>JAOTON010001038.1:3920000-4287500 GCA_034440635.1 Lepas anatifera
CCATAGAAATAGAAGCACGGATCGATGATAGAACTGCGCCAACACAACCTCAGACCCTCTCTGCACCGCACAGGCTATAAAGAAATTACAAAACCAGAAGGCATTTAGATCTGAAATCCATAACAGCAACCAACATGTCAAGAATAATCGAATGAAGTCAGGGTGGGCAGTGGTAGCGGGCGCTGGTGCAGGTCCTCCTGCTAACAAAAAGGCAATACCGGGTCAACTTTCTTTTGCCTTTGAAACTCTTTTTTGCTGTGTAATTCAAGCAGTTTGGTTCACCTCATTACTAAAACCTCACTAGTCGGCCGGTGGTAAAAACGGGGGACACAGGATACGTTCCTTTCGGACGCGTATACTGGAGAGGACATTGGGAATTATTGGGAATATATCTATAATTGGGTGCTTTGACCAGTTTCACCCACTGGAAAAGGCTCCAGTGTCATAACATGGAGCCATGATCTCTGGAAGTGACACCAGAATAAGAACTGTATTGGTCTAAAGGTGAAACCAGCCCAGTGTATTGATTTAGCCCTACCAGTGCCGCCTGCCACTACAATGCTCTCAATAAAAATGGCAATGTTTAGTAGCGTTAAACATCAAAGCAAGGCTAAGATACCCCAAAAATGCCAAGGTATGAACCAGCCTGCAAAAAATGATCTGTTTCAACAAAACATTGTTGGGGCACCCTCTGGGCAGAGCTCCTTGTTTAGGACAGCTTTTGCCTGTCTTTGAGGCAGGTTAAAGGGAATGTGGCACTTTTATAACGTGATTTCAACTGAGATAGCCAAGTTGTAAAGCAAGTCGGAAAACCCGGTACTCTATATATCATTTGTCTTGGAACTTGATATTTCCGTAGAAAAAGCTAAAACCTACCCGAAATGTACCTCTGATGTACCTCTCGTTCCCTTTAAGACACCTTTCTGGCAGAAACTGACACAGAAACAGGCAGCATCAACTCACTGGGACTGACACAGAGGCACCAAGAAAAAAATATAAAAAACTACTACCATTGATCAAAGTAGCACTGAATTGTGTGATTATCACAAAAATGTTATGTCTGTCACTACAGTAAGCACAAAATTCATACCAGATAAGTGAAACTCCTGCTGAGTAACGCTTCAGGGTAAATAAAATTAACCAGAGTTCAATTTTTACTTAAAATAGTAAACAGTAATTTATTTCACAATATTTGGTACAATTTGATATTAAAATCAGAATTTGGGACAAAAAACATTCAACACCAGCAAGCCAGTGTGCAAAGTATGGCACTTTCGAGGAGATCTCTGCGAGTGCCCTTCGAGGCAGGAGCGAGTGGTGCGAATTTTACAACCCTGGTACGAATTTCTGAGACTGGTGAGAGGGTGGTGGCCCGTGGCACTAAATCACAAGAAAAAGGGAAAATTAGCAAAAATAAACAGCTACGACGCAATTGCGCTGGCTGGGCTAAGTGCACCACATTTGCCACAAAGTAATGTGATTAAAATGATTTGTTTAATACTGAGGGGTAAATTCAACGAATATAAATAGTTCAAACTAAAACGACAGTACCTTTGCGGGCTTTTCATTATGCATAGCTGGCTTTTGGTAAAACTGCATGGAAATCCATCGATGGAAATCTCCAAACGGATTGCATTTATACAGATTTCTCGGCAGCATTCCAATCCAACGAACATACTCTCCTAGTTCATAAACCGAAAAATTCATAACATCTCTCAGGCCCAGCTCTAAATTGGTTTTCATCCTACCTGTACAACAGAAAGCAGCGTGTTATTGTAAACGGAAAGTGCTCAGAGTGGTGTCAGGTCGAGTCTGGGACACCTGAAGGTGGGGTAATTTCAGCACTGCGCTTTGCACTGTATATAAATGACCTTCCAGCTGGGATATTCTCTCGGGTTCTTGTGTTTGCTGACGACGCAAAAATATACCGGGAAATCACAAACCAAGCAGATGCCACCGCTCTCCAACAGGACCTATTTCACCTCTGCCGGTGGTAAAAAATTTGGAAACTGAAATTGAACACAGCTAAATGTAAATCATTTCGGATGAAATTGAAAAAGAAACCACTGATACAAATTACACTATAGAAAACACTGTTCTAGAACAAGTGGAACACATTCGTGATTTAGGCATAATCCTTGACACCAAATTAACCTTTAGGCCACACATTGATCAAACCGTGAAGAAATCAAATCGTGCGCTTGGCATTCTTATCAGATCATTTCAGAAAGCCAACCAGAGAGGATATATCAGTGTTTCGTCTGTCTTAACTTCATACTTTGCCTATGTGCGGTCGAACTTGGAGTACTGTAGGGTTGTGTGGAATGGAGCGGCTGCATCCTACACTGATCGACTGAGCCGCGCGGAACATAAGTTTTTAGTGTGGCTCAATGCGCACAGTCACCAGCGATCCCAATCACTGGCCTACACAGACCTCTTGAGGCACTTTGGCCTTGTTTCAGTAAGCGCTAGGCGACAGCAACACGATCTCATGTTCATCCGAAATATTTTAAAGGACGAATCTTTTTAATTTTTTGCGTGCTGCCACAATAGGTTTTCCTATTTTTATGTCGTGACCTTGTGCCTCTTTGGGCATTTTATTCACGTTTTGTAGCATCTTTACTATTATGTCGTACACGTTAAAGCTTTTATTTCTTGTACTTTGCCTTTTATTGGGGTCATCCCATTGGCAATGATGCACATAAATAAATAAAAAATAAATAAATAAACGTGAACTTAAAACGAGCGAAAGCTTCAGCGATAGTCCCGCCGAACACTGAGTTTTCCTCTCACAGCCTTTTATCCCAACGGACAGTTTCAAATTACTGTGCCCCAAGACTTCGCCACGCTGCCGGGCGAGGTGATATAGCGATGTTGCTCTGCGCTGCAGGTGCAGACGTAATATAACCAAATCAATTACAGCGTGGGGCAAGATGCATAGGCGGATCCAGGATTGCCGATTGGGGGAGGGGGCGCCATCTGGACCAGGGGTGGCCACACTTGACCGGCAAAACCTACCAGGTGGGTCCAAAACCTATCGATGGGCGCCGATTTACGCATCCTGGGAGGAAGCGAAATTTCAGGGGGCACAGTGACCATTTCGGGGGCGCCAAGGGTCAATCGGGGAGGGGCATGTCTCCACTTTGCCCCCTTGATCAGCCTATGGCAAGATATCCTTTAAAAAATAATAAACCTTTGTATTAAGAAAGGAAATGGACTCTAGTATACATCAACTCCGGTAAAAAAATATTGTATTGTTGAATATTGCTACAATAGTAGTTCGTTGGTTGGAAGGCACTGAAAGATAGAACCTGAATGGGTGGGGAGGGAACAGGCCAGCTGAAGGGCGTAGTGGCAAGGCGACAGCTTTCAGGGTTTGGGGCATACATGGATCCAGGAGGCAAAGGTGGCATGTACCCCCTCCCCCTGATCGGCTCTTGGCACCGCTGAAATACCGCTCTCCGCCCCCACCCTCCCCCACGATGTGAAAATTGTCACCCACCAATACGATTTGGGCCCATGCCTGATAGGTTTCCCAGCCAAAAGTGACGTTCCCTGGGCCGGATACGCCCCCCCATTGGTAATCCTGGATTCGCCTAAGGTATGGGGGATGAATGAACGTTTATAACGACACAGGGGGGATAACAATAAGTAGGGATAGGTGTATTTTTCTCCCTAATGCATCTAATTGGTGCTAATTTTGGTTGACTGGCGGTGCAAATTAGTACAAGAATTATATATGGCTGGTGTGACTTGTCTGGGCTGCTGCTATACTTCTGTTTGAAATTGAGAGTTGAAGCAACAAAATCTTGCTTACAAGCTAAAAAGGAGTTGGGGAAAAAGGAGGTTGATCGCTTTGGGGGGCAAAAACATGGTTTTGCCCCAAGCTTTTCCATTTGGGGGGCAATTGCCTTTTTGCCCCCCTGGATCCGCCACTGAATATAGAAACAAGTATTGAAACTAATGTGTTTTAGCTGCTTGACTTCACCCGTCAGTGGGTGCCTGTTGGTGATATATATTAATAAATAAATAAATAAACTAAAAAATATGCAACTTTATTAATTCATTATTGAAGTTTAGCAGAAATATTGCAATGGTTTGTTACATTTTTGTAGGTATCCTTGAAACCAAATGTCCCTTAACTTGGGTGCATGCTGCTCGTGAACATACCTTGTGTTCAGAGTAACTTGATCTGGACGGGGCCGATAAAAAACAGTAATAATTATTAGAAAGATATGAATATGTTTTATCTATCTATATTCACATAAATAAATACATTAATTAAAAGGTAGTCCCCTTCCGCGTCGAAATTCCATTTTCTTCACACTGATTGCCGACGGTCGTCGTCGTGTGTGTGTGCGGCGCTCCTAGGGGATGCAAATATATTGCTGGTGACTGCAGAAAATGAAGGATTTGATGTTAAATTCTTCACCCTCTGGTGCTTGAACTAAGACTTGCACCACAAGCAGCCTTCAGGGTTTCCAGACTCTGGGTGGAAGAGGCTGCGGCTCTGTGTGTGTGGCGGCTTCCAAGAAGCAAAGGAGAGGTGCATGCAAGATATACTGCATGGGTCTGCTGCTTGCCTGCATCTGTACCTGCTTGCACGCAAACCTTTTGGGTAGTACCGGCACAATTGGCTTTCCTTGCACGATCCCAGCTTTGTCCTTGTCTTGCATGTACATGTTGTCCCTTGTCTGCCCTGGAAAATATTTGCCTGTAATTTTGCCTATTATTGAGTTTGCTGCATTTCTAAGGCGCTTGTTCTGCTAGTTACCTATCGTGCATATTGTTGCTTGTGTAACACCTTGTTTGGCTTGTTTCATGTGGTAGGCTTCTCCACATGTGATGTGTCTGAGCGCATTGCTGCATGCATTTGCATATTAAATGACACATAACTCGCTTGTGGAGGAACTAATACTCCCAAACTAAAAATGCCGAGGCCCCGTAATGCCAATGGTGCCCCACGCAGGGGTCGAAACGATGCAGGTTTCTCAAAGCCGAGCATGCCAACTGCTCAGCTTTGTGGGACTTGTGACACAGATGTTGGTGACAGTGCCATTGGTTGTGATGAGTGTGAGACATGGGTCCATGACTCAGAGATGTGTAGTGGCCTGCCACAGGATATGATTGATGCTATTGCTAGGCATAATGGAGAGGGAATCAAGTTTGTCTGTACAAAATGCAGAATCAAGAGCTCCTCCACCAGGCCGAGTTCTCAATCTGGTAGATCTGATTCCCAAGTTGTTGAACTGGTAGCCCAGCTGTTCCAGCAGCTGAGGGGGCTTTGCGGTTCCGTCCAGTACCTCCTTGAGCTGTCCAAATCAAGACCTTCTGTTCCCCTGGATCCTCCCAGAGTTGTCAACCCTGAGCTGGCCAACACCACTGCCAATATCCATCTGTCACCCCAAGCGGCACCAGGAAACACTTCTCCGGTGGCCCCTATAGTGTCACCGCATACACAGACCTCTGATTCATACCGGCAAATAGTCAGAGAGGAGCTCAGAGAGCTGGATGAGCAACGCAAGAGGCGTAACTCCTTAGTAGTCCGAGGTCTTGCTGCGAGCAATGCTGAGGAAGCGGCCCACAGATTTGAGGTTATCTCCGAGTATTTGACTGGCCGCAGGGTAGGACTGACAGATGTAGTAAAAATCCAGGGCGAGTCAGATCTCTTTCGCGGTAAGATCAATGATGATGAAGTCCGGAAGTCTGTGCTTGACAAAGCAAAGCAGCTGAAAAACTCAGAGCAGTTTCATACTATCTTCATCCGTCGCGACCTCACATACAATCAGAGACAGTTGCTAAAGGCCAGACAAGCTGTAGCCCGAGACCCTGTGTCTGGCCCTCCTAGACCTTCCCGGACCTACTCTCGTAGAAACCCATCTGAATTGGTTCCAGCCCAGAGCACGACCTCTCCCACTGACAATACGACTGCAGCTCACGCTGAGAGCAATACAGCCTCACCTCTCCATCCCGCTGCACCAGAGGAGACGGTCCCAAAATCTGTGTTCCCTGGTCAAGCACTCGCTTCAAACCAATAGATGTGGCTACCAGCCATGTTTGTAGAAGTGAGACTTTTATATTGAGGATAGGTTTATGCAATGTAAACTCCCTTATCAGTAAGGTCCCACAAGTCCATAATCTTATGCAACAATCGCAAACACATATCCTAGGAATCACAGAGTCGCACTTGGTAAATTCAGTGCCTAACTCATTTGTGAACATGCCCTCATATTTAATTATACGGAATGATACTTCTGCCAACTTTGCAAAGCATGGCGTTTGTATGTATCTGGCCACGAGCATCAAGTTTGATAATGTTGATGTTTCATGTCCCAACTGTATAGTTGCCAGACTCCCTGAATTTAACATATATGTTATTACTGTTTATAGGCCCCCTTCCTACCTGCAGGAGGAGAATAAAGTATTGATTGAATACTTATCCACAGTGTGTAGTGGGAGGGAGGTTCTCCTGCTCGGGGACTTCAACTTGCCCTCAATATCATGGCATCCATGTGAACAGATATGCCCAATTTCCTGCACAGATAGGCTCTTCCAAGAACTCTTTGATGGGCTTGGATTAACTCAGTGGGTTGTCGAGCCGACATTCCCACGTTCTGGTAATATCCTTGACCTGGTTCTGACTAGTGAAGCTGACAGAATTGGTAATGTGGTTGTAGAACCACCACTTCCTGGTTGCGATCACTGTTTGGTCACTTGTGAGTATCTGTTCAGTTTTGCACCTGATCCACTAAACTCTGTGCCCAAGCCTTCTCGTAAATGGCACAAAGGTAGATATGATCTGATCTCACGGCATCTAGATGAGGTTGATTGGGATTTTGAATTCCGTTATCAAGACTCCAACAGAGCCTTCTCCCGTTTTTTGGATCTGGTACACCCTATGATCAACAGGTATGTCCCCTTGTACGAAAATCCCGCTGGGAGAGCCCGTCTACCCTGGAAAATCAACCCTCCTACTAGTCTTCACAACAGGAGAAAACGAGCATGGGAACATGCCAAGGCTTTGAGGCAGAGATTTGGCCGCAGGTCTCTTGCATCAATTGAGGCATTCACTGCCTTCTTTGAGGTCAATTCTGAGGTCAAAAATTTTGCAACTACCTCCCAAGCCAGATACGAGAAACAGCTAGCGGATGAATTGAGATACAATCCGAAAGTGTTCCACGCTTATCTCCGCTCGTAAGAAAGTGGGATGCCCTACAGTGGGCCCACTCAGGTGGACTGACGGAAATCTTACTGATAACGCTACAGCTATGGCTGAGGCCTTTGCGTCAGCATTTGAAAGTGTCTTTGTCACTGATGCCCCCGATGTAAGTCCTGCTCCTCACCAGATAGTTGCAACACGGATGGCACCTCTGGATCTCTGCACCCAATCTGTGCTGCATGTGTTGCAGTCTCTTGACACCAGCAGTGCCTCAGGTCCCGACAATCTCCATCCCATGCTGTTAAAATCTTGCTGCCACAGCCTGGCGTATCCTTTGCTACTGATATTTCAAAGGTCACTTATTGAGGGCCATCTTCCTAAAATATGGAAGACATCACTTGTCAGTCCCATCTACAAGAAAGGATCCCGATATGACCCACTGAATTACAGACCTATCAGTCTCACTTCTGTAACCTGTAAGTGTCTCGAGCGGATTATCACTCAGCACCTGAATAGCTATCTGGAGGAAAACAACATTCTCTCTGCCCACCAGTTCGGATTTCGCAGAGGCAGATCCACGATGGACCAACTTCTCCTGGTCTATCATGAAGTATCGATGTGGATGGATGAGGGAAGTGCAGTAGACTTGATCCTCTTTGATTTTTCGAAGGCATTTGATGTGGTCTCTCACCCAATCCTTCTCACCAAACTCTGTTATCTCGGCGTGGACACACAGCTTGTTAGGTGGATTGAAGACTTCCTCATTGGCCGCACATTTTCGGTCTCCGTGGATGGAACACTGAGTGCTCCCGCCCAGTGGGGAGTGGGGTCCCCCAAGGATCAGTGCTAGGACCCGTCCTCTTTTTGATTTTCGTGAAAAACATTGCTGCCAACCTATCTTGCCGTTACAAAGTATTTGCTGATGACCTCAAGATATACATGAAAATAGACCGGGACAAAGACAACACTATTCACGGCCAGACAACTGTTCAAAGAGACATTAACACGCTTGATGCCACCTCTCGCTCTTGGGGCTTATTTATGAATCAGAAAAAGTGCGCTATTATTAGATTTAAGAAAAATATACTCTCATTACCTGTCCCACATTACCATATTGACCAAGTTCCGATCCAAGCTGTGAACTCCCACTCTGACTTGGGAGTGATGGTTGACTCCTCCCTGAAGTTCCATGTACATATCTCAAACACAGCCTGCAAAGCCTCTGCCTTGGCTCAAAACATATTAAAAACCACTGTGTGTAGAACCCCTGACTTCATGATGCCTCTCTTTAGCGCTCATATCCGGCCAATTATGGAATATTGTTCTTGTGTGTGGCACACAGGGTACTCTGGGGACCTGCGAGTCCTAGAATCTGTACAGCGTCTTTGGACTAAAAGGGTGGTCGGATTAGCCAACCTCGATTATAGATCTCGACTGAAAGCCCTAAACCAGTACTCTGTCCAGGGAAGGCTGCTACGTGCAGATCTGATCCAGTGTTGGAGGATATTTCACGGGAAGTGTGCTATCGAACCTGCCGATATATTTGAGCTCCCTGATTACACAGGCTTAAGAGGGCACAGATACAAAATTCAACACTCCCGTGTGCGCACAGACTTGAGAAAGCGTTCATTTGGTATCAGTTGTGCTACTGAATGGAATAGCCTTCCGGATCATGTAGTATCCGAAAACGATCAAAAAGTCTTTCAAGGCCAAGCTGGCGTCTGCACTGGGTGAGTCACTCTATAACTTCCCTCCATGATATGGATGCTACACTTTTGAGAGACACGAAGCATGTGTACTAGTCCTACCTGTCAATCTGTTGTCTGTCAATGTGTGGGCGCAAAATTCCAGTCAGAGCATGTTGCTCATGACATGGAGCGTCTTATGTTATCCGGGTTTCCTCTCTGATCCTGAAAGCCTTTCTGACAACCCTAGCCAAGCAGGGAACCTCATAAGGTGAGTGAATAAGGTGAGTGATGTAAAAGGGACATTGTCAATACCACAGTTCTTACAAATACAAGCTCTTGCAGATACTTACAGAGTTCTTTTACATTCACCTCACCTTCCTTCTTCTTACAAGGGGTACGCGAACAGCAACTACACATCCACAACGGTGCACGGTTAGGGCTTCTTGCATTTGAAAAGGAGTACACGTTTCAAAAGCGCCGTATCTGAAAGCTATCATAAAGTTTTCCCTTTACTCAAAGGAAATATATTCAATAATAATTTGTTTTAGATAGGTTAGTACGATATTTTTGCACCATGTCGTATTTTAGATATTAATATGATATATTTACAGCAAAATTCAAACGATATGTCGATGGTAAGAGTGAAATTCTTACTGATAACAAATAACTAATTTGCCTTCAATATTTACACCTGCCATTTCTGGGGTCTTGGGAAGCCTCTGGAATCTGGAGAAATTCGGTAATTTGGGGATTCTTCTTTGCCAGGGAATTCCACGGTCTCAATCTACTACCAGCCCAAGGTCATACATATCAAACATTCCAGTGGCGGATCCAAGGGGGGAGTAGGGGGCTCAAACCCCCTAAATTTATGCGCCCCTATAATTAATGCATAGACCAGGGGCTGCCCAAGGTACCGGTGGGTGAGGCTCGAGCCCCTAGCCTCCCAAACGAATTCCTGGAGCCCATAGGCGGATCCAGGGGGCAAGGGGGCACGTGCCCCCCGATCAACCCTCGGCGCCCCCTGAAATGGTCACGGCGCCCCTGAAAGGTCGATGGCGCCCCCTGAAATGTCGCTTCCCACCCCCCCTCCCCCCAGGATGCGAAAGTCGGCACCCACCGATAGGATTTGGCGCCCACCTGATAGTTTTTGCCCGTCAAAAGTGGCGCCCCCTGGTCTGGATGGCGCCCCCCGGAAGGTGCTCCCGCCGATTGGCAATCCTGGATCCGCCTATGCTGGAGCCACCACTGAGACATACCTACCATCTGCACTGGAGGACTCAGACCCCAAAATTTCAAAATTTTGACCTATTTTCATATATAATACAGTGCTTTTATGATTTTTCCCGAGTTGATCCCCCAAATGGCGCTTCTGCGTCCGCCCCTGACCATCCATTCCAGCCCCAGCCAGCTCTTAGCGGTCAGGTTACTACTACTTCTTCAACTTATCTTGCCCTGGTACTTCCCAGGCAGGCGTCTCTAGTGTACTAATCCTGGTTATACCGATCAGGAAGGGCGAATTCCGGGGGCAGGGTGTGCAATTGCACACACTGAAAACATTGAGGGTGTGCAACAAGTTTTCACTCCCAGTTTTGGCTTGGTCCAGGGAGGCACCCCTCCCCAGATTTGGGCGACGCTCCCCCCCTCAGATTTGGCCGGAGCCCCGGCCAGTCAAGAGAAAACCAGGCCTAAACAACGCCTACCTGAATAGATAGGAACCCCTGCGTGAAACTTAACACGCGCATTGACGGGGGTCTGAGCCATCTTTGCTTTGGCGAGGGGGGGCGGGTACCCGCCCCCTAATATCTCGAGAACCACGGGAGGTAGCGAAAAACGGTAAACGGTGTTGGGCAGCCCATTCATGTCTCCATCGAAAATATTTGAACCATTTCTTTGTCAGGTCACGTTTAAGGTCACGAGAGGTCAAAACATGCCGTCGTAGAGATAACATGTAAATGAAGGTTTTCGACCATTACATCTAAACAAGAAAAGATAGAGCAAAGAGACTTAAGCAATATGAACCTTCGCAGCAAGCTGAATCGAATGATATATAATATGACCTTGCTAGGTCAAATCAAGGATTTGATTTGTCCTGAGGTCAAGTCAAGATCAACTTATATAAAATGCATATCATTAGAACTGCAAAAGCAAGGGAAGTCTAATGCACCTAAAATAAACGCTTTATCACCATCTGCTACTGAGTTATTCAATCAAAACCATTTTTTGCATGTATTTCCAATGGAGAGGTCATGCCTTGTACCTGACTTTAGGTCCTCGATATGAAAAATACCGGAACATATTTTAGATAACTCGGTGGGCCCATTATGTGATGAGTTTCAATTGAATAAGTTCACCCTGTTCCGACTTTTGCTATCTTAAACTTTTTTAGGTCAGGTCACTTGACCTGTACTGGTGACCTGACCTGAGATGACCTAACCTTAAAATTTTCACAGAAGTTGTAAAAATGATGAGGGAAAAGGTATACCAAGTGCGGCGGCGCTACGTGCCGCAGTTTTTTTAATATCTTCGAAAAGCCGAGGGGGGCAGGTACCCGCCCCCCGTCAATGCGCGTGTTAAAAACACTTCCACATATGAGTGGCGCTCCCTAACATCGAAGCCACCCCATGGAAAGCAGATAGGCGCCCTCAGGAGTGAAACCCCTGTGGATAGCACAGGCGCCTTTGGATAGCAAAGACGCCCCTGGACAGCAAAATACCCGCCCACCACTCCCCCCTAGAAGAGTAACGGTGCCCCTGGATATTATACGCGCCCCCTGGTTAGTACTGGCGTCTCCTGGTGAGCAAAGGGCGCCCTCCCCTTCAGAGAAAAAAACACCCCTAGATAGCGTATGCGCCCGTTCGATGGAAAGGCACCCCCCCTCAGAGCAAAGGCGCCCCTGGATAGCAAAAGTCATCCCCTAAGAGCAAAAGTGCCCCCTCTGGATAGCATAGGTGCCCTTGGATAGCAAAGGCGCCTCCTGGACAGTAAGAGGCGCCCCCCCCCCCGAACAGCAACGGTGCCCCTGTATAGCACATAGGCGCCCCCTAGTTAGAACAGGTACCCCCTGGAGAGCAAAAGGTGCCCATTTGACAAAAGTCGCCCTCCGTCAGCGCTCCATTCCTCTGAGTGGGCGCCCCCTGGGGAGGAAGGCGCCCTCTCCCGGAAATCTTGTATACCAGCTCGAAAATCGAATCCGCCGTCCTTGATACCGTTTCGTCGATGTAGTGTTACCAGTCCTCTGCGAACGCAACCCCCGAACAGATATGTATGTACCGACAAGTTGTATCGTTTTTATAAAGCATTACTATGGACTTCTTTACAGTTATTAATGTCATTACCCAGTCAGGAATTTCGCCGGGATTCTGCTGGGACCCAGCCGGCCATTTTGTTGGGCGTCAGCTGGGATGCCTAAGTTGGGCCGGGCAGGCCGGTGAATCCGTTTTTTTTTAGCATAGCGGGATCCCGGCAGACGGCTTCGCTAGGCACTGGCTGGTTGTAAGCTGGGGGGGGTCGCAGCCGTATCTGGCCCCAGACCGCTCCCCTGCTGGGACGCCGCTGTCGTACTGCAGGTCCTGACCGGTGGTGTGCCGGCAGGGAACTTTTTTGCATACAAACTGGGAACCATTTTTAATCCCCAGCCCCTCACATTGGTCCCAGTCATTTCGATTGTCTTCTCCTGAGAGAGCTTTATTGTACCAAAACCTGAAGGCATGTTCCCCGTTCGGCAAAGGTCTTTGTGCCCATAGGCGGATCCAGGGGGGCAAGGGGGCATGTGCCCCCCCCGATCGACCCTCGGCGCACCCCTGAAAGGTCGATGGCGCCCCCCTGAAATGTCGCTTCCCACCCCCCCCAGGATACGAAAGTCGGCGCCCACCGACAGGATTTGGCGCCCACCTGATAGGTTTTGCCGGTCATAAGTGGCGCCCCCTGGTCCGGATGGCGCCCCCCCCCCCCGGGAAGGTTCCCTCCCCTGATCGGCAATCCTGGATCCGCCTATGTTTGTGCCCCTCGCTTAAGACCGTTATGGCCCTCCAACCAGTGGCGGATCCAGGGGGAGGCAAAAGCACTTAGTTCAGACCCTCTAACGGAAACGTTCGGGGCAGAACTATGTATACCCCCGCAGTCGACCTCATTTTTGCTCCAGCTCCTTTTAAGTTTATAAGCAAGATTTTGGCACTTCAACTCTTGACTTCAAGCAGAGCCAATCAATTTTGTAGGAGTGATATATCCTGTTTAGGTAATGACATCCTTTTCCTGTCCTTTCCAGATGCTGGGAGCATTCTGTTTTGATTCGCAATAAAGTAAGGAGTCAAGTACAGAAGGTCTTTGATCATGCTCCCAGCATCTTTCGGAGTCCCTCGTTCGCCCTCTTTCGTTCCCTCTTACCTAAACAGGATATCACACTCCTACAAATTTCAGTGTAGACATTGCGCCTTGGATAGTGTAGTGATCGCCACCTGTGCCCGCCCCTGCGCGGGGCCAGTGTGCCTGCCCTCGGGCGGGCCAGTGACATCACAGTGGCAGACCGGTGACCGGAACGCGCGGGCGCCGGCAGTCGCAATCTGGGTACTGCCAGTGTGAGACCTCGGCTCTCTATTGTTCAATATGTAATACTAACAATATAGCTATGCCAGTGAAGATTCGCGTTTTCCGGCCGAGACCACATCAGATAGCAAAAATTTATGTCACCGGTGACGTTTTTCTCTTGCTTTCTTTCTTTGAATTGCCCCCAAAACCGACCAGGTGATCCGCCACTGCCTCCAACAACGTTAACACGCGCACTGACGAGGTGCGCGAGGGGCGGGTACCTATCCCCCTTCTGTTTTTCGGAAATATCATAAAACAGCGGCGCTTAGCGCAGCCGTACTGGCGATAGAGCGTTTATTTTAACGGCATTAGATTTGCCTTGTATTTGCGTTCTAATGATATGCATTTTGTCTAGTTTGAAATTGACCTGACCTCAGGTCAGGTCAAATCCTTAGTTTGACCTAGAAATGTAAGAGTATATATCTTTCGATTCGGCGAAGGGGCGGGTACCCGCCCTTCCCCCCATAGAAGCGAAGGTGGCTCAGACCCCTTGAATGCGCGTGTTAAATGTACGGAGTAGTGAAAGGACGTGACTATGGAAGAAAATAAGGGGTTGCAGACCAAAGTACGTAAGGAAGAATTTCGTATGCCTAAAGTACGTACGCAAAAGTACATTTGGCTAAAGCACGTATAGATGAAGTACGTACCTACGTGTATAATAATCGTAATAAAAAAGTTTGTATGGAAAAGTTCGCACGGGTTAAATTACGTAGGGGTAAAATGTTCGTAATGTAAAAACTTCGCATGGAAAAAGTGCGCACGAGTTAAAGCACTTAGGGGTAAAATGTTCGTAATGTAAAACGTTCGGATACAAAAAGTTCGTACGGGTCAAAGTACGTCGGAGGAGAGGCATTCCACGATATTTCAGCACAGGCCTTACATCCTCATGTTTCCGATTTTCTTAAGAATGTGGGTATAGGGTTATCGGCAGCCCAGAACACGCCTCTGGCAGTTTTAGGGCTGTAAGTCCAACCGTTCAGGATTAACACACTCCGGTAATTTAATCCCTGGGCCGTCCAAATTGCCCGGTATTTGCAGGTCATGAGTTTTGTCAGGCTGCATTTCATGTACTTGGTGTCCCCCTTTCATAATTTGTAACGTAAAAAACCCTGATCGGCAACCCGGGGCCGTTTGCAGCCTGAAACTTCCATATTCAAACTTATCCTGTCAAACTTGAAACTTGTCTTTTTCAAGCTTCAAATCACCAAAACACAGCCGATTCGGAAACGATAGAGACCATATATATCGCGATAAGTACGAGCATATGCAACAGCCAGTAATACCACACCACCATCCCACGCTCATTTGCGCGTGATTAGTTGCGCGTGCAGCGATTTCCGGTCCGTTAGCACTCGTGGAGACGAATCGTGGGAACTGGGAGTCAGCATGGTTGAGCAAAAGTGACAACTTCAAAACTGAGATACGTTCTTTTGAAATACAAACTTTATACCCTACTTACATTTGCTTACGTATTTTTCATGCGTACTTTTGCACACGTACTTTTGGCATACGAGTTTTATACCCTACGTAATTCGCTTACGAACTTTTTGGTAGGTACGTATTTTTGCGTACGTACTTTTGGCATACGAGTTTTATACCCTACGTATGTATTTTTGCTTACGAACTTTTGCATACGTACTTTTGCGTACATACTTTTGTCATCCGAGTTTTACACCCTGCGTACATTTGCTTACGAACTTTTGCGTGCGAAGTTTATCTAGACATACTTTAGCCATACGAACTTTGGTTCGTAAATCGAAAATAAGTGCACCCTTTTGCAGTGGCGGCGTTTCCATTGGGACATATTAGCCATTGCCTATCCAGTTTTAAATATGGAAGTAGGTATGTATTTTAAATGGAGTAAATATAATTTGACTCGACGTTTAAGTCACATAGAATATTTTTCTGGATTACTGGGTCAAAGAGTCGATGATTTGCATCACACAATCCACGTTCGCAGCTCCTACCATCAACAAATGCGAGGTGAGGCACTTCGCGATTCAGCTGAATCTGCCCAACCCGGTGGCGAATCTAACGTGTGCTTTTTGATTGACATCTCTAATACCTCATTCATTCGGATGCGAATACTCACCCGTTAAACCAGCAAACTAGGTATGCCTATGCGGTACTTCAATCCAGCATTTTTGGCAAGCACTGCTGCATTTTATGACCTTCACTGATTCATTTATTGACATTTTTGTATTCGCAGATTTTTAGCCTTCTCGAGTGTGGGACTGTTGTTTGGCAGCTATTAGCAAGAAATTTAATTTGTAAAACCCTTATGAAGGACGTGAGTCATGGCACCAAATCTGGTGGATGAAATTATAAAAGACTCGTTCTCGAATCGATCGTAGCCCAAGAAATTGGACGTCATAAAAATGAAGCGTAGAGGCCATCCTTGAAATGGGATGATCTCGGTGTGTACCTTATGCATCACGGCTTACTTACCTACTTACCTATCCTTCTTGAATATTGTTTTGTACCTACATACACTGCCGCATAACCGTTTCCACAATCCAACGACAAAAAATAGGGAGGAGAGGCAGCCAATCTTCAACTGGCTGCAGACAATTTCATATATTATAGTTTTCAACAATTTGCATATATTAATGCGGTCCTAGGCACACATCGAGTAGGTACTACCTCCTCACATTATTGATGTTTGTGAAAAGAAACGAGCATAAAACAAATTTACACTGCCCTTGCAACGGTTACCTGAAGGTAACGGCAGAACCAGTGTAGGTACTCGTTGTTTGCATCTTCAGCACTTGTTTGAGTCCCGTTTGATTCTCATAAAATTTGCGTTTATAAGGTATGTTAAACATGATTACCCCTATGAGAAGAGGTGCCTGTAAAAGGCTTTCCCTATAGCCACCGTTATTGATTCGCTAAAAATGAAGACTTTGATAACGTGATTTTTATTATCGATAATCGATTGTTGTTGGGGAAAATGCCATCGTCCATATTGACATCGATAATCGTTATCGAGGAAAGTTATAAAAGTGTCCACAACTGGTTGATATTCCCGTCATGGCTGTTTTCTGTGTCCGAAGTGGCAAGCCATGAGAATCTATGTTCCCACTCTTGGACGGCAGGATGAGTTCTGGAACCCCCCTGCATGGTGGCCCGCCAATTCACCTTTTTATGTGTTTTCTTCACAATAAGGGTCTGATTATGAACTGAACTAAGATATTCCATGCATGCCCAAAACATGTGCGCATAAAAATTTCGTTATTATTGTTTCCGTGCTTTTACATGCAACTGACCTGTTCATAATCCATGCAAAACATTGTTACTTGTTTTAATATCAGCGTCGTGATGCCTCTAAAGTAACGTTTGCTTTCACTCAGTACCAGTGAGGGGGAACGTCTGAATTTAAGGGGAGGGGGCACCATGAGGTTTTCAACCCATTTCTTTCCAGTCAACGCCATAGGGTTAGCTTTAAAATTTTTGATTTAAGGGCGGGGCACCATGCCCCAGTGCCCCCCAAGTTCCACCACCAGTACTTAGTACAACGACCAAATCCTATTGTCCTTGATTGTTCCAAAACCATTGTTTCAAAACCATTCATGCTATATCTATTTATAATTCGGTTTATTTATCCTAGCCTTTGAATAATAGAGCTGCATTCTTTATTGTTTAGCGCACCACATCAGTCTATTCCAGTCTGCCAAGACATTGTGATATCCAGACAGATTTGCACTCCCACGCCACTTTAGTTCCATCAACGAATTTTGAACTTTATTTTGTATTCCTTCTTTAATATCATTAGAAAATTTCACCTAGAGGACTCAGATGAAGTGGTGTTCATGCGATTGTCAATGGCATGAAGCCTGGGATGTGATTATTTCATCTGCAATGGCCTCAACTTTGCCTTAACTTTATATTTTTTCTCCCCTTGATGAAAGCAAAAATAGGTGATTGAAATGGGTTTCAACCCAATTCAGGAGTAGAAACTACAGACCCTTACACGCACTAGAAACCCTTATAACTAGAAACCCAGATAGCAATGAACTTGCCACTTATTTGAACCCATTTTGTGGTTTCAATGCACTTAGCTAAGTAAATAATAGTGTATTTTTCTCATTTCATTCTGTATAGGTTCCGAACTCCGAACATGGAACTAGCTGGTTGAAGTCAAAACATATCACAGGCAAAAACTCAATATTCACTGTACCAACGCCGACATGGCGGGAACCTTTTCAGCGTTACCCCAAATCATGCACAGCTCATATACCCACGAACAGTAACCACCAGACACTGATGAAAAGGAAGCGGAATTCGGAGAGGGGTAACAGAGGGAGGAGTCGCCCCCATCGAACATCTGATGCCCGTGCATCGCGCCCCTGCGCTCCTCTGAAGCTGCCCCAGCTGCCTCCTCAAGGGTCGCTTCTTACCAACTCCTTCCTCATTGGCGCCCACTACAATGCGATTCCCGCCCCGCATCTTTAGAAATAGCGCTCATCTGGCCAGAAGGAAGCCCACTCAGGCCGAAATGATTTCCCCTCGGGCGAAAATGGCGTCCCTGCCCGAAGTGAGCCATGCACCCATCGCAAATTCTGAATCCGCCTATTTGTGCTATCACTCTCACTTGTGCTAGCTGCTGTGCCCAACTGCATGCCATGAACAGGGCACAGCTATTCGTATTGATTCAAATAAGCAATAACAATTCCAAAACTCTATGTGAAAAGATAAGACAGAAGTCATAAACACGATCTCATAACACGCACTGGTACAGGACTGGATACGCTCCCTCCTAAGTTTATCACAAAAAGCCAAAAGACGACTTTGATATGATTCAAGGTTCCTGTCATATTAGGCCAGATATCACTACAAGCCAAGTGCTTGACCTCAAAAAGCGTTCAGAGGTATAGCAGTAAGGGTAAGCGTGATCTATCGCTTTGAGCCGCACACCACATAATAAGGTTATTGATTGAACACAATTGTGGTAATGGGTTTTTTATTGATGACCTTGGATCAGGTCAGGAACGTGGCCTCTCTATGGGGAATACATGGAAAACTTGGTTTAATACAAGTTCGATTACTTCGTAAATAGTGGTGATAGAGCATTCATTTTGACGTCGCCGTGTCTGACTTACCACTGCAGTTCCAATGATATGCACTACGAACTGTGCTGACCTTGAACTAACCTTGACTCGGGCCCAGTTCGGTCAGAGACACTAGCACTCTGAGATTGCCTAGTGTCGCTCGCATAGCTCGATTCAACCAATAGGAGGCCAGGTATCACTGTGTGAGTGTCACAAGGCTATTTCAGCGTCAGAGCGGCGGCGCAAGTCAGGGGAAAAAAAGTCAATTTAAGAATTTATTTGCCACATTTCTGACAATGTGGCACCTTGGTTTAATCTAGAAATTTTATGTAATTATTGGTATTTTCAGCCAAAAAACATGAGAACGTTCACAAATTCTCTGAAAAATTTACAATGAGCTCAATATTTTCTTTTTAAATGCTCCTCTTGGGTGAAAAATAAACCTCTGCCTGTGGATGACGTCATGATATGGCAACTACTACCATATTCAATAGGCTTCAAGGGCTTCAATTGGCTGATTACTCACCGTGACGTCAGCGCTGTCGTCACACCAACAGCTGATAACTGTGGCCACCTGGCTGGGGTACATTTGGGGTTCATTTCAGGTAGGCTTTTAGCTATTCTTTACGGAAATTTTGAGTTTCAAGACAAATAATAATAGTGTACCGGGTTTTCCGGCATGCTTTAAAACTTGGCTATCTCAGTTAAATCACGTTATAAAGGTGCCACATTCCCTTTAAGTTCACTACTCCATAACTCCGCTACTTGCAGCCCCAAAAGGTAGTGGAGTAGTGGTAGCGGTTTCCAAAAGCAAAAATTAGCGGAGTTGCGGGTACCAGACTAAAAGAATTCAAAAGCGCTACCGTTACCGACAGCTTGGTAAAGGAACTGCCGCTCCCCAAAAATAGGGGGTGGATATTCAGAGAAAAGTTTTTTCCTGCAGAAAACCAACAGAAGATTAAGTAAATGTTTTGGTGTCGTGATTGTTTTTTTTTTGCACAGAACTGCTAGTTTTGCATGTAACATACCGATAAGCAGTATTTTTCTAGAAGTGTATTTGCAAAAAGCAGCAATGAGAAATACTTTTTTGGTAGCTTTTTAGTAACGCTTTACAATAAAAAGTGGCGCTAGCGGAGTAGCGGGCAGCGCTTTCAAAATTTTGAAGAAGTATCGCTAGTAGCAGTAGCAGTTTCAGTTAGCCAAGGTAGCGCAAGCTGCGGTAGCGTTTCAAAAATTTGGTAGCAGCGCCCGTTTTCAGGTCAGAATATATACCATTCAATCGGGCTTTGCAAGAGGACTGCAGAGGTGTGTATATATCTTTATAGCTCTTGTTTGGCAGTTATTATGACACAAGACGTCATTTTTATTGTTTTCCTATAGTAGCCTCAAATGCAACAAGACCAAAACTTATATACAACATTTTTCGGTGGAGGTAAGGCGGTTTCCTGCCTCGTGTGGAGACCATAAAGAGGCTTATTTGCAGGGCAGCGATTGCTTTTAATGGCCATCTTGGACGCTGTCCGAGGCAGACCCCTACGCTTCGACCTTTAGTAGTTTTAGAGCCAGGGTGAGGAAATATGTTAAAGCTCATCCATTTTAGGCTTCTTATCGTATTTTATGCGTTTTTCATGTCTTAATGTATTGCGTGTTTCTGATGTATTTTATTTGCTTCATATTCTAGCTTCGTGTATATTTTATATCGAGTGTTTTATATTACTGTTGCAGGAATAGGTTGCATTACATTGTTACACGGTTGCATTGTAAATATTCATTGGTGTGTGTTTTTTGCTTGACTTCGCTGTAATTGGGTTTTCATACCTGTTGCTGATAAGCCTGAATAAATGAAATGAAATGAATGAAATGGATTACCTAACGGCGCCACCTGCTATCTAGCTTAGTTGTCAGGATCTCTTGCCGGGTGGGTGACCCCCAGCCCCCCCCCCATTCCTAACGGCGAAAGTGGTGTGCGCCCCACACTGGTGGGTGTTAATAAAGAATGTGAAAGCGTTGTACATTTGGTATTTTATCCAGCCAGATACTTTATGAACGTACCTGCGTTAAAAATGTAGATAAACCGTGTGTTTACGAAATCAAAATGGCGATTTAGGGGAGAGTTGGGCAACATGGACATTAGACACCCTAACGAAGACACTGGCCTTTTCAATGATTTATTGAACTCAATTAGCCTTGATTTTTTGGCATGCCATTAGTTCGAACATGTATCTCCTGTGCAAGCAACCAGGCATCATTGGTAATGGCTGCCAATTTTATGTAAAATTTCGCAAAAAGTAGCAAAAGTTCATTTCGCCCCTCCCCTGGGGTAACATGCTCGCCCCACGGGGCAAAATAGACATGCAATTTTGATAGTCATTTCAGCACGTCTACGGTGGCTAATTCATATTTGTATGTGTATATCGCCGTTGTACCGTTAGATCAGGTGATTAGACATGGTTTTTAACTTGCAATATCACTTTTTCTATGGAGAATTGTAAAAAAAATTGCATGGTCGAGATATAGCGATCATGTTTGCTCTATAATTTTTAGAAAATTAATTTTTTAAGCAACAAGGTCACAAATAAGTCCAAAATCAATAGCACGACACGATGAAAGCGATTTATTATGATTTTGCACTGTTACATTAAATAACATGCAATTTCGCGTGCTGTGCATCGCATGTTCAGGGTGACCGTCTTGCCCGTCTTGCCCCACCCAGCTGCTCTCCTACAAGCTCGCACATGACTTAAGCACAAATTTGATACCACGCACAGAGACAACGGCGAAAACGATGCAAGAAAATCAAGAACATAAGGCGGAAATATCAATGTAAAATGTCTAAAATCCTTTGGGTAATAGGCTTACAAAGTTAACCCGAGAAAGCACACATGAACTACAGTTTTTATATTTTTGAAAACTGTGCAAAACTAAAGAGCTTGTTAGCACCAATTCACTCTACAGGGCTAAGAGTAGTGAGTGCAAGCGTATACACCCTTTCCCTGCCGGTTCGTCAGATAGAGGAGGTGTCCATATTGCCCCAAGTGTCCATGCTACCCCACTCTCCCCTATGTCGTTTCAACAAGACCAACAACGCTGGGGTAACGCCAAAAATTGCTCTTTTACATGTTTTATGATCCTGCCCTCAAAATATGTAAAATAGGAAATTTCTTAATTCTGCCTTGCCAATTGATAGGACTTTCTGAGAAATATGTAAGTTTTCTGTCATGTGTTTTATTTACCTAATACAGAAGCCCAAATTCAACAATACCCCAATGTTTGACAATACCCTAATTTCTCATACCTTGAGCTAGTCTAGCCCGTGCGTTGCCATCTTGGAGGCCAATCGGGTATAAGTCACTATCAAGTCAAAACCTGGAAAACGTCTCCGTCATTTTTTTCAGAAAGCATCTCAATTAGGCTCATCTCATTTATCCCCGCTCTCATTGCTGTCCTTGTCCTCATCAGAATCACTGCCGCTGCCACCGCCGCTGCCACTGCCGCCGCCACTGCCACTGCCGCCGCCACTGCCACCGCCGCTGCCACTGCCACTGCCGCCGCCACTGCCACTGCCGCCGCCACTGCCACTGCCGCCGCCACTGCCACTGCCACCGCCGCTGCCACTGCCGCCGCCACTGCCACTGCCGCCGCCACTGCCGCCGCCATTGCTGCCGCTGCCACCGCCGCTGCCACTGCCGCCGCCACTGCCACTGCCGCCGCCGCTGCCACTGCCGCCACAGCCATTGCCGCCGCCACTGCCACTGCCGCTGCCGCTGCCGCCGCCACTGCCACTGCCACTGTCGTTGTTGCTATCTCCATCGTCATTCCCTCCCGTATCTGCATTGCTGCTACCATCAAGGCCGTCATTTCCGTCACTTGTTCCGTCAGCGCCGGAATTTCCGTCGCTACTTCCGTCAGCGCCCGTATTGTCATCATCAGTCTCAACTGGATTGTTAGCGTTAGTATCAGTGCCCTCACCACCAGCGGAGGTCTCAGCACTGCCACTTTCGTCGTCGCTTCCAGAGGTGTTCTCGTTGTCTCCAGATGCGTCGTCAGAACCGCTGTCGCCTGACGTCAGCTTCGTCCACAGACGTGTATTATTGTGACTTGTTGCACCTGCCTCACCCAGCTTCAGAAGAAAACAGTCACCGTTTAGCCGATTAAAGGCGTGGCAGCCCTCACTGTGTGCACACAGTGCTCCACACTGGATAAGGCTCTCTGACTTCTTTTCATCCAACCTGATGAAGTTGCTCTGGTTTTGCGACTGGGAGAAGTGGTCGTGGGTCACTTCTGCCAGAGCTGGGCGGGTCATCGTCATCATCAGCAAGACGATCGTTAGCGTCAGGTAGGCCATCCCGCCGCTGAGGAGCTTCTGTGGAGCAGCATGTGTCTTGCAACCTGTTCTCAACTCCAAGTTTAGGCTGCTTACAGGCACTAAAGTGCTTTCACGCGCTCGTCCAAACTGGCGCTTTCTTCGTGTTTGCGATTGTTCCTCGTACTTGCTTCGTCTCAGATCGGTGATCGAATGCATCAGCGGATTGATGGCAGGTATGTTGGACTCCGGAGGTGCTGGTGCTGTTGCGCTGTTGGGGATACTTAGCACCAGCTGCGCTCGATGCGTTTTCATAAATTGTTGATGTTTCTTTGATGTAGTAAATGTATTGATCACCATGGGCATTCAGCCCGTTCTGGCTCAGGCCAGATGCCAGTTGCTTTGTTCGACCCCGTACCTCAGAGCTGCAGAAACCATTGCCGGATTGATGGAAGGTGATTATATTAGATTTCGAAGTGCTGGTGCCGTGATGCTGTTGGGGTATGTAGTGAAAGCGACAGCAAGTCTCTCCGCACCAAAGAGAACTCGCCAGCTATTGGCTCTTGACAGCTGGCCATGTGCTGCACACGATCCGCAGCCGGCGAAGGCACTGTTATAGCACAAAAGCTTGCGCTGCCAACACAAAGGCAGCAACGGCTGGTGCCAGGCCAACGCCCCAACACACGTCATAGATAGCACACCCTGTTTCATTGGCTGCTGCGACTCAGGCAGCAGCTCCACCGATGGCCAGAAGCGAGGCGCCGGAGCGTCAGCGTTCAACCTCTCTCCAGCGAACCAACCCCTCTCCAAACCCCAAAACTCTTCAGCTTTGTGGTTATTACTATGTTTGGCTTCTGTGGCCAATAAAACGCTTCCATTTTTCTTCGATGGCTGAAATAGAGACATTTTCAGAAGAAAAGTGGAAGAAGGGGTGCACTTATCCTTGTACTAGCGACCCAAGTTTGATCTTGTCCAGATGCAAAGTAGCCAAAGGAAGTAAAACTCAATGCCAAGATGTACCCTCGCCTTATCCTTTTCTCTCGCAATTGGAAGCCAGCCAGAGGGTAATCTTGTCGAGAGTCCTAGGCCTCGTCTGTTAAAGGAATAGACCACTTTGTCGGGACTCTAAAAAGGACTATTTATGGATAAAATTGGTCTGAAAATCAGGAAACCACATTTTGTTTCCGCTTTCAATCTCTCAAAAAAAACGTCGCCCCTTTCTTACTACCATGGGTTGACCTAAGCATCGCGCGTAATTAACCTAGCTCAGCTGATCTCACTGCTTTCGTCGGGCAGCATTGCAAAAGCCATGTCATTTGTCGGCATTTATCTCTTGGCATGTATTGTCAGATGGAAAGGGATTCCTTCATAGCTTGAAATCCGGACATAGTGCCGTTCATTTTGAACCTTAAAGAGTACGGAGACTGTATACTGAGAGCTTTTGGTGAAACTAAATATGCCGATAGTGGTTCCTCTACATGCTCTACAAAAATGATATCTCAGTTCAAAACCCATTATTAAAGTGTGATATACCCGTAACTGCAGATAGGAAAACGCATCACCATATATTATTAGCAGGGAGATGCAGACTCAGTGATGAAAAACTACTTGTTCGCATAGGCGGTGGAACGGGGGGGCAGCGGGGCACCGTGCCCCTCCCCCCTTTGACGGACCAGGGGGCACCGCCATTGAGGTGCGCACTTTAATCAGAAAAGATAGCAAGAAAGCGGAGCCTGGTCCGGGCTTTCGGAAAGAAACTGCGAGTTTCTAAGAGTTTTCACAGACCCAAAAAGTCTGGCAGCAAATCCACTCCGTGATTTTTCCTCAGATGTAATATGTCTTGCGCATATGTATAATCCTCAATCTCATGCGTAACCTCTCCCATGACCTAAGGTGGACCGGGACGTGATCACTGAAAATGAGAGGTGTTACAATTTGGCCGTCGGTGACGAGGCATGTGGTGTTAAGTAAATAACTGTCCGGTGTAAAAATACCAGGGACACTAACTTTACACTGTTTCCAATTTAAGGATACAGTAAAACGGGTGAATCAAAACCGTTTTTAGGGGAATAAACGTTATTTTTGACTTCTAAGAGCGGCAAATGGCATACTGAAATAGATGGAAATTTATTTTCCCAAAGACGTTTCGGCACTTTCTCTTTTGAGTTTGTATAGTTGCTGAAAATATCACCGTTAGCAGTTGTTTTCTGCAATCCCTTTTCTTAAAAACAGTACCGCTCTCTATAATAATATATTATTGCGTAAACTGTTCCTCTTTCCAGGAAACAAAGCCCTTCACGGGATTTTAAATGAAGGTGACATCCCGTAGAGGATCATATACTATCGCGGGGGCACTGATAGTCCCATCGCATCCTTGGGAGGAGAGTGCGAAGCGACTATTTAGAGGGGCGCCGTGACCATTTCAAGGGGAGCCAAGGGTTGATCGGGGGAGGGGCAAGTGCCCCCTTGCCCTTGGATCCGCCTATACAACAAGTTTAGTAGTGAATCTAAGGGCGCTCGAAGGGACAATATCTGCAGGGCTACATGTTCATACATCGTTAATAAGTCTTAAAGTGTGAATGATTACACAACTATGTGATGGTGAAAAAGGCCTGCACCCCTTCCCATCTCAAAAACGCCTTTGCACGTTCCAGCTATCCCTGGCAGCCACATCCTGCTACGGCCACACAGACCACGGTCCTCGTCAATTTGCTTTCAGCTCAGCAAGCCACTCCTCGCAGAATGCTGACGACCTTATCCATTCGTCGATTGGCTGCCGTGACTGCACATACACCGCAGCTCACGGCCTTTAGCAGTTTCCTATTGCTTGTCATTGTGTATATGTGCATTGTCTCCAGTAATATTATTAAAAGCCTTTACAGCCTTCGAATGGAGTGTCTGGCACGAGTGCATGAACTATGGTTTGGAGTTATATAAGCTTTTTGCAATATTGGCAGGTACTAAACCTTGTCATTGTGAAGGAATTTTCTTTGTTCATACCCGGTATTTTATAGCTTAAATTTCAGCTGTTAATAGACAGTGGCGGAGCATCAAATTCCCACGGGTGAGCTATGAAATACCTCGTACCGCACCCACGCCTTAGAAAGATCAACCAAAAGAAGCGGCGTAGCCGGATTCCCCCTCCCACCCACGGCTACGTCACTGGCAATACGACATCGACTGAAGGGCGAGATATGACATGATTTCCCATGTTGCAAACAAGCCAGGGTAAGCCAGACGTTTGCGTACCTAAATCATTCAGACGGATATAACTTGGAAAAGAGCTAACACAATTACACAGGCATACATCCTTAATGTCAAATGTATGTTCTTGCTTACTCTTGCCAGCGTGATAAGTAGGTACTTATAGAATTGCAATTTTATACCTCGTTGTTTTCTTGTCTCCAGATTTAGACGCGAAAATTCACCTCCTTTCTTGTGCATTACTTGGAAGAAGAGTACACGTGCGCAAAATCTGACAACTCCTATTTTCGTGACGTGGATGCATTAGCGAGAACTGTGGCGCTGTCTCGTGGATATTTCTCAGACATTCTTCGATTTTGCCGCGTTTTAGTTCCGGCCTTCGGCGATATGTTTACACGCTGTTTTCACACTATACCTGAAAATTACAGCTGGGTATCATTCGTGAGTGTTTCTTGAAATGTTTCTCCCACTAATTTGTCTTGCAGTTGACCTATTCGTAAACCCTTCCTGCAGGCTTGTTACTGTTGCGCCCGTCCCGATACTGATCCAGCCAACCATTCCGATAAAAAAGTGAGATAGACATGTGTCCTCCATCCGAAGAGGCATAGATGTGTTAACATATTTCGGGCTATTTGACTATCCTTCTGACTCATTATGTGTTTTAAATCCGTACCCATATCCGCTGGAAGGAGGACTGGCCAAGAAAAATATGCTGAGGCTTTTTAATGGAGATAGAAAACAGTTATGTGCTCGTTGTCGGACCAAGTCCGTTCCAGCAGGCCTGAAATTCTTAGCAACAGTTTGAAATAGGGTTTTCTAATTGCTCTACTACTGATATCAGCCTCATCAGGTACGGTCTCAAGGTGAGCAAGCAAAAGAACAGCCCCCCCCACCCGGCTTTGAAAAAACATTGCACTTTCGGTGTTCAAGTTAAAAAACATTTATAATCAGTACGGAAAAATATATCCATTGTATGTAATTGACGACAGATTTAGCCGCCATCACAAGTTGAAAGTGGATAAAGGAAGACCTTGGGCCAAATATTTTACAGGAACCTGGTTCCATTTTGGTTATGATCAGTCATAAGTTTCCAGATCTGGTTCTACTCGTCAAAACAAGAGGCATACAACCACAGAGATATGCTAGGCATCACTCTATCCTCACACCTATGCATACAGCCTTACCCAAACTGGTATTTGTATCCTTTTTCAATCAGAAGCCATAAAATCGTGCATTCCCATTGCATTCTTAAGGGACATTCCTTGGCCATCGAGGCGGCTACAGTTTTTAGAATTTTCTTAAAGGATTAAACCACTTAGTCGAAATTCTAAAAATAACAGTTTAAGAACAATGGAGGTCTGAGAATCGGGAAACAACATTTTCCCCACTTTCATACCCTAAAAACGGAAATCTCTGCTCTTTTCTAACAATATTTGACGTCATAAAAACACCTTTATCAGTAAAATCCCAAAACTTGATCATAGACTCGTTGAAAAGGTTAGTCCCTTTAGGTACTTTGTACGTTAAAGCTGGCAGAAATTTTATACAGAGAGCTTTAGGTGAAATTAAATATTGGTATTGGTATTTGTATTATACTTGAGCGTATCCAACTATTTGGTTTTTCATGTCTCGCGTCAATATGTCACAAAACACACGATATAAAAACATACGGTTAAAAGGATGGGGTAAAAACATAACATATATCCATTCTCACACGCGCGCGCACAAACTATGGAAAATTTCTCAGGTGCACGCAGACGCCGTTTGAAGCTGGTTGTTCGGCTGTTTTTAATACACACGAATTTGAAGTTAAAGCTGAAAATATAAACATTTTATTTAGTCATGTAGTTTTATCCGCCTTTAAAGGACAGTACGCCCCTTTATAGTAAGCCACCTTCCCCATAAAGATTCAAAGTCGATGCTATCAACCTAAAACGCTCGTTGTATTAACTATTACCTATAATCGATCGCCTAAGGAGGCTTAACTTATTTTAAGGTAACGCGGCACGTGGTGCCTTTTTATACGTGACCCTTCCAGTTCACTTTGGTTCACGCGACACGATTCTGTATACTATATTTTTTTTCGATCAATTATTGATTAGGCGTAAAACACGCTCACCCTGTTTATTGTCATCATCATTTATTTAGTACTTTACTTAAGCCTTTACTTACTAGAAAGCCCAGACCACCGAGTAATTTTGCCTTTACCTGAGTAACCACGAATATATTGTAAAGACGAGAAATAAGTGCAACCTGAACCTGCTACCACAACACCGGCGTTGCTAAATAATTACTTAATTACCTACCTTCTATTTTTAGATGTTTAAGATTCTTAATCTATTGTTTTTAGGAAATAGTCAGTCGTGATAAAACTTTTTAAAAATCGGCAAATGTGTTTTAGATGCTTCCCCTATCGGCCTCATTAGTTTAGTAGGGAGGTGCCATGAGTTTTGAAAAATAGCTGATAGAAACTATGCTTTCCTCAACAAAAAAGAAAATATTTTCTGTTTATTTTCCTGTCTTTTCCTAAAGCGATAACATGCTGTCATCCAAGCCTCACACCTCAGAGAACTTAAAATATTTAAAAAACTAAACATTGAGACTTAAATTAATGATTTGGATTTCAATTTAACTGACCCAAAACAATAACTCGTATGTTTCATTAAAAGACTTTTGTCTTGCTGTGACAAAATTCCTGTCATGATTTTCGTAATATCACCATTTTCTATACATCACGGCTAATGAAGGTCACTATCCCCAGCTGCCCTTACACTTTTGCATATCATACCATGCCCAAAGTGTATGCATTCTTCAATTCCTCCTCTACCTGAAATTCTGAACAAGCTGCCTCAAACCGCAAATTTACCAAGGACTGCCCTCCCAATCTCGTCAAAACCTGTAATAGTTTGCAATCTAATTTAGCTCCCCAACCATCTGGTCAGTCTCTGTATATGCTGCAGATTGTTAAACGACAAAAATAGGGCACACACGCACACATTGATGGCATGCTGAGATATTATGTTCAACATAATGTTATTAGTTCTTTCCCCCAGTTTAGATATTAGCCCTATCCTCATGGCATTGTATGGAAATAAATGCTTTAGAAAACCCTTTGCACCTTCGTCTGGGCACGCATCAAAAATAAGTGTTTGCTATGCTATTCCGCGATAGAAAATGACGTTCGCGATCTTGAATATTTGTTAAGTTTAAATCAAAATTCAGCAATTTTTATTCGATCTGTATTATGTTTGTGTTGAGTCCTTCATTATTCTGATATCTATTTTACTTACTTGTTCATTTATTTTAAAAGGGTCTTAATATGATAACTGAAATAGTACTAGTGCTTATTTTAGTCCTTCTTTGTTTCGGTGGCAGCGGAGCCAAATCCGGTACTTCATCAAGTTTCCGCCCCGAACCGCGTTGGCGTTGGAAAAGGGCGCTATTCTCATCACGTCTTTTCGAAGGCTACCGTTTGGGTGGTTTCGTCCCTGGTGCTGATGATGAGGCTTGCTACATGCCCGGCCTTCTCCGAAGCGACAACGGCCGGATACGTGTTTGTTATGGTCGGTGTTAGTATTTGCTTAGTTTTGTCGTAATATCGCTAATACAACTGCCTTATTTGCGTGTTACTCCGAGTCTTCCAGACGTTCAATCATAGCCTGAAACAAAACATATGGTTTAAAGGTGATTGTACAGTCTTGCTTTTAAATGCTATTCCATTAATTAAGTTCTTATTGTAATTTAGTTCAGAACAAAATCATGGTTCTAAAAATAGCTAAGTTTACGTACACTTTAGGAGACAAACGACGAAGTTATATCACTTTAGAGGGGCGTACAGCAGTGAACGTTACACTTCTAGGTAACCAGTAAGTACAGTTTAATACACTGTAAGAAGCTAGACTAGAAGTGCTACGTTACACTTTTGATAACGTAACGCACCAAGGTGTTCAGCACGTTAAGGAGCGTCACACTGATACCAGTGCATGTTACACTTTAGCGAACGCATGTCCTTTAAACGTCCGTTCTCCTCCCGCTTTAAGGTGCGTTGTTACCAGTACTTTTTCTGCATGGTGGCAGTCGGTTATAATATTGCACAATCCGGTAGCTAAATCGTCTCCTTCCGCTCTCTGTTCTAATTGGTGGTAATATATACAACCTGTCTTGGCGCGTGACGGCTCCCGTGGGGTTCTGCCTGGTGATGAATTTGTTTGATATGATCTGTGGTTCTCGACTATCAATGATGCGTCTCAAAAGACAAACAGCGTGGTGCAGGCCGGTATTACGTGCCGAAAGCCGCTTGAAACCCCTTAAAACATCGCTAACATGATCATTTTCCCCTTTTTCCGGAAATAATCCTATCACAGTTAAGAATCTTCTGGACACGCGTCATACCACGCTCAGAACAGTTCCCATAAACACTGATGCAGTAGCGTACATTGAACAGGACAAGTGCGTTGACGATTCGTGGCATGAGTCCACGTGGCAGAGAATGTTTCGCATGGCGGAGTCCGACTAAAAATCGGTACATTTTCGAACGAGATTGTTGATATGGGGTTTGTAGGTAAGGTGGCGATTCATAATAAGCCCGAGATTTTTTACAGTATCTGATTCCTCAATAGTCGTACCTTGCACCGTCAGAGTGATTTTTGGAATGTTTTTGTTGTTCCTGTGCATCTGTGTTGTTCCTAATACGAGAAATTGTGTTTTTGTAGCGTTCAGTTTCATGTGATTTTGCCTAAACTTGTTGGAAAGTGTTTTCAATACTGACCCCATTTCCGTAATCAAATCTGAAAGCTGGTCTTTTTTTCCAGAAATAAGAATTTGGGTATCGTCGGCATATTGGATTATTTTAGCGTCGTTTATTGTGTAGAGGCCTAAGTCATTGAAGAAGATGTTGTATAGGAGCGAGCCAAGACATGTCCCCTGATATACGCCCATGGGGTTGGCGAGTCGATCAGAAAGTAGTTTTGGAGACTAATTCTGGATTTGGGGATGCGTTCCACGGATATTATGAGCCTGAAGCTCATGCTTTTGTCCATGTGATAGCCGAACTTGTTGGTGGTGACCGTGAAGATAATTTCGGAACCAAGTGCTCTCTACCCCGTACAATTCAAGTTTTTGGATCAATTTGTCGTGGTCGATGACGTCAAAGCACTTGCTGAGATCTAGGAGCACCAAAAGGGTAATTTTACCGTTATCCATAGCCTGCAAGACATGGTCCGTTACAGCCAGAAGCGCGGTTTCGGTAGAATGAAATCCGTGGAATCCATGTTGATTTTCGGAAAGGAGATAGTTCATTGAATAGGCTGCTGTTGATGAACAATTCGTTTTGTAATTTTTGCAATGCAAAGGTACGAGCGAAATTGGCCGGAACACGGACGGATCGCTGAGGCATCCTGATCCTTTGAAGACAGGTTCGATTATGGCCAATTTCCAAGATTCAGGAACAGTGTCGGTGGCAAGACTCGTGTTTGCAAGAAAAAGTACAACATGCACAATACAATGAAAACGTCGTTTAAAGAAACCCATCGGGAAGCCGTCAGATCCACTGGCAAGAGAGGCGTTCGTACCCGCCACCGTGAGGCAAAGTTCGGCGGCAGTCACAGGCTGGACTTGAAATCTGGTCGTCCCGACCCTCGGTAAGCGCACAGGCAGCTCAGTGGCGGTGGCGGGTATCTCGACCGCAACAGAGGCTGCCGTTTTGACGCCAATATCTGCGAAATATTTATTGAGTGTGTCAGGGTCGATGTGTGGTTGCTGCTGGTCGCCACCTCTCTTGCCTTGGATGATGGGTCGTATGCAGCGGTAGACAGATCCGGGTCCGGACCCAGCGGTCCGCTGACTGATGCTCTCGCGCGTGTCCCGGAGTATGGCAGCTCGCACCTGACGGTTCAGTGTCCGGTACAGCGATCGGTCTGACCGGTGCAGTGCTGCCCGCCGCTCCGCAGTCAGTCGCCTGGTGTTTTCGCTGATTGGAGGCGGGTGGGGATTGTGGATTCTCACCCGGCGCAGAGGGGCGTGCGTATCAAGGGCGGACGTAATCTGATAAATAAAGTAGTCAGTTTGCTTGTCTAGATCATCGGTGGTGAACACTGGAGACCAGTTAACGTTCGCAAGATCGGCACAGAATAGGTCGATGTCAATGGCATTCCAGCTCCGTGCTTCTCTGGTGATGGGTGACGGGCGGTGCCTGTTCACACGGAACAATGCACGGGGGAAGTTGTGAGGGCTATAATCGCAGTGTTTAGAGCCTGGGACGATTAAATCACTGGGTGTGTTGGTAGCAATAATGTCTATAACTGAGCCAGAACATTGGCGGACGCAGGGGGGGCATTCCGGCCATGCCCCCCTTAAAGCGCTGGAGGGGGCCAAACTATCTTTTACCCCCGCCCCCCAAATGCCGGAGAAATTTTTGAAAAAAGGTGTTTACGCTATGCCTGTAGAGCAAAAAATCTTCGCTCCCACCCCCCCCCCCCCCCAACCCGGAGAGCTGATCATGTACTTGGAGAGGTAGCTTATACTAGGTCTGTCGAGCACTGAAAAAGGTGTTTACCCTAGGTCTGTAGAGCAAAAAATCTTCGCTCCCACCCGCCCCCTCTCCCAGGAGGAGAGGCAGACATGGGTTTGTCCCCCCCAAAAAACTCGGGTCTGCATCCGCCCCTGAGCCAGAACTACGGTAGGTTGCTGAGGTTCTGATGAAGACCAGAGCCATGGAGCGGACCCTGGAGCTGTGCACCGGGGGTGTTCCTAGTAGTTGTGCGCATGTAACAGTTCATATCGCCGCCTATGATGGCCGGGCCGCGATTTCTGGTGAGTATAGTCTGTAGCATAAGCATCGCCACCGGAAAAAGTGGGGGGGGGCAGTCAAACTTCAACCTGATACTGACAAAAAAATGTTCTACGATAGGACCAAAAACTGTTCAAATTTGGGCTCCTCGTTGTCTTCCGCAGCGGCTGGTTATGAACATTTCAGGGTTTCTCCAATTTTAACTGAGATCAGGAAATTTTTGGCCAAAAAGTGGGGGGCCCTTTTCCGACGCCTATGGTCTGTAGCTCCACTTATCCAAAATGCCAATAGTTCTTTAGAAACACGCTCTCCAAGCCTGCTATCTCAGTTCAAAACCCATTAAACAAGCAAGACACTCCATTTAAGGGGCTCTTTAAGCCCTAAACCCACAGAAGCAAGGAACAGGCTCATATTATTATGGCTATGGAATGTGAAGCTGTACCTTCCTCACTGAGGCCTTCAGCATTCCACTGGAGTGTTTACGACGGCAAAGGCAGCGCCTACCTCACCCTGCAGAATGTGTTCAACAATTCATTATGTTCCCAGATTACACTGATGATAAAAACCAGCCAAGGCTCCTCGTTATGAGTAGTGACTGGAACTTCCTCAACACAAACCGTCTTAACACGCGCATTGACGGGGGTCTGAGCCACCTTCGCTTTGACGGGGAGCGGGTACCCCCTCCGCCCGAAGATCTCGAAAACCAAGCTAGGTAGCGAAAAACGGTAAACGGTGTTGGGTAGCTCATCCTATTCTCGATCGAAAATATTGAATCCTTTTTTAGGTAACATTTAAGGTCAGTAGAGGTCAAAACAAGCCGTCATAGTGATAACATGTAAATGAAGGTCATTACATCTGAACGAGTAAATATAGAGCAAAACGATTTGAGCCATATGAATCCGCGCAGCAAGCCAAATGGAATGATATATAATATGACCTTGCTAGGTAAAATATGAGATTCGACCTGGCCTGAGGTCAGGTCAGGTCAGGTCAGGTCAAGGTCAAATTAGGTAAAATCCATATATCATTAGAACCACAAAGACAAGGCAAAGATAGTGCAATCAAAATAAGCCCTCTATCACCATCCGTCACCAAGTTATTCAGTTAAAACCATTTTACCATGCATTTCCAATAGAGAGGTAATGGCTCGTACCTGGCTTTAAGTCATCAATATCGAAAATACGGAACATATTTTAGAGAACTCGGTGGGTCCATTATGTGATATGAGTTTTTATCGGATAAGTTTACCCTGTTCCGACTTCTGCTATCTTAAACTTTTTTTAGGCCAGGTCACTTGACCTGTACTGGTGACCTGACCTGAGATGACCTAACCTTAAATTTTTAAAAAAGCTGTAAAAATAACGGGAGAAAAGGTATGCCAATTACGGCGGCGCGTAGCGCCGCCGTTTTTATTCTATCTCCGAAAAAACCGAGGGGGCGGGTACCCGCCCCGTCGTCAATGTGCGCGTGTTAAGAAGTCAGACCATTTGCTGGAGGCACACTCATTATTTTGAAGGTTTTAGCACGACACTTCTATTGCGTGATAAGACGCACGTTTAAACATAAGTGAGGCCGCCTCGGTCCAATTTCCCGGCGTTGACGCGTGAGTTTCGCCGCAGGGCGTAGCGAAATCTAATAACGGAACTTATCGAAAATGCCGGAACATATTTTAGAGAACTCAGTGGGCCCATTATGTGATATGAGTTTGAATCGGCTAAGTTCACCCTATTCCGACTTATGCTATCTTAAACTTTTTTTTGAGGTCAGGTCACTTGATATGTACTGGTGACCTGACCTGAGATTCATTGCCTGAAAATTTCCGTTGTTGAAGGCAGTGTTTGATTTAGTAAATCGGCGCCATATCTGTAGTTGTTGGGGTCGGCGCTGTCGTTCGCATGCGTATACCGACGTTTTGAATCGTTGTTACGTCACACCTTAATCGGCGGAAAGCGGCAGCTGTTGTGTTCGTCAGCTTGAGCACTGAACAGTGGGCAGCAGTTATCGTGAACGGGACCCTAGTCAGCGCCGTTCTCGATCCATACTTGTATTAGAAGGCAGGCATGTCACACACGGCGGACTACCATTCAGGTTCGAGTTTAGTTGCTGCAAGCTGCTCAGTAGGTACTATAACACCAGTTATTCTCTTTTACTGACGGTTCAATTTTACAAATGGCATTGAACCTGAGAAAGGTGACGCCAAGCCACAGAAGCAAGCACAGTCCATGTTTGTGATCCTTTTCAAACGTGAGCCTGGAAAAAAGGACCAGCTTATGTCTCATTTAAACCCAGAACATATGTATTTTTGTGTGTTTGTCGTTTTCCAATATTCTCCCAACGCTCTCGGTGCTCCCAATAAACGAGTTTTCAACATAGATCAAACTTGCCTGCTCCTGGCATTGCTTCCCCATAATTTTGACACCAGCTGTACAATTTCGGGGCTCCGCGCAGCAGTGGTTGATGAAGAATTCACATTGCAAAAATATAAATACTGTAGACCGGGCCACCAAAGGTTATACCCTATGCCCTCATTTCCTGTTGTTAGTGCGAAATGTTCCGTGGCCTTGCGGCCAATGCCATAGGAAGCACGGGGAGTTAGGTGTTAGCCACCTCCTATATAATGTGAGGGAGGTCACCCACCCCACAACAGCCTAGTCACAAAACCGGCCGATTTTCTTACGAAAAGGTACATTTTTGGACACGTTTTTCCCTTAAACAGTCTCACTACCATTTATCCTGGCGTTTATTTTTGAATACCCTGGAGTCTACATGGAAAATTAGTGCTTATAAGGCTCATTCCAAGGGTAAGTTTTGCCCCCTAACATGCCAGTTAGCTTCCATGGTTCAAACATGGTTCCAACGACCGCACCTACAACAGAAGCCCTGCTCTTGATCTTCTATGAGATGATGAGTTACGTAGTGTAGAGGAAAATACTTCTACGACTGCGAATGTTTCAGATCACCGTGCAAGGGAAGCGTATTGTATGATACGCAATTCTTTGGGAATCAGCGTGCCAGTATGATAAAAAAACATTGTTACCCAGCGGCGGGCACAAGGGGGCGTGGGGCGCCCAAGCTTCCCCTCATGCCATTTCTGAATGTTCGTAGAAATCATGGGGTAGGGTTGAGCCCCTAACCCCCTTCCCCCGAAATTAAAGTATGGATCCGCTATAATTATCTGTCACAACCGTCGCTTTCAAACTTCACTTAAGCTTAAGTACGAAGCAAAGTTCGAAAGCATTGTCGCTTGTTGTTCTCCTTGAACTGGGAAAATGGTTGGCGCCTAGTGGCCGGATTCACTTTGTAGTCTGAAAAGCTGGCACAGTTCTATTTGCTTTCAGTGCTTCCAAAGCCAGGGCGAATTTTCAAGAGAAAGTTGGGACGACGATGGTCAAATTAATTTGGCGCGGGAATAAGGATCGCATTAAAAAAGTTACTCGTCAGGCAAAACTAAATGGTGAGCCTCAGGTCATGGACTTTAACTCTGGGAGGAAATCTACCTGGCATGGGTCGTCATAAACAATAAGAAACCAACCGCACTTAAGTAGGCATGTACCTACTCATCGCTCGAGTGATTTGACGTAATATGCCTATTGGTATTGGAAAAAACCAGAGTGTAAAACTGTGGTAAACAGGAAAGGCATTGGACAACCATCAGGCACATTCCAGTGGAATGGAGACAATGCATCACAGCAAAGAAACCGTATTCATTTTTAGATTCTGGAAGTTTCAGAGGCGCAAAAAACGGCCAAATGTGCTTAGTGGGCATTAAGAACGAACGCCTAGGTCATGGCAGCGGAGGAATTCCACGACAATTGGCTAGATATTGGCCCAGGCGTATCGCCGGAGATGTCATGGTCCACAGTTTATAGCTGTCAGTCAGCAAAGTATGCAAGCTTTAAGTGGCTAAAGTGAAGAACAATTAAACGTATTCTACCGACGAACATAACTTCCGGACATTTTCGGGCTTTCGGAGACTGATAAAGTAAGAAATACATTATGTACTCGGAAAGTATTTAGTACAAATGCTTACGATGCTTTTCAGTTCGCGTGCTCTGGCATGCATTTTGAAACGTGTTGGGAATGCAACACAGCCTCACAAGCGTGCATATTTTTTTCAGGAACGGGTAGATAAGTCTGACGCTAACGCCGTACAGTGCGAGCAAACGTCATTACTATGTTAGCAGATCAAACGATCTGGAAGCGTACAGATCATTACAGAAGCTTGGCCATAGAAAAGTTAAAACGGCATTATTGATTACCTAGCAACAGAACGCTGAACCGCGAAAACCGGAGGACGGGATCTAACTTGACTGACAGGCGGGGCAGACTGAGTGCTTACGACTAAATCAACAACCCGTTTACACGGGCAGGGCACTCTCGGAGCCATTGAGGGGAAGAGCATCTTCCTGCTCAACCACAGGCCCAAGGTTTGAGACCCAGCGCGAGCTCCCTGAATACGTGAAACATAAGAAAACATTCAATAAGGTGAAGGTCGCCAACAATAAGGTGAATTTGGTGACCCTATAACTTTGGAAATTGGTGTGTCGTTGAACCCGAACAATTAGCATTATTCTGAATCATTGCCACGAGTGCGCCTTACCTCCTCTCCTCTCTTTAACACGTACTGTACATCTTGGTACTTTACTTTTATTTTACTTTTAATTTTATTTTACTTTTATTTACTTTTACTTTTTTACTTTTACTTTTATCTGCTGTAGATTGCAGGGGCGTAGGAACGGTTTGAAAAGTGGGGGGCCAACCTTAGAGGGGGCCCACCTCAAGGGGGCCCCAGTCCACGGGGGCCCATAATTATAAAAAACATTAGTTAGCTCGTTTGGTGTCAATAAGGCACGCATGCACACAAGGATGTCAATATATGGAAAATTGAGAAATTAAATTTTGCCCTATGATTTTGAGTTGTACCTATTTGATACCAAATCATAGTAAAACGCCAAAAAAAACTTTTTGTTTTTACCAAGACCCATTTCAAATACGAAATACATTTTAAAGCTTTTTGGAGGATTTCAATCATTTTTACCGCGAGCGCGTTTTTTTATATTTACATATGTTTAGGCCCTTTTTCTTTTTTTCTTCTTTTTTAAAATTTAAATACGCTGATGAACAAAGGGCATCCTCCTACCTCCAGCATTAAATTAGGTATCTCCTTGGACATCACGCAAGACCATAAGCAAGCTTGTAACGTTTGCATGGTGTCCAAGGATACTTAGCCATTGGGCAAAAAATGGGACAATTTTGTTACTGAAACAAATTGGCGCGGCTAAGTACACATCACATCTACAAAAATTTTCATCACATTTACAAAATTAGGAACTGTTTAGAAAACTACAGACAATGCTTTGATACCAAATACCCTCATTTCGCTATGCCTCATCAACTTGTATTTTCTTATTCAATGACGAAAATGGGAACATTTATGTATGTTATTACAGATCTCTTCTTGCCATCATTAGAGATTGATTTAGGTGAAGCCTGATCACAATAAATACGCCTAGCTATATTTCGATGCCTAAAATGCAGAGTTTCAGCATGACTGCAAGTGCAATGTAGGTACTTGATGGCCAGCTTTGTGATGCCGAGGAGGTGTGGGAATGGTGTTATAGTGGTTAGCAGCCTTGCTTTCCACGCGACCAACTCGGGTTTAAGGCACGGCAGATTCCTTGTGCAAGGAGCGATTTGACTCCCAAGAAACCCCTCCAACAGGGAAAGAGTTGGCGACGCCATATAACCCTGGCATCGAAAGACGTCGCGCCTTTCGATGGCTCAGGGACGACTGTTGCTCGGCATTTGGTGCGGGGTCTGTGTCCGATTCATATTTTGTGTTGGGATTGGGATGGAGTTTGATTGGGCCCAGTTCTCGGGACTCATTTGGCAACACTCGGGTAGTAGGTGCCTTGGCTTTTTACGAAGCGCTCCTCCTCCAGGGGCTTGCAGGCAGCGTACTACCGAACTTGAACGTTCCCTGACAAGCTATCGGGCCCGTTTGGGTTTCTTGTTCTATATTACAGTTGCTGATAGTTGTATATTCGTTGCGGGGCCCACCTCAAAGGGGGGGGCAGTATCTCCCTGACCCCCGGTTCCTATGGCTATGCCACCCAGGGACCGCTAAATTATCTCGGAGGGCCCCAAGGTCCAGACCATGGCTCAGGAACCCAGATCAGTCAGCTCAAGGGCCTAGACCAGTGCATTAGCCTCGGGACCAGCTTATCAAGGGACCCTACATAAGCACAGGACCCCTAGAAGCTCATCACAGGGGAGTTCCAGATTCGCACAGGGTGCCAGATTAGCTTAGGGGCCCGGTTCAGCTCGGAGGTCCCCAGGTCGACTTATGTAGGGTCTCAAAACAGCTCAAGGGACTTATTCAAGCTCACGGAGCCCAGCTTAGCTCAATGATGCTAGAACAGTTCAGGGCATCCATACCAGATCAGAGACCCCAGTTAAGCACAGCGGTACCCAGATTAGCTCAGGGCCCCAGCTAGGCTTAGGGAGTCCCAGGGTGGCTGATATAGAGCCTCAGAACACAGTGGCGTAGCCAGGATTCAGCCAAGGAGGGGTCCGACTACCGTCGTGGGGCCCCAGGCCGGGGGTCCCCTTAGTAACCGGGCCCATCTCCTATATCTTTTGTATAGTATTTTAACATTATAACATTCACACGAAGGAAATTTCGTTGTGCCTTTTAAGCATTCATTCTTATTTTGTTTATAGCTTGGTTTTTCGATCTGACCAAGTGTTGGTAAACTAAGGTCACCAAATATTAAGGATGACCCATACCTTATATGGTAGCGTGGCTATAATAACAGCTTTGAGCCATATTTCGGGAAGTTCAATGTTGATGCGCGCATGATGTTAAACCTGAGTCTACCTCAATTCACTCGGGTAATCAGACATGAAGTTATTGGAGGTCAGTCGTTTTGAGTACGAAGAAATTATCTTCTACGGGAAATGATTAGCAATTATATCCCGGTGTCGAATCCATGGACTCTTAATCAGGAAATTTCCAAAGAAACGAAAAAAACGAATAAAGATACAAGGGATATGGTAGTGTGTCCCGAACGTTACATAACCTCTATTCCGTCGACAGATCCTGTTGAGATCCAGTTACTTTCTTACCCTTGCTATCTTGTAAACGAGCAAATTACCAAGACAAAAGGCGCCCAAGATATCTATCGCCTTGGCTCACTGTTATTGTTATTTTCAACCTTGCATACCTATTTTTCTTTTGGTATTATGCTCATCAATTTCTGTCATTACCCTTGTTTGTCTGGTTTCCTACGAAAATTTTGGAAAGTTGTTTATTTCAGAATATTTAGGAATGTAGTTATTGGTGTTAAGCTAATATATTAAAAATTGACAAAGTGCCCAATTCCCTGTTCGATTTGCTCTTATGGTAAAATTAGATTAATTTTTGCCTTTCCTTCGATAATGGTGCCTGATCGACATGTTTCAATTTGTGCTTTTTAGTACGCAATAGGGGTAGGTACATTTTTCCGAGGCATATGATTTTGAAATTTTTTATTTGAGCTCTGGGGTCACCTAAGACCAACACTTGGCGGCGCTCACAAAGCTAATTTTCGGCCGCTCTCCCGATTAGATCTCAGTGGGTCTCGGAGACCGATTCACGGCGCCTCTTGATCAAAACTGGGAGCTCCTGAGAATCTCTCGGGGCTCCTGAGATTAGTTATCGGCAGCACCTCTGAGACTAATTATTGGGCCCCCAGATTTGCTCTGGAGGGGGGGCTGAGACTGAGTACCGTGGTCATCCAGATTAGCTATTGGGGTCCCTGAGGCTGTCTTTGGGGTGGGGGAGGGTAGCTGGGAATGACTTCCGACAGCCCTCTGAGACTTACTCTAGGGCGCACCTGAGACAAACACCGGGGGGTGGAATCACCTCTGAGACTGAGACTTTGGCGTTCCTGAGACTGACTCGGAGGCTACAGATTAGCTCTCGCGGGCCTAAGGCCAACTCCGGGCCCGTGAGACCAAAACTCGGGAGCACCTCTGGAAATTACTCTCAGAACCCCGAGCTTAACTCTCGGATGTCTCTGAGACTGACAACCGGGAGCCCTCTGAGACTAACTATTGGGTGCTCCCTGAGATTGACTCTCGGGGCCGCTTATACCAAAACTCGGGGGGGCACAGCCTGAGGCTAAATCTCGAGGGCTCCCAAAATTACCCCTCTGGGGCCCCTGAAACCAGCACTCTGCGGATCAAATTAGACTAACTCTCGGACCCCCGGATTAACTCTCGGGGCCACCTGAAACTAAATATTGACTCCTGAGAGAGAAGCCCGTGAGACTATGAGGGCCCCCTGAGACCGACTCTTGGGGTGCTCTGAGACTGACTCTTGGGGTTCTCTGAGACAGACTCTCAGGGAGACCCCGAGACCGAATCTCGGGGTCCCCTAAGACAGACTCTTCGGGTCCCCTTGACCGACTCTTGGGGTTCTCTGAGACTGACTCTCAGGGGCCCCCTGAAATAGACTATGTTGCAGGGCCCTGAGAACCACTCTCTGGGAGGCCCCTGAGACTAGCTCGGCCCCTCCCCTGAGACAGACTCCCGGGGTCCCTGATACCGAATTTTGGGGCCCCTGAGACCAACCCTCTAGGGCCCCTAAAATCTACTTTCGGGGGCCTTGAGACCGACTCTCAGGGCGGGGCCGTGAGGCCGACTCGGGACACCCTGAGAACGATCTTCAGGGGCCCCTGAGACTGACTCTGGGGGCCCCGTGATCAGAGAATCCTTTGTAGTGGTTCAGATTGGCCCAAGGGGTGGGGGTCTGCGGACGTCTAGGGCCCCCTTGGCTACACCACTGCATCCAAACTTTCGGGGGCCCTCTGAAATCACCATTTGGAGGCTCCTAAAATAATTGCTTCCCTAGACCAACACTCCGGAGCCCCTTGATGCTGATGCCCGGGGTCCTAAGACTAAGCTCGGGGTCCCACTTAGATCAGGCTCAGGGGCACCCTTAGACCCATGCTCGCGCTTTTCTCAGGAGTAACTCGACACCGATGTTCCGGGGCCCTCAAGATCAATATTTCGAGCCCCCCAAGACTAATGCTCGGTGCTCTGGAGCCCCTCGATGCCGATGCTCGGGGTCCTGAACCCAGGCCTGGGGGCCCCTGGGACCAAACTCTGGGTCTCATGAGGTCAATGCTCGTGCCTCACTCATGAGTCCCTCGATATCAATAGTCGGGGGCACCCCGAGGGGGCCCTGAACCCCTGAGACCAAGCTCGGGCCCCTGAGACCAAGATCAGGGCCCCCGAGACCAATGCTCGTGTTTTCCAGTGCATACGGTCAGCCTTATGCATCAGATGCCCTCGGATGCCTCCCTGAGACCAAGCTCGAGGGCCCCTGACACTAAGCTCGGGGAGAGAGGGGCCTGAGACCAAGCTTGGGGGCATCCCTGAGACCAAGCTCGGGGGTCCCCTGAGACCAAGCTCGGGGGCCCTGAGACCAAGCTCGGGGGCCCCTGAGACCAAGCTTGGGGGCCCTGATTCCAAACTTGAAGGGCCCCTGAGACTAAGCTCGGGAGCTCCCTGAGACCAAGCTCGGAGGGCCCCCAGACACCAAGCTCGGGGCCTCTGAGACCAAGCTCGGGGGCCCCTGAGACCAAAATCGAAAGACCCGTGAGACCAAGATCGAAAGGCCCGTGAGACTGAGCTCGGGGGCCCTGAGGTTGCTCGGGACCCCCTGAGACTGAGCACAGGGGTCCCCCAAGATCAATATTCGGTACTCTGGAGCCCTCGATACCGATTATCGGGGCCTCCTGAGACCAAGCTCGGGAGCCCCCCGAGACCAAGCTCAGGGGCCCCCGAAAATTAAATTTTTGTGTTTTTAGTGCATAAGGTCAGCCCAGGGGGTCCGGACCCCTGAGACCCCCTCCCTGGCTACATCACTGTCAGAACATCTCAAGTGGCCCATTCAAGCTCTCGGCAGCCCGGTCAGTGGCTGTAAAGCCTTATAGGGGTCCCAGACCATCTCAGGGGCCCTCAGTTCAACACAGAGGCCCATATTAGCTCTGATGAACAGATAAACTTAAGGGCCCGTATCATCCAGGGGCCCCTTGTCGGCATATTTGGGGCTTCAGAACATTTCAGGGTTTCAATTAAAGCTTATAACCAAATTTCAGAGCAGGGCCCTATTCCTGTGCAGGGGCCTCAGATAAGTTTAGGGTCTTCTGTGCATCACAGGGGATCGAGATTAGCTCAAGGGGCAATATTAACTTTAGGTCCCAGCTCAGCTCAGGGGCCCCCAGGTCGGTGGATATAGGTTCTGGCCAACCCACGGGGCCCTGTTTAAGGTCACGGCTCCTAGCTCAGTTTAGGCATCCTAGAACAGTTCATGCTGCCCAAACCATCTCAGGGGCGCTCAGTTCAGCTCAAAGGGCCCAGATTAGCTCGTATGGCATCAGAGGTCAGTTCAGGGGCCCGAGAAGCTTAGGGGACCTTAAAATCAACTCATAGGACCTCAACTTAATTTAGGGGCACAGGTAAGTTTAACGGGGTTCCGGGGCAAGCTATCGGGACAGTTTGAGTTTCTTGCTTAATATTACAGTTGTTGATATTCTTATCTCCGTTGCGGGGCCCATGCCAGAAAAGTGGGGGGCCAGTGGCCCCCTGGCCCCCGGTTCCTCCTATGGTAGATTGTAAGGTCTGTGCTGTTCAACACCTTACGACTGTTCCGTTGCTTGAAATGTGGGTCCAATGGCTTATTTTGAATAAGTGTGTGCTGTGAAACAGAGCGCAGTTTGGGATCTTTCTGCACTTGTTGGACGATAACATTGCATTGTGCATTTGGCAAGCGGTCCTTCTACTAATATTGATTATTCATGCAAATAAAGGTGAAAAAGAGAGTCGTACTCGGACGTGGGTCAAATATTTGTATGCACTCATTAGCTCTTTTTACGCTTACAACGCCTTTTAATCCTGCGATATTTTGCATTCGTCTGTAGCCGTAGGAGAAATCCTCGTCTTCGCGAACTGTTTCAAAAAAAGTATGCGGGTCTCGCACACCCCTCATATATTTACCTGTTCATGAAGATACGCAGATGGAAATTATGCTCCGACACATGTCGCACCACGAAATTCCCCACGGAAGTGCGGTTTACACGCTTTCAATATGCACACCAGATCCAGAGTTAGGCACCCGCCAACCCAGTTCCCGCGACGCCAGGGCTAGGTTATTGTATGTGTGGGAGGGGGAGGGATTATGTTACAGTATGAACAGCTGTTGCTTTCCTCTGAATACCATTTCCATTTTTAATAACATCAAATCCTGTGCTTAGTATTCAGACCCCACTCTCCTCACTGCTCGACGCGCACTTGCCTCCACACTTCCTGGCAGAGGCAATGATAAAGTAATGCAAGGTAGGTTACTTCACAAATGACGTGTTAATATTCTGCCAGGATTGGGCATTATAATATAACAGACAGTAGAGCCACATGTAACTACACGCCAATTACAACGACGTCCTTTACAAGACCGCAGCGGTATGGGCGGTTGCCTTAATGCCAAGCACGCACCAAGCGAGGAGGAGAGGTACTCAGACGACACTGTTTGGGTACGCAGACTGGAATTTAGGGCTACCCAGACTGGACACCGGTTTAATGCTATAAAAAGATGTAAGTTTTATTCAAAAGCATGCAGCAGCCATTCCTACGGTACCCCAATCTAACCACTCAGTCCCCTGTCCCCCAAAATAGTTAGCCCTATACGGGTGGTGGTTTGGGGGCGCCTCAGTTATCACGGGTATATAGCTCAACACTGGCACTGTAAGAACTCGAGTGCCGAGTACCTCTTTGGCGTGGTCCGAGCTAATTAAAACCGTATAATCTGCACTAGTATGATACCTAAATGAGGAGACTGGCAGCATTTGATCGGCGATGATCACGCTCACTTTTGATGAAGTTCATTCGAATGTAAAAGATCTGTGGTTTTCGGATGGCTGGTTTCCCACGGTGCTACCTGGAACTTTCTAGTCGATCACCACTTAAATCGAACATGACGAGTCAGTAAACCAGCTGACCAACACTGGTAACAAAGCGGCCAGCTGATCAGGACTGAGCTGGTCCTCATCAGCGAAAGCGGCCAGCTGATCAGGACTGAGCTGCTCCCTCATCAGTGAAAGCGGCCAGCTGATCAGGACTGAGCTGCTCCCTCATCAGCGAAAGCTGCCAGCTCATTAGGACTGAGCTGCTCCTTCATCAGTAAAAGCGGCCAGCTGATCAGGACTGAGCTGCTCCCTCATCAGTGAAAGCGGCGAGCTGATCAGGACTGAGCTGGTCCCTCATCAGTGAAAGCGGCCAGCTGATCAGGACTGAGCTGGTCCCTCATCAGTGAAAGCGGCCAGCTGATCAGGACTGAGCTGCTCCCTCATCAGTGACATCAGAAGCGAGTCGAGCCCCAGCCGTAGGTCTCGGTGGTGAGTTTGATCTTCTCGGTCCTCCGGTCCGACTCCACCAGGCCTTCGATAGTGGCTGGCGTGGGGTTCCAGGTGGCCTCTTCAAAGGCGGTGATGTCTCCGTAGCCGCCGGTGAGGCTACGGACACCCTGTCCGGGCGTTTGACCTCTTTGCGGAGAAGTGCCGGATCCTGTGCTGCTGCTAGAGCTGCCGGGCCAAACCAAGGAAGGTTAGATATGTGTTATTCCCGCCATGTACGCCGCCAGACACGACCCGCCGGAACCAAACCACGGGCAGACGCAGCATTCCCCCGAGGACAGGCTAGAATGTGGTAGACGTGGTGATTTCTCTAAATGAAGAGGTAGTTGCATTTTGTACAATTGTCCGCTGCAAAGGACCAAACCTCATTGTCTCTGTCTCATGCTTTGTTAGGACTAACTCAGTTTATGGCAGTACGCAGAGACTGTTCTGTCACGTTGAAACGTGGAAGTGGGTCCAGGAGGTATTCAGCAGCGTTTGGGAAAGTTTCTACATCGGGGTCAGTAAACTTACTCGCGAAAGCTTCATTGAGAATAGATGCCTTCTTGCCATGGTCTGACGTCAGATTAGTATATAGTGTCAAGTGAATGGGGGACGTGGATCATTTTAAGTGTGTGCCACGTGAAAACGGTACACGCCAGCGGAATGTGACTTAGCATATGCACGTTCTCAAACATGTGCGAAAGTGTCGCAAAACGTTCCAGGCATTTGACGGCATTCGCCTAGGTTGCACGGCGTTCCAATCGACTTGAACCGAATTAAAGATGGAACGGCAGACAGACAGACTGAGAGACAGACAGAACACGCTACTCAACTAGTTATGCAGATACAGATTTAATTAATCATTCGATTATGTTTTTTCAGTGATATATCTGAGGCATCGGAAAAAGTTGAACACAGTGCTTCAAACATAATTTGGAAAGACAAACTGGACTTTTTTGTTGGATTTGCTATTAAATGGACTTCTCCACTTGGAAAAAGGGAATTTTCGGGGCTTCCAAGCTGTAGCACTTCGTCAGTGAGTAGTGACAGGTAAAAAGATGGCAGGCTTGGGACTACTGTTTTGCCAGCTGGTTTCTGACTAGGTGGTATTAGAGTGAATTTTCGGGCATCTTTACAAACCTCGTTAAGGCAAATGAAATTATGTATGATATGACCATATTGAGTCAACATATAAAATGACCTAAAGGGGTGATGGGTGGTTTAGTGGATAGCATCCCTGTCCTCTAAGCCACCGGTCCCTGGTTCAAGTCCCGGTAGAGCTTCTGAATAAGTCGATCTGATCCCCCAAATGCCTCCAAACAGGCTGAGAGTTGGTCACGCCGTATCGATGATCTTGTCAGCTTAATCTGCATATGAATCTTTTTTCTCTACTTGGTGTTTGATATTTGACCCATTTAATGAACTTAGTGTACTAAAATACACTTGCGCATGCGTGAAACATCTCCTTGGCAGTTGGTGCGTCGTTAAATCCCAAACATTATAAATGACCTGACCCGGCCTCAGATCAAGGTCTCTTTCTATCCTGATAATAATAATTATTGCGGGCTTATCGACGCACCAACTGCCAGGGTCATATGACGTCGCCAACTCTTTCCCTGTTGGAAGGGTTTCTCGGGAGTCAGCTTGCTCCTTGTTCAGGGAAGCCGCCGGGCCTTGAACCCGGGTCGGCTGCGTGGCAGACAGCTACGCTGACAACTCCACTACCGCGCCCCTCCCTTTCTATCCTGTTTTTTTATGTATACTAATCGACTGCAAATGACAATAGAAAAACACATCCTGATATCAAAATAAGTTTGCTTACTATTCTTTTCAATTTTGTCAACCCGGGGTTTAAAAATTGCTAAGTACCCTCTTCTCTCAGGGGAGACAGTAAAATTTCAACTTGGCCTGCGGGACTGGCGAACGATATCACCATGTTGATACGAAGAGACGTATCTCCTGAAAAATAGTCATGTTTTTTTTCATTGCATAGGCCATGACGCGTACCTGACCCTTGCTTGACCCTTGCTCACGGATACTTCGGTGCTTCGGATTTTCGGAACTAAAAATTATCTTCCTCATTTAGCTTATTGTATGTTAAGAAAATAGGATCAATGGATCAAACATGGTATCATTGGTACCACTTCACACATTTCTGGAAGTTTGCATGGCGGATCAATCCCACTTCTGACACCACTGCGATGTCTTTCACTGGCACACACTGAGACTTATTGCAGAATATAACTTTCATTACTCTCAAACACAGCCATTTCTCCGAATTCCCGACGTCAAAAGTTGAACAGTGTTTAACTTTTGCTGCAACGCGTTGCAGCAGAACATTTGGGTGTCCTAAAGACACAGGACGCTGGCAGTGGCGGTGGAAGGTCCGGATTTAAGGAGAGGGGCACCATGGATGGTCAACCCATTTCTTCACACTCACGGGCATAGGGTAAGTGTTGAAAGTCTTCAGTTAAGGGGAGGGGGCACGGTGCCCCCCTAGTTGCGCCGCCTATGAACGCTGTGACTGGACGGCGACCTGCAACGCGGTGCAACGGCGTGTGGCTTGGTTGGGACACAGTAATCAAGCGGCACCCCCACTTAATATTCTTCACATTGTTATTTCCGTGTTCATCCGAATTACACAGTGCATTGTATAGATCCTTTTTGGTGAGCTGCTTATCCTGCAACATAATGAAGTGAACATCATTTCTAATTGCGAACAACCTGGCAGTGTATGTAATTTGATTGAAATGGCTGGACAGGCAATTTACCTGCAGCAGGGAACTGGAATTCCATATTTAATGGCGGTCTGCAGACGGAAAATATCAGCAGTCAATTTTTCAAGACAGGTTAAGTATGTGTCCACTGGCGCTGCCAGCATTCAAGCGAAGCGAAGCCGCAAATGGTACAGTGTCTAGGCGTCAAATATTCATCAATGATGAGGTGGGTATTTTGTAAATATTTTGTAAATGGTATTATGTGCTGCTTTCCCCGTTTCAGCACGTAGGTATGACTTCAATGTTTGCTAGTAAACACCAGTCAACCAACGAAACCCAATACCTCAAAATCAACTAAATATCCAAATTGGCTCTACTTTTGCAATATAAGCATGACTCATGCAGGTATCATTCAACGTTGAGTGAAATGACGGACCGTTTAAAAAACAAGAGCATACCTCCTCTGGTTATGTCTGATCAGATAGTCATAAGCGATGATTTAGAAAAAAATTTGAACACTTTTTGTGCATCCAAGTCCAAACTTGAAATCGAGGAACCTCAAGTTACAGACACTGAGCCGTTGCAGACAGCCGTCCCCGGATTAAACAACTTTGAAGTCACTGAGCGAGAGGTTTTGAGCAAACTTAACAAATAAAAATACCATAAATCAACAGGTCCTGATGAATTACCAATAGAGTATTTAAATATGATTACCTTGCTCATAGCGGAACCACTTCCCAACATCTTCAACAAATTGCCGCCCCGGTAGCTCAGTTGGTAGAGCGTTGGGTTCCGACCCGCTGCTCAGAAGCATGCAGTGGCAGTGCATGTTCAGGCCTGGGATCGGTTCCCCTGAGACGCTCCGGCGCTCAATAGTTTACCCGACGTACAGGTCGGCTGGCAACTGACTGATGAGAGGGTGACCTGAGCGGGGCGGCCGTCCCTGTGCTTTGTGGGACGTTAAACTTTGGCTTCTAAATCAACCCTTCATTGTGGGAGTTACTCGTTCGGGTGGTGGGGTCGGGGTTTCCGTGACAAGTCCTTTGAGGACTTTAGTGAGACTCAGACTCCAGCAGCCTTACTGGGAACAACTTGGACAAAATTTATAAGAAAAGAATATATATTTACGTTCCGGAGTATTTCCGTCCTCCTGGAAGCTAGCAAACGTAAAACCAGTATTCATTAACAAAGGTTCACCGTCAGATATACCATGTTACAGACCAATCAGCCTGCTCTGTGCTTTGTCCAAAGTCTTTGAAAAGCTAGTGTTTCGTAGATTGTACTGACATATAACCGACAATGAATTATTGACTGAACGCCAAGTGGGTACAGACCGGGACAGGGCACTAAATTACAGCTCTGCTATCTATACCACAAATTTTACGACTCTCTTGATAAAGGGCAGTACTTCACAGCGATCTACTTAGACATTCCTCGTTACTTTGACAAAATTTGGTATAGACGACTCATCGAAAAATTTAAATTTGAACTCGGACTGACTTCATTAAGTGAGTGGCTTACATCTCATCCCACAGATAGAAGACAATGAACCTATGTCCAAAACAGCATGTCTTCAACCCTCCCCTTCAAGGAAATGTGGCACCTTCATAACGTGATTTTAACTGAGATAGCCAAGTTGTAAAGCATGCCGGAAAACCCGGTACTCAATGCATCATTTATCTTGAAACTAAAAATTTCCGTGGAGAAATGCTAAAAACCTACCTGAAATGTACCCCAAATCTATCACAGCCAGGCGGCCACACTTGTCAGCTGTTGGTGTGACCACAGCGATGACGTCGTCACGGTGAGTATATTAGTCAATTGAAGCCGTTAAAGCCTATTGAATATGACAGAAGTGGCCAGATTATGACGTCAAACACAGGCAGATGTTTATTTTTCACCCTAGCGGAGGAGCATTTTAAAAATATAAATATTGATCAGATTATAAATTTTTTCAGAGAAATTATGGACGTTTTCATGATTTTCGGCTAAAAATACCCCTAGTTAAACTAAATTCCTGGATTCAACCAAGGTGCCACATTCCCTTTAAACATTGGTTGTCCTCAGGGTTTTGTTCTTGGCCCCCTGATGGCACTCTTCTATCTTAATTATCTCTTCAAACAGACTGCGCTCAAAATTATTAATTTTTTGCTGACGACACATCGATACACGCCTAGCACATGGCAGACACGCTTCAGACGATAAAAACTCCCTCCAGGATGATCTCGATAAAACCAATGCATACGATAAAGGGTTGTTCATAACATTTAACACGTGCAATGGAGGGGGTCTGACTTCAACGTGCAGTGAAGGGTCCTTAAGTTCCCCCTAAGACCTCAGAAACTAAGAGGGTTTGAAAAACGCTCATTGGAAGGGCGAGGGAGCGATAGTGATCTACATTATGACCAAGTATCATTGACCTAGATATGTTCAACGTCAAACGAGGTCGTAAAGTCAAATCTGGGCCATGCTGGAGCACTATTGGGAAATGGCGCGATTATGCGAATAAATCCGGGAATACACAAAAATCGGACTAAGGTCATAGAAGGAAGGTACCACACAATTTTCTCTGAAAATTTGAGGTCAACATCGTTCTAGGTCAATGACCTATCACGTAACTGCATGACGTATTCCCAATAATGTACAATATAACTGGCACAATAGCAGTCTTTGGGCGGAAAATGATAGTTTGACCTTGAAAAAGACCTTTGACCTTGACCTGTGACCTTAAATTTGACCTCAAGTGGCCATAACTATGAAGTTATGACATAACATGCGTCTCATTAGTTCAAAGTGTCGTTTTGAGCGTGTTAGTCATGATGATTGTGATATATAAAATTAACAGATAATCAAACCTTTTTTCTTATGGTGATATGATGTCAAAATATCACCACATATTCTTTGGGCCTTTTTAACTACTGTATATTATTATGAGCGATTTTATACATCATAGCGTGCGTAACTTACGTACATAATGCTAACTTACCGCAATACTGGGGTCAATGACCTTGACCCGTGACCTTTGACTTTGACCTTTATGGGGATTGAACTTGACATATCACCTGATAATCCAACGTTATTGCGTCACCACCCAGTCTACAGTGCAGGCGAACTGGTGCGACCGCGCGATTGCGATGGTTTCAAAATGTAGGTCTGGTTTTGAAGACTATAAGCACATAATTGTTGAACGATTTTCACAATTCTTTCACCAATCGACACGATAATGAATTCACTCAAAAACTTTCAAATTTGAACGTTGGACACACACAGGAAAATACGTAAATTACACTTGCTTTGCAATATATTGCATAACCCTAGAGTTCCATTTTTCATTCGCAAGCCAGTACCGAGCAAGCGAGTTAATGCGGCAGCTAGAACATTAAGACTGAAGACAGACTGACCCAGGCTCCTCACAACACAATCTGCTTCAAAATACCTTCTTGATTAGCACAATTGACAGTTGGAGCCATCTATCTCCAAACGTGCGCAGCGCACAAGGTGCTAAATCATTCAAAAAGAAAGTAAGTGAACTCCTAGATGTCACTCTTCCCACTTGGTACTATTCATTCGGCTCCAGAAAGGAAAATAATCTGTCAACCAGGCTTAGAGTTGACATGGGCCAACTGAATTCACATCAGTTTTCGATACAATCCGTCCCATCTCCAAACTCTGCACGTGGAAACGCCAGGGAGTGTACTGCCGATTATCTACTCCACTGTCCAAGCCACAATACCGAAATACTGGCTTTGTTGGGGGGTTTAACGCAAATAACAAACGAGAACTTGTCTTCCTGGAATATTTCTCAAAAACTTAACCTGATCCTTGGCGGTAAAAAATTAAATGAAGCAAGGTCCAGAGACTTGTAGCACATAGCCTCTTCAGATAGTTAACCCTTGCACTTGCTCGGGTTTTCGCCACCTTCGCCCTTACAGGGGGGCTGTTGCGATCCCCCTCGCGATTGGCCCCTATTGCCGTAGAGCTCCGCAGTAAAAGCCAGCGTGTTGGTCGTTACGAGAACTCGTGATTGATACCAGTTTTATGACCTTAGGTTATAAGGTCATCTTCCAGGCCAGTTCAATGATTTTGCCGTTTTTTGGCTGCTATTGACCGAAATTTCGGTAACAAATAACATTTGTATGGCCATTTAGTTGAGAAACGGACATTCACGCGTCGTTCATATACTACACACCTATGTGACCCATCTAGGTAAGGCAGGATGTGAGGTTAAATGTCAAAGGCCACTGACCGTTACAACTCAAAATTGCCCAATATGTCTAATTTTCAGTTTCAGAGGGGTAATTTTGGACGCTGAATTCAAATTTAGCATTTTAAACAACGTCAAAGGCTTCTTTCATCAAAATCTCAGGTCATCATGTCAACTTCCAGGTCAAGTAAATGATCTGGTTGACCTCAATGAGTAGATGAAAAGGTCAAGTCCATTTTGGAAGCAAGTCAACTTGTTCAGTGTCCACATCATTTGAATAACTATTCATTAGCCATTCTGCATCATTTATGCAAATTTAGTGCTTTTCTAATCATATGGCACTGCTTACATCCCCTTCAAGGTCAAATTAGGTCAAAGGTCGAAAAAGGTCAAGACCGTATTGGAGGAAAAACGTCTTGTTCAGCGTCCTTCTCATGCTGCAAATTGACTATTCATTAGCAATTTTGCATCATTTACGGCAAGTGCCTGCTTCTTCATCTGTTATTGCTTACACCCCCTTCAATGTCAAATAAGGTCAAATTTCGAAAAATGTCAAATCCATAACACATGCAAACCAACTAGTTTAGTGTCCATCCCATTCCAATCGACTATTTATAAGCCATTCTGCATCATTTACGCCCAATAAATGCTTGCTTCTTCTCTGTTACTGTTTATACCCTTCCAAGGCTAAATAAAGTCACAGGTCGAAAAAGGTCAAGTCCGTATCGGACACAGGTCAACTAATTCGGTGTTGATCTCATTTAGAAATACCGAACCAAAACACGCATCTGTATTCGTTATTCGACGCAGAGTTGTCACTGAGGTCACACAAGGTCAAATCAAGGTCATCGAAGGTCAAGAAAGGTTATGAAAGGTCTAACCCCATAAAAGTGATCCTCAAAGGCTGGAAGAAAATATTCTGGGCCAGTTCATGAACAAATGCTGCAAAAGAACGATGAGAGTCTGGAGCATTCACGTGAAAACGGGTACAGGCGCCCAAATGACTTCAACATGCTTCCACTCTTAAGGTCATAGCTCCGTGACCTTGAAAGGCAGGAACAATTTTTTTGCAAAACATGCGCAATGAATGCCCCAGAGGCTGTACAAACGTTCAACGCTCTAACTTAAAAAACTCGTTTTCAATTCTTGAAAACCTTAGGGGGGTTGCATCACCCCCCTATAATTGCGAGGGTTAAATTCAATTTTCCTGCTCCAGAGGCCAACAGAGTGAAGGGGGAGACGGGGGGATAGCCTCGGTCAGTGAGGGCAATAGTCGCTCATTATTCATGGGGATGAGGCAAGGAACGTTAAGGACAGCAGATCCTGGTCAATACTTCCGCCCCATATAATATTATGTTTTGTTCTGCTTATATTATACGTTTTTGCTAGCAACACAGAGCTCAAAAATATGAGAAAGACAAAAATATTTGATGTCTAAAATTGAAATTGCTCGTTGATCGAGCGATGCAGTGGCTCTAATTAATCATGTGGCCACGGAGGATGGTCCTCCTTGGTGGGTTTACGGTTGAATGTTTTGTATGTCATGCACGAATAGCGCTTAAAATTAAGCACATGAGCTTTTGCGCTAATCATGTTAACTTTATCATGTCCCTTGATGTTTGAGAAAATTAATGTGTATGTGAACGTATGTATGTATGTGTATGAAATGAAGTTTATGAAAATAAAGCAGGATTTAAAACCAGTTCAAAACGGTTCACTTGACGACAGACCTAACTAGGGATTTTAAAACGAATGGTCACTTGCCGTATAAACTCGACGATGGTGTGTCACTCGGCCTGTTTCTTAGAAAATAGCATTGGACTGTAGTATCTGTAGAATTAAAAGGCTCCGCCTCGCAGCAGCAACGTGGACGGTAAAACCATCACTGACTGGCGAGCACTCATTGTGAAGATGTTGTCGGATACCCTTGAAAAGGGCCTCACATAAGAACGCTCGCTTGAGGCAACACTGCCCGCACACCTTTAACACGCGCCCCGCTGGGGGGTGACATTCACCCCTCATCCTGGTTTTCCCCAGATAACGCAAAAAAACGAAGAAACGCAGAGCAACGAAACTTACACTACCTTATCCCTGATCAATTTTACGCATCTGACCAATTTTTTCAAGTCAGGCCATGCCAGGTCAAGGAGCTATTCAAGGTCAAGCAACCCGACCTCAAAACCTAAAATCACGAGTTTGAAGCGGCGTCTTAGGAACATCTTCCAACCGATCAGTTTCAAACTTTCACAATATGATAAGGTCATTAGGATCTACAAACCTGCTATCTCAGAATTTTGATATTTTTTACCTAAGGTGGGGTCAATTTTTTGGTCACCCCATTATGGCTATGGTGAGAAATTGATAGGGATTTTTCTCAGTAAATACTGGATAGATTAAGCTTAAAATCCTCACAACGTGTATTCCACGATCTTTACCATAAAGTTGAGTTTTTGACCATCTGACTTCTCAAAGGTCATGTCAGGTCGCAGGAGCATACAGTGATTGCTTTGCCAATAACTTCTCACTGAGTTGAGATAAAGCTCTTAATTTGCTTGCATTGTGCTTATTGTGCATTGTGCTCACGGGAAGTCGATGCATATGCAGCATGACCATACCAGGTCACCCTGTGACCCTGACCTAGCTCGAGGTGAGGTCATTTTCAAAATTTGACCTAGCAAGGTCATATTATACATCATTGGTTTCTTCGCGACGAGAGGAATCTAATGATGTATAAATATCTGCTCTAACATTTCTGAGTAAATATATATATATATATATATATAGGTGGAAATGTACACTGCCCTGTTGTAAGCCCATGGAACCTTCTTTGACCTACGCTGACCTCAACATTGTCTTGACATAAAAATTATTCCCAAATGTGCCTTTCTCTTTGTCTCGTCAAGATCTTTCGAACACCGTCCGTAATTTTCCTTTAGCTTTCCTGGGAAATGAGGTACGGAGGGGAGGGGCGAAATTTGCCTCCCCGCGGTGCACGTCATGCCAGAGACTCCAGCGCAGCGCGTGTTAAACGTATTATTTCGGTGCACGTGTCGTTTCGTCTCGCAGTATGAAACTATTTAGTCATGCCAGAGCAAATATTGCCACTTCGCCGTGCAAAATGAAAATCCTTGCTGCAATATTCTGCAACGAGCGCCGTGCCTTCACGGTTATGGGCGATATGTGAAGTATTTAGTCGCCTGCAGAATTACTAAATGTGGACACATGTCGTTGTTTAAAGGAAATGTGGCACCTTCGTGCAATTCTAGACCGAAGTTGTTAAAGGGGAATCTTATTGAAAATAATGAATTGGGTCTTATTTTTGCTGAAAATGGCTTTTAAACTCGATCTTTATTTTTATTTCCCTTTGTTAGAGGTAACAGTCTTTAAATCAGCCTGACGTCAGTCCTGCGTGTGATCTGGTAATGTTCCGTGCCGCGTTAAGCCTCTCTATTCATGCTACAAATGAATGCGAATACAGAGCGTTTTGAGGAAAAAGAGGATATTATAGGGAGCAAAAAGCCACCTAGAAACTTCGATCAATATTATTTACTTATTTTACAAGTATTTATTAATTCATATCGCACAACAGATGCATATCCATATAGGTAAAGGCGAAGTCAAAGCCTAAAAATAAAGGAGGTAACACTAACAGTGTTCTTGAGATATATTCTCGATACATTAAAGATATACAATTTTTTAAACCAGTCGTGGAAGCAAGTTATACACAATTATAATCGCCAGTACCTAAGCCATTTAGCGCATAGTTTCTAACGAGGTCCAGGAAAAAAATTCTCCAGAGTAAAGGTAGCATTACATGCCATTGTGATTAGCAGTGGTCACGTGACCACCCGGCGGGACGGGGTCGACAGGGGAAAATTTGCACCTTTTTCTCCGCAAACGGTAAGCTCTGGAACAAATGAAGTATAGATCAAGTGGTTTCTCGGCACTCTCAATCACATGGCTATCTCAGCTCAAATTTTATTTTGAAGGTGCCACATTCCTTTTAAAGAGGCTTTCTGCTGATCTGATTACCTAGGCAGATTTCTGTTTGATTGTTGGGCCACCCCTCCCAAGACAGCGGGGTCCCTTCGGACAAATTGGCTCCTTAATTTCCACGTTAGACTTTTTGAGACAAAAGCATCAAAATGACCTAGAAATTGCGTCGGAAGTGCGCTTCTTCGAATGCTGCAAAAATGCACCCCTGGATAGTACAGCCCGCCTCCTGAGGCTCCTCCTTCCCTCCATTACCGAAATCCTAGATCCGTCACTGACTTACTTACATGGCTGGCTATGGACAGCTTGCTTTTGCTTTTAAGGGAAATTTTTTATTCAGATGCGTGCAATGTAATGTTAGGGTTAGCATGTATGTGTGTATGTAGCATTTGTTCATACATATGCAGGGAAATAACATACAATGAGCTAGGATCACGCCGTCGTTGATAGTAACTGTAAGGGTTTAACGACATCCCAATTGCTAAGTTAATACGGCGTCGCCAACTCCACCCGGCTGGGGTATGAGGTTGAGCTTATTGAGAGAACCCACAGGGCCTTGAACCAGGGATCTTTCGCTCTTATCCATTGAACCTACCTCCCGCGCCGTCGTCGAGAGCAGATCTAATTGATCCTTTAGACTGTGACCAACACTGTTTGGAAAAATCGGCTCACGATTTAGAAAGTATTCAGTACTGTTATGAAATGAGGTTTGTGATCTCTTTCATATCAGATTCCCCAAATATATTTGGTCTCATGCAGGGATGAAAAGACATGATGTACTACACAGCTTGTTTCATAGGGTTTCCTGACACAGAGCTCATTACTTGAAACGAGCTCGCCACACTTCAAGTTTCTTGTGAAGAACGGTATTTGATTAAGCATAGAGCAGTGATTAATTTGGCATTCTCCTTTAACTTGCAAGAAGCGAAAGGGTTTCTGCAAGCCGCCCACGTATCCACAGTGGCTTCTGTGAAGGTAAAATATGTGTAATGATGATTAAATGATGGTACTGCTTTCCAGAGGAGCTTTTAATCCATTATTGCAAAGTCTGATTTTGAGATTGGTTCCTCGTGAAAGTTTTCAAGGAACTTCGCTTGGAGGCACCGTCCTCACTGTCCGAACGAGCAATGCCCATAATGAGGGGTGAATTTGACAGTCAGAGCGGACTAGAGAATGTCCCCTCGGACTAGGAAACTTATTTTTCAGTGAGCGATCAGTCTTTAGCCGGCTCAGGACTAGCAGAGGGCCTGATTTCAGCTCTCGCGAGGATGTAAAAATAAATACATCTCGCAGCCGAAGGTGATTACCTTTAGTTTCATCATACGCCGCCCTCTATTCACACAAAATCTTTGGCCTCTGAGCTTAAATAGTACAAAAAGAATTGAATGATTAAATCTTAATAATTGTATGTTAGCGGCGTTCCATTCCTTTCCGTTGTGAAATTATCAGAGACACGTGGAAGGCTCCAACTCTTATGCATTTGTGTCGATCGCTACTGATCTAATTGCCAGAGTAAGCTCCACCAAGGCGCTTTTTCCTACCTTTGACCGGGTAGCTCTGGGTCTATGATGGCATGCAGGACGGACCACTTGGCGAACAGTTTGGAGACCACTGGCGAAACGTCATCGGGCACTTCTCCCTGCCTCACGCCACGCCGACAGCGCTGGTCCGAAGTTGAAGATCTTCACACTGGTGGCATAGACGCCTTATCAATGTGGAGGTGAGCAAAAATAAAACATGTTTAAGGCGGAATCAATGCGTGTCGAAATAGGGGGGCAGACGGGCCGTGGCTTCTTCACGTTTAATATAAAGTTTGGCCTCTAGCTAGATTTATTTTCCGTCGCCGCCACCAAAAACGTTGAGGGGTCTGTCAACCTTCAGCCACCTGCTGACAGGGAAGTTTCCCTAGAAACAAAAACTTATTGGATTTGGGCTCTTTAATATTTGTTGGGGTTTCACGACACACTAACTCACCCTGCTGGGAGGGATTTGAGGGATCAAATCGACTTATTCAGAGGCTCGCCGGTACTTGAACACGGGACCGGTGGCTTAGGATATTTTGATGCTATCCACTAATCCACCCATCCCCCGATTTGGGCTCCTTGTGACCTTCTCCACGCAATGGTTGCAAAACACTGTATTTTGTTTTCCAATTTTCCTGAAATCGTCTTTTTTATGAAAAGTCAGTCACCTCTGCTTCCTTTTCCGACGCTTATGGCCGAATTGGTAAAAACCGGTCGTCCGATTGGTTCCACCTTCACGTGGTGGACGGCGTGGGGGCCTTCCGGCCCTCTCCTCGACCGTGGCGAGCGACCGAGGAAGCGAAACGGAACCTACCTGCTTCCCAAGGGGCGGGTCGTCGACGACCGACGCGTCACCGCGTCGCCGTCCTTCATCTGCTGCACCTTCTACTCCTGCGCGGGGCGGCGCTCAACGCCCAGTCAGCGGGCCCGGGACCACGCGGTGCGTGGCCTGGCCCGCCTAACTAGATGAACACCAACGCCCCCTCCACACGCGCCAGTGGTGGGGGCGTCATCGGCGGCGGCAGGAGGGGCGCCCTGGGTGGGCGCAGTCGGCGCGCCAAGAACCGTCGGTACCGACTCAACCGTCAGAACAGAAGCCGCCTGCAGATCTGCTGCTGGAATGCGGGGGACTTCGCCCGAAGAAGGCCGAGTTCCAACGCTGGCTCTCTAGTGAGAAGACGGACGTTGCTGTGGTTCAGGAGGTGCAACTGCCTGCGCACCAGTCAACGATCACCATCCCGGGATACCAGACTGCTGTCGTCGTCAAAAGGGCGCGTGGGAGGAGGGACGGGGGCCCTGCAAAGGGCGGTGGTCTAGCCATTTTCATCCGCAATGGAATCCACTTCTCAGTCCTTGAGAACTCGCCCCTCAGCCCACTAGATGACACCACCGAGTGGTGTGGAGTGCGGATTTACCTCAGCACCAAAAGTACAAATATCCCATGTACAAACCGTAGTCTTTCAAGTTCTAGTCACCAGTACACGGACATATACAATATTTATCGCCCACCAATCCGGACATCGGAAAACGACCAGCGAGAGGACCGCTTCTCCATGGATAACTTCCCGAACAACAACCGCACCATCATAGCCGGGGACGTCAACGGGCACCACCCATCGTGGGAATCCAGCTGCCTCGAACCGGACCACACCGGCACCTTAATCGCTGACTGGGTGGAGACAAACCACTGGGCCGTGCTCAACCACCCCGGCACTCACACCCGCGTCAGCTACGGCTCTGGTCCCTCCACTTCCCCGGACGTCGCAATCTGCCATCAAAGTCTCGCAACGCAATGCAACTGGACCGCCGGCACAGATCTGGGTAGCGATCACCTACCGCAGATAATCCACCTCACCACCAACGGCGCGCGCCCCCGCCGCATACGGAAGTCCAGATGGGCCTTCCACAAAGCGGACTGGCCAAGCTTCACCAGCGGGAGCGAGGAGGCATTCGAGACACTGGAGCGGAACCACATGGCTGAACTCACCCCAGACACCCTAGCCGACCGCGTAAACGCCATCATCGCCGAGCAGAGCGCCAAGTCAATCCCCCGGGGAGCACGGGCTGACCCCAAGCCCTGGGCGGCCGACCCGGAGCTGGAAGCTGCGATCAAGGACCGCCGCCAGGCAAGAGCCGAACTAAGGCACAACCCCAGTCGGGAGGCCAAGGAACGGTGGAAAACGGCGAAACGGAGGGCGGCAGAGACGGAAGAACGCGCAAAAACCAAATGCTTCAGGGAATTTGCTTCAAATGAACTTAACAAGCCTACCAGTCTGGGCCGAGTATCCAAGATCCTAAGGAAAATGGAAGGCAAGGTTCAAAGCGTCAACCCGGGCCAAGCAATCCACGGTGACTGCGGTCAGCTAGCCGTGGAAGACAGGTGCAAAGCCCAGAACTTTGTCAAAACCTACGCGGAGGTCAGCAAAAAGCTACGCGTGAAGAAGCTGGACAGGAAGATCAAGGCGGAACTCAATCAACGTAACCGGGAACCCTGCACCTGCGGCGGAACAAAACGGGATGCCTGCCAGCCCTTCACTATGGCCGAACTGGATAGACAGCTGCGAAAAATGCGACTCAGGAAAGCTCCCGGCCATGATAAGGTCTGCACTGAACACCTGCGAAACCTCGGCCCAGCTGGCAAACGCGTCATACTTCACCTCATTAACCTGTCGTGGGAGCGGGGAGCCGTGCCGAGATGCTGGAAGTCAGCCACCATCATTCCCATCCTAAAAGCTGGGAAGCCACTGTCTGATGTGACAAGCTACCGCCCCATCGCCCTCACCAGCAACATGGCGAAACTGGCAGAGAGGATGATTGGGGCACGGCTCAGCCACCTCTCCGAGCAGCTGAACCTGGTGCCGCCGGAACAGGTCGGTTTCCGTCGTGGCCGCAGCGCGGAAGACAACATTGGAAGGCTCATACAAACCGTCCAGGACGGCTGGAATAAGCCGCCCAAGTCCGGACGACACCCCATTGAGGGCAGACACGCCGACCGGTTCGTGCTGCTTGCTTTCGACTTCGCCCGAGCTTATGATAAGATTGACCACAACATGCTAAAGCTGAAACTACTGCGCCAAGGTCTGCCCAAGTGTATGATCACATGGATATTCCAGTTCCTACGTGACAGAAGGGCGAGGGTGGAGATTAACGGGGCTCTCAGCGCCGAACGCCCTTCAGAGCCGGACTCCCTCAGGGCTCGGTCCTAGCCCCAACGCTCTACACGCTCTGGGCCGCAGACCTCATCACCACTCTGCAAGAGATCCCGGGTACCACCGTGTACATGTACGCGGATGACACTGCGACACTCAGCAGCGGGGCTAGCCTGGAGACAGCACAGAAGCGGGCACAACAGGCAGCGGACGCCATGACAAGTTGGGCGTACCGGTGGAAGATGGTAGTGGCCGGCCACAAAACCCAAGCCCTCGTCCTGTCCCAGTGGGCACAAGACGCAAAAATCTGAGCCTCCAAAGTGGCCGGAACAACGGTAACCGGCGACCGGCACCTGAAGCTCTTGGGAGTCACTTTCGACCGCCTACTTCACTTCGGCGAGCACTGCAACACACTCCGCCGCAAAGTAAAGCCACGCGTAGCCCAACTGAAAAAACTGACGGGCCGCACCTGGGGACTTCGCGAGCCCCAGCTACGTACCATCGCCAACGGATACGTAAGGGGTGCCTTAGAGTACGGTGCCGCCGCTTGGCTCCCAGCTGCGTCAGAGTCTCATGTCGAGACAATCGACAATGAGCTGCGGGCCGCAGCCCGTGTAATCACCGGATGCCCCGGAGGAACCCCCAGAGATGCCCTCATGGCGGAAGCTGGGCTACCACCCGCCCGAGTCCGACGTCAAATCCTCGCCGCTCGCATGAGAGCACATGCCGCCGCGCTCCTGCCAGTGATCCGCTCCGCCTTACTGCAGAATTCAGAGCCCTCGTCGCCTCACTACCACAGGATGGCGCTTCACCGGGGAAGAGGCCCTCACATTGATCGGAGCCGCTGAGACCACCGTGGAGGCTGACTCCGAACCCATCCCGCCCTGGCAACCCACTGCCAGCGTTCAATTCAACCTCAGCGTTGGCGTGGGTGGAGGACGCGACGCCCCAGATCCGGTCCGGAGAAGCGCAGCCGAGGCACAGCTAGCGACGCTTCCACAGCAAGCCACGCGAGTCTGGTCAGACGGCTCTGCCAGCGCAGGCGTCTCACGTGGAGGCGGCGGCGCCATCCTCAGATTCCCAACGGTGAAACGCTAGAAGTAAAAGTGGCAGCCGGGCAACTGTGTTCGAGCACCAGAGCGGAGCTGTTCGCCCTCCGAGCGGCCCTCACAGCCGTTCGTGACGCGGCAGACAAGGCCGGCACAACCCCGTTGTCATTTGCTGCGACTCACGAGCGGCACTCGACATGCTGGCGGGCGGGGCTGCCGAGCAGACCACAGCTCTCGGCATCGAAATCTGGCGACTGTTGATGACCCTAACCGACCGGCAGCAGGAAATCCACCTCCAATGGGTCCCAGCACATTGCGGCCTTCAGGACAATGAACGAGCTGATACATTGGCCAAGGAAGCCGCAGACCTGCCCCAAGACCAAGTATGCGCCGACGTGAAGACGATTACAAAAGCCGTCTCACGCGCCGCCACCCGGAAATGGCGCCGAAACTGGCCCAACAGTTTCTTCAAAGACATAATGGAGGACCATATGCCTGCCCCAGTGACCCTAGATGACCGCGATGCCGCAGTGAATGTACACCAACTGCGAGCCGGGCACTGGGGCCGGTCTCAACAATACCTTCACCGGATCGGCCGTCGTCCAGGAAGGTCCTGCGAAAAACGCAGCGACCCAGACTGTCGAGAGGCAAGGTGCCTTGTGTGCCGCGAGGAGGGTGACACCCCAGCCCATGTCCTCCTGCGGTGCCCCTGCCTGGCCGGCACCCGACTACGACTGCTGGGAAACATCCATGTTCAACCGCAGCAGATGAGGGACGGCGACGTGGTGGCGGCCTTGGCCGCCGAATACCTCCGCCACAAGGAGCCCCTAGAGGGCTAAGGCTTGGCACGCCCAAGCCCTGGAAGAAAAACAACAACAACAAAAATTGGTAAAAATCTAATAATTTTGCTACGAGAAAACACGGAAGATAATAAAGAGCCCAAATCTGATGAGTTTTGGGTTCTAGAGGAAAAAGCTTCCTGTCAGCACGGTTTTTTCACTGGTCTCACTTGTTTGCCGGTTGCGACGGTTTTGACTGAGTCAGCTAATTTGCGTCAACAGGCGGTTGGCTGAGCTACGTCAAGAATAGTAACTGTCATCAGGATTGTATCTAACATTCTAAAAAGCCAAATAAATATAGCATCTGCAAGTCTCAGTCACACGGTTCACGTAAGCGATTATTTCCGGTACAGTGTTTACCTGGGCAGCACGCAGTCGTGGACGATCCTGGGCTGGGTGAAGTTGTAGAGGACGGAGAGGCGGCAGAACCTCTCCGGCACTTCACCCTCCGCCACTGTCCTGCTCAGGTGGCTCGCGCTGCTTAGGTAGGTGTTCAGCAGATATGCCACGTCCCCTGCGCACATGCCAGTGTCCCGCTGTAGGTCGTTAGTGGATCATGGCTAGAGCTCCCCGTCGGGTGTCCAGGAGAGGTCAGGGATCCAGGTGGCTGCTTGTACGGATGAAGCCGTTCGGAACGCTCCACTGCGCCAACGGTGTTAACGCACAGCGGGCCTGACGCTCAGCCTTGTCCGGGCGCCGTCACACTTATGAATCACTTCCTCGGGGAAATCATGTTATAATTTGCACAGATGGCCAGACCAAAAATCTGTCAGTGGAACTAACCGGCTAAACGAAGTAAGAATAACTACTTCGTTAAGTCGCTATTCCTTAGGTTAAAAACGATAACAAAGAGCTGGGTTTTATCAAAGGAACTGGAGGGATCAACTTATGTGGGGTGGATTGATTGCTGGACCACAAAGAGAACCCTTCGAGTGATGGTGAAATCTACTTGGTCGCATTGCGAAAGTGCACTGTATAGAAGGCGAGCCAGTTCCCTCGGGCGGTTTTTGTTAAGCAGGCGCGACTGACCTTTGGGCGAAGCTTGTGCCATCTTCACGAGCTCATGGAAGGCGTGTGCAGAAGGCTTGGCGCTGAAGACGCTGGTGTCTAGCTGCGGCTCACCCAGAGCCTGAACGGCAGCAAACTCTGTGCCCGTGTGAAACAGAGTATCCGCGCATCGGATCGCCTGCCGAACCGTTGTCAAACAATGGATTAGCATGTATCTGCAACGTCTACACTTTGTAGCTGGAGGCCTAGAGGGGAAACACCTTTTTGGGCGCTTCCGGAGGGGGAGCACTTCTAAGAACAGTGCTTCGTTAACGCTTTTGAGGAGAAAGATATAGTAATAATTTTGGGGGTAGGCGGCGCATGGATTGCTGAGGTTATGAAGCGTCGCCGGGGGGGGGGCAGCAGAGTAAGCTAGGTTTGAGCTAGGGCAGGGAGCCAAATCCTACCTCTGGATACTGAACTTTCAGAATGTCACGGGCAGAGTGAACTTTCAGAGTGTCACGGGCAGAGCCGAGCGCGTAAATGAATGAATATGACCACGAGTGAAGTTAAGGGTGTTCCCTTCCGCTGCCTCTGCATTCTAAACTGGGCTTGCTGGTAGCTCCATTCGTAATGAGCGAGTCCCTTGACGTCGAAATAGCTAGTGCTGAGACGCAAAATGAGTGGCGGCTCAGACCGCACGGCTGCTCACCAGGCAATAGTTGCTGACGTAGACGCAGCGCCAGCGGGGCAGCTTCCAGAGCAGCAGCAGCGCCAGCTGCGGCCGGGCGGCCAGCAGCGGCAGCAGCGGCGTCTGCTCGGCCAGCTGCCAGCTGCTGATCACCTCGTCCATGTGCAGCTGAAGCAGGGTCCTGTCGTACACGCGCAACGATACCAGTGTGGAGGCTCAAATACCGCGGCAGGTCGCAGGGAACCAGGGCACAAGACACTGCGTAGAGGGGGCGGCGCTGTCGTACTGAACAGAGGTGTTTTCGAAAAATTGTATTCTGGGCCTAATGTCAATCCAATTTTGATGTTATGAGGCGTCTGATGGGAGAGGAATAGACTCAGACTCCCAAAGATAGGTTTTGCTTCGAATACACAGAAAGAAATTTTTACAAGGGCAAACCTTGTCAGACCTTTGTTTACATGGAAAATTACTAGGGTAAAACGCAAAGCTTGTACGTTCAAAATCCGTGCCACGAAAACAAGGGAAATACAAGGAAAAACCATGTAGAACAATGGTAGAACCATAGCACGACAAGGGTTGCTAGAAGACGTTGTACAAACCTTGTAACTTAACTATGGTTAACCTACATGGCAAAGACAATGGCTGACAACGTCCCCACAAGCCCTCTACTAGGTCATGATTACCCCATAACAAGGGTAGAACAAAGCCTTGTGTCCGCCTTGTACGCAACCGCAGCCTTCCTACAAGAGCGTGACGAGATTAGAACCTTGCTTACACAACCGCTTTACCAGTGCGTAACGGGGAGGGAACAAGGGTGCTGCAAGGCTTCTTACAAGGGTAAAACTAGACTCGGATTACGTCTTTACAACAGCGGCAGATCCAGGACTTCATTTCGGGGGGAAGCTTGGGCGCTCGCGCCTCCCCGCCATAGTGTCTGGACAGCATCCCACTACGCATTTACTTTAGGCACTCTGACATTTCATGGTGTGGAAGGGGGCTTGAGCCCTCCTAGCCCCTCCCCTTGTACCTACCTCTCCTTCAAAAGGAACTTTTCAGCCTCTATGCGAAAGCTAAAGCGTTTTCTGGCCCCAAATGCAACCGGAAGACCATCGGTAGAAAAAGGGTAAGCATTGAGCCACCTCTCAAGCAAGAAAATAACTTGCACGTTACCCACATCGGTAAAACACAGCATCACTCATCAGGCGCCGATCCATCTGAAGACACCAACAAGATCATATTGGAACTCAACTCACCCTATTTTTCAAACGGGCCCATAAGGCAAACACAATTAGGTTCTACCCACTGCAGGTACCTAAGCCATATGATTAAATAGTCTGTGCTCGTTTGACACGAGAATATGAGCCTTAATACCAATATGGCATACATGCCTGAAGTAACCACATACCTACTCACCTGGACCTGGATTGACCATACCAAAATGCCTCACTTTTCAACTATTGGAACAGAGAACAATACTTTCCACTCGCAGATCACTGACAAATATTACAGACGGCTTCCAAAGTTCCACGATTGATTAAAATAAGTCACATTTATTCTAACCTACACGGCATGCGTGCCAGGCCACTGTGTATTGCCACGGGTAAACAGAAGGCAAAATGGCGACCGTAACCCGAGCAGGTATTTGAAACCATAGTCAAACGACAATGGCCGAGCAAGGGTGCAGCAACGTCCTAGCTTTACCTACCAGCTATTTACAATGCCACTACAACGCTTAGTATTCAGTTAGTGCAGCGCTGGTGCGCAGGCAAGGTATGAACCAGGATTGAACGAGGCGCGCACTATTGTGGCACAAGGCAAGGTTGTCATTCTGTAGTAATTGCATTGCTTTATGATAGTGACGTAACCAGGGTTGTTTTACTTCGGTAATTGAACTACGGTGCAACTATTGTTCTGCAATGGTAAACCTTGTAGAAACACAATTTTAAGCTTGTACCTTGTAATAAATTCTTTCTGTGTACTTGCGGGATCCGTTACCTACAGTTAGCGAGCTAGAGCTGTGTCCGCCCCCTTTTTCTCACTTGCATTGTTGTTTGGACTAGAATAAAGTGGACTAATTCGGTTCGATGGTTTGCTCTGACACTTTAAATCGTCTGGTAACAAGCTGGAAATGGAAAATATTCGCAATCCCGGTAAAATAGGGACACATTTTCAGTTTTGTCTCGCCATTAAACCGACCGTTGACGTTCAACTTCTATAAAGGCCCACACTGTTCGAACGCGAGCCAGAGGAGACTTCTTGCGAGGAGAGGGATTGAGACCCACCCAATGAAGGTCCGTGGAATACTGGGGGCCCTGATGAGAGATGGCCGACGGTCGTATTGAAAAATATTTCCCCATAGTGGTAGCTCGACAAATATGACTTCAATTTGCTGAGCACTAAGTGTAACGTAGTGTCTATGCTTTTGACAGTTTGTAGGTTATGTGCCACAAAATAACGCGGCAAGGCCCGCCTTGTCTTGAAGAGGAATATAATGCAAAACCACTATCGCATAACCATTGCCCTTCCCCTTCTTGCAGGGCAATGTAGTGTAGCCGTAGTAGCGAGTTGGTTTTTCACGCCGCTGACTCGGGTTCCAATCCGGGGCGGGAATACTGAGTAAGGACTTCCTGATCCCCCAAAAGGTACACTCTTCCAACAAGATGAGAGTTGGCGATACCATTCTCTGCCTAATTCTTCTGCTCCGAATAATTTTCCGCTCCGAACAACGCGGTCAAAAATCGTGAAATGTTTTTAATGTGACAAAATTTGGACGCTTTCGGTGTGACAAGTGCTTCTCTCCTCCTCCTCCTCCTGGTTCCGCCAGTAACCAAAGTACTGAATCGGTAACTTGCAAAGCCAACCAAATATTAAACCAGAGGTGCTGACGCATTCATCTCAACACTCCTGTCTCAATTTAAAATCGATCGTAAGTGCGCCAATTCCCAGAAGCAGGCGGCGTGCGCTGTGTCTCTCACCTCCTCTGGGAGCTAAGCTCCTCCTGGAAGCCGAGCAGGCAGACGATGGTAGCACTGGTGCCCTCCTTCCTCAGACTCAGTGCCGTAGTGCACGCCAGAGGGATCTCCGCGTCCGAGGTACACAGCAAAACGAACGAGAAGTCTGCCAAGCCGACGTTGGCCGGTCAACAACGGCACTCGCAGTCATAGGCGGATCCAGGATCGCTGATCAGGGGGCGGAAGGGGGCACTTTTGGACAGCATAAATCATCACGTGGGTGCCAAACCCTATTGTGGGGTCGCTGATACCCGCACCCTGGGTGTGTGTGGGAGGGGGTGGAAAGCGACATTTCAGGGGTCGCCATCAATCTTTCCGATGAGCGCCAAGGATCGATAGGGGCAAGTGCTCTCCCCTTTTGCTCCTGGATCCGCCTACACTCGCAGGGGGTAGAGTACAGTTGTGCTCCTGTTAGATGTCCAGCACGGGGCGAACCCTGGGAGTGTGAGCACTTTTCCATCTTTGGGCCCATCGGAGTAAGCTCAAGAGAAAAAAGCTACTGTCCCTGCAACTGCACCGTCAATTTGAATGAATAAGTGAAAAAGAAATAACTACTGTCTCGCAGATGTCAACCTTTTTTCCCTTGCCAGCGCTCGGGCCATCTCCAAGAATTCGCAAGTCCCTTCACATGAGTTATAGCACGTACATGGACAATGAAGGTCACCCCGAGGACAAGACTACAAATATCATTTCTCGAAAGTTTTCCCGAAGTTTGGTGCAATGCAGCAGTTTGCCATACAAATTACTTCTTTAGATTCGTGAGTTAGCGTGATCCGTAATCAAGATTCGGCCCGAGGCCGTGCGACACCCGCCCGGAGTGCGGATCCGCACCTGACTTGCTGGTGTCGATGGGACGGACGTCCACTCCGAACTTCTGCTGGCGCTTGAACGTGATGGCCTTGCTTTGGCGCGTCTGCGGAGGCCGCCAGCGCGAGGCCTTGGACCTCATGGCGTTGCTACCCGCCGACCCAGCGCTCACCAGCGAGCCCCTGCCGGCGATACGAACAAGCTAAATCGGTAGCGGCGGCAACGGACACTGGCCCCTAGCGTTGACACTGGAAACTAAACCTTATGAGACTGCACCAAACGCCGAGCCCCTGGTGGTGACACGAGGAGGCTAAATCTCTCCCTTTGTGACCTCTAGTGGCGGCATCAGACACTGAAGCTTTGACGGTCACATTGCTGACTGGTCGGGGTGCTACCGAGACCGCTATGAAAACATTGACCTTGAAGCTGTTGACCGTGTTTGCCGGTCTGTTTCTGTGTTATATTTTCCGGCCAGAATCGCCCAGCTCCCCATCCCCCTGTTTTAACCCCCCCCATATGAGCTCATACTTATTGTGGATACATGTTCGTATGTGTTTCAGTCAATACTTACAGATCGGGGTCGAAGTCGGGGTCAGGCGGTCCGCTTCTGAACAGGCCCTGGCCAAACGTGTAGGCGAAAAACTGCGTCTCGTCTGTCTCATCCACGCCCTGGACACGATCACAGAGGTGTATATTCCAGAACCACAGACGTCTCCACCGGCAAACAGTGAAGGGGAGCAATCTTCTACCTACTGCTGGCAAGAAAATTGCCCCTCCAAAACCAAAATCCCGTCAGATTCGGGTTCATTGTTGGCTTCTGCATCGGTTGATTACACAATTTTCTTATGTATTCCTAATTTTCCTGAAACCGGGAATTCTTTATAAAAATGGGGAGAGCGGAGACCCCTTTGCCCCCCTGTTCCGACGCCTATGAACAGGACAGTGTTCAAACCCAGTCGGGCGGATATTTTAGGCGGTGCGTTATTGCGAAAATATGTGTCACATTCTTCCGCTTAAAAACAAATTATTTCAAAATATATGCCTACTGTTGATGTCTGTGGGAGAATCAAAGTTCATACCACACAAAAAAAAGCAGACAATGACATTGATTTTGTTAGCTTACTCATGACGTTCTATTATATCTTAAGCGTTTTCCACGGTTGGGTCTCGCGTGCAAGGATTAATGCAAGGAGGTGAAGGGGCAGTCACCGTCCCCCCTTGGGTCCGTGGGGCCCCCCTGTGGTCACCGGGCCCTGAATACCTTCAAAATTTTAGAACTGTGCGGTACAAGCTCCTTAAAATTGACTTGAGAAGTGACCCTGGCATAAAGACCGTTTCCGGTGTCTCCCACTGTTTGTTGTATGTCCACTACCAGCCGCAGACCTCCGTTTATAATTGTTGGGGTTTAAGGACGCACCAACTGCCAGGGTCATACGGGGTCGCCAACTCTCACCCTGTTGGAAAGGATTTTGGGGATCAGATCCACTTATTCAGAGACTCCGCCGGGACTTGAACCCGGGACCAGTCGCTTAGAAGACAAAGGTGCTATCCACCAATCCACCTCATCCCCACCGTCGCCGTCAGTTGATGTGGCAACAAAAGCATTATTTTTAAGGAGCATTGCATGCAATGTCATTTATTCACCCTCGTAGTTGTTTCTCACTTTATTTATGTAGCGGACAGACATATTTGAATGTACTAGAAGCTTAGTACTTTTTAGGCATAACTTTTTTTTAAACCTGACCTGTTGCAGCCCTTATAGATATATTTTATTCAGTGTTATGGGCGCCATATGACCCAGCCGTCGGTGCGCCCAAAAACCTCAGCTATGATGATGATGATGATGATGATGCAGACCTTCGTTTAACTATCTGGCCGTCTCTTGCCAGACAGTGGTGCCTCTCGGGCCAAATAAGCCCTGCTACTTTCTGACAATATTTTTGAAACACCCACCCCTAAAAAGCTACAAAAAACGCCACGAGATGAATCCTCTTGGAATGCACAAGCACAAGAAACGCACCCAGGTTTCTTCTGGAAGCCCCTTGAGGCTCCGCCCTCCCTAACCCAAATCCTGCGCCCGTTACTGCTCGAGCGGCACCTTACCTTAGAATGGTCGAGCACGGGGTGCACTATGGCGGAGGGGTCATGGTCCAGAAGCTCCCTGCCGGCCTGCTGCTCCTTATATGCTGGCAGCTGCCTCCGGGTGGGTGCGGAGAAGCTGCGGGGTAGGCTCAGCGCTCTGGGTGGGGTCTCTGGCCTCGGCGATGCCATGCTCGCTGTCTGGTGGGGCCGACCCAGGGGGAGGGTCTGCTGGCGTTGTCCTTCGGGTGGTGGTTAACTGGAGTTGGCGCTGCCATCGTGAACGACCCATGGGGCGTTGGTGTGTCAATGGGAGTTGGACCTAAAGATGGCGTCGGTATTTCGGGTGGAGTTGGTGTCGGTATCTCCGTTGGTGTCGCTGTTGGTATCTCGGGCGGAGGTAAGAGTTCAAAGCTTGTGTCCGAGGTGACTGAGGCGGCACTGATATGTGTTTGGGATGATGTCAATGTTTCCTCCGAGGAATGATCTCCCGCTTGGCGATTCATTTTTAGGCGTTCGGGGAATACTCTCCTGTTCTGGGTTTTCAGAACTGAGCCGCTGTCTGTACTCGATCTCTGTAGCCACGGAAGAGCGGCGAAAACTTAGCACTGAGTCCGAAGAAGCAAATCTTACGCGGGGACGCCGGCTGCTTCTCTGTAATGGAAATACGTCCTAATAAATATTTACTGTAGCTCTAGCCAAACAGTGATGAAAACAATGTTATGAAAATATTAACTTACCTAAATAAAACATCACTGAATCGGGCCGCTGTTTCTCATCAATATCATGATCATGAAGCATGGCTGTCTCTCAAGCAGTGTAAAAATACACGAAACTAAGGTTTACCTCTGTTATTTTCGTGACTTCCGCAACGCCGGCGGAGAGAGTTCGTTGGTTCTCGTATCGCTGTTTTGCTTTATAATAGTTCCATGCCAGAAATGATACGCCTAAAAAAGAGAAGCGCCGGCTACGTACGGATGGTTCATGGATCAAGCATACTGGAATCTATTATAAGCATATTATCGATTGACACAAAATGTGCCGGAACGGAAAATTTGAAACATTCTACATTTTTGCGACTCACCACTGCCGTCCTACGCCAATGTGAAACTGAGTCAAATTCGTGCGCAACTTTTCGAAACAAAACCTCAAATAAGTGAAAAACAAATACTGCAGCAATGCACGTGATGAGTAACGTAGAAAACTGGCGGGGAAAAGATGGGACAGCATAGGGAGAATACATATTTCGAGAAGGGCCTTGTGGGTACGGATGGAAAACGGGATATTTTCCCCTTATCCGACTCGTTTGCTTAAAAGTAAAATGGTTTTAACCAATTTGACCGTTGTTCCCCTCCCCTGCCCAGTCATACCGAACCATTTTATCTTTATCTATCACTGGGAAGTTCCCCTGCCGCTAATGGCATTAAGAGTGTTTTGGCGGGCCAACTGGTAGGGGGAGATTTTTATACCTAATTATTTCTTACTTAACGCACGACATTTTTTTGGTTCGTAGACTTCTCCCTAGATGGAAAATATGCGGTAATAGAAATGAGTCCCCAGTGATTTCGAAAATTCACGTTCGTGTGGTGGATCGATTAGGAGTGCCTTCATTAGACAAAAACATTCCGTTGCCGGTAACTTTTGGGTTTCCTTACATAATTTTAGATGTCGTGGTATGACGTCTGAAAGGTGAAATGCGCTGAAACATCGACGATGTTTTGAGTCCCAAATTAGGTTTAGTGCCTTTCACCATCCAACATAGAACAAAGGCAGCGCGTGCTTCCCTCCTCTGGCATATTATCTGATTTTACTTCGGCAGCGCTCTCATTAGTTCACACTCTCTATAACTCATCCGACGGTTAAGGTTTAGTTTTATGTAACTACGTCTCTCTGGACTCTCCTTCTCTCGGTTGCCTTTGCACCGTGCCCTACTCCTCTCCCCTCAGCAGAACCTCAACTCGCGACACTTCTGACTTCCGCGAACTCGGCCGCCCGCTAGACAGTGCTGACTGCCGCTGTCTCGCCTGTACCAAAGAGTATCGGATGGTGGCGCAAATAATTATGCCAATGCACGCTTAAATATGGCTGGTAATGCTTGAAAAAGATCATGTTGATACATCTCCTGGTTTATAGCTTAAGCTCTATCATTTTCATGCAGAAATTTCCGCTGAATTTCTCGCTATACAAATGAGCGCGCCTCCACCAATCAGCACCCGGAATCCGCTGGATGCCGATTGCCCGCGGGGCACAGAGGTTAGAGAGGTCACGCTGGGCGCCGCCGACGCCGAGTTCAAGTCTCGGTGGGAGGGGTCGCGTGGCAGATTATAAAACGTACACGTGTGGTGTTTAGAATGGTGGTCATGTGCCTGCTGTTAGACTGAGGGAGGAAAACAAATGTAGGAGACATTCTGTGCACGTGGGTGGATGTATGGGTCAGGTGTTAAGGCTGTGTGCAGTGTCATATCAATTAAAAACATGTGTATGAGTTCATGAAATGAGTTCGGTATGTGAATGCGCTTGGTGGGTAAAATTGCAGCTACCGATTTTGATTCCCTAGTATTTTTCGGCATCAGGGTAAATGATTCAGCTTTTCATTTATTTTTCATCGACACACACTTATTGGCAATACAGCACACACGTTACATGTGACATACACGAATAGCTGACTTTTCATTGTGTGCAACACTAGAAGTTTAAACTGATAAAATGGCTATTTGAAGCGGAGGAATACCTAAGTAGCTCTGGCCGTCCAAACAAGGAGGGTCCAGGGCAAGTCACAGGATGCACGAGAGGCCATTAAATGATTAGGTATGTATATTTTAATGGCATTAGCATCACGTATTCCTTTAGCATGGGCCACTCCTCTTCCACATTCTCTCGATGCCACCGCCATCCGCCCTACAGGCAGCCCTAAGTCACTGTGCACTGCCATCTAACCATGATTGTACGACTTTCTATTTTGAGGCGGGGCATTCCACATTTCCGCACACGCGATGAAGATTTTTACACCCTCATGCCTTCGATTTTCTTCAAACTTTGTGCATGGGGTTATCAGCAGCCCAGAACACGCCTGCGGCATTTTTAGCTTGCTAGGCACAACGGGTCAGGACTTATAGCCTCCGGCAATTTTACCCTTTGCCGACGCAGCAGTTTCGTCTAGATCTATTTTATCCAATAAGAATAATGATAAGGAGGTAAGATCACATATCGAAAGTTTTGGGGAACAGCCAGTAAGTACAATGTTGGAAATTTCAAAATACTTTATTTTGATGGAAAAAGTTGTAATCATTAGGAAAAAAATTAAGTGGTTTTAAAAATGTGTTCTTCAGTGTCGATTTGAAAACTGACCACAGCGTGTAGAAGATGACGTTTCAAAGTGTTGGGATCAAGAATAAAAACCATTGATATTTGCTTCTAAACATGAAAAACACTACCAGAATATATCATGGGTACGTGCCGTTTGCGCACCCCGCGCGGTGCGCATGACACGATGCTTCCCGTATACCTTAGATACCGTGACGTTAAAGGGAGATACGCGAAAATTTGTATTGGCTAGATCAAAAGGTCACAAAAAGTTGTTTCAGAAGTCCTATTCTCATTTTTGCGAATTCGGCCCGCAAATGCCTTAAAATTGCTCTCAAAGTCAACATTTCCAGACAACTTTACGGGTACACCTCATATCGGTGTATATAACGTACACACGGCTAAGGCTATCAATTTCTCTAAGAATTAGGTAACATCTATCCTAAACAGTGATGTAGAACTTTGGACTACTACAGAAAAAAATAATTTAGAAAAACGCATTCCAAAACGCTTTTGAAACAGAAATATAGGGCTTAAAAGAAATCACAATTAACCAATCAGAAGCCTAGGAATTCTCCAACCGGGGTCACGTGACCTATCCGACGCAAAAGTTTTGTCATCCTGGGGCTGAAGCAGAAAATGACTCAAGACCCGAGCTACGAAACCGCTGAAGACTTGAGTAATTATGTTTTTTCCGTTTCTAGGGCAAACTAATTCATTTTGTAGTTTTTAAAAGCTTTTTAAAATTAATTCAAATACAAATACAGGAGAACAGACATTTGTATTACAAAAAATATTCCTTTTTAACTTTAAATAGTTTTCGAAAAGTAAGTGATGGCTGAAGGCTTCACATTTTATCGGAACTGTTAACCTATTTCGATAATAAGTGAGTGTCCTCCTAAAATTTTACCGAAGATGCAAAAATAATTGATAGTTTCGTAATCAGGATTTTTCAAATAGCAAGAAACCTCAATAATAATTTTTTCGCGTATCTCCCTTTAACCTGAAGATAATTGTCGATGGAGCAAGGCGTTGTGCGTTGGCAGAGGACCTTTGCCTCCGATCACTTTTGCTGTTTTTTACGCTTTATTTCGGCGATTAGAATTACTGTCTTAAAGCTCGAGACATGCCGATTGAGGTATGAGGAATTCAACGAGTAAGTTGGCTAAAACACGTGCTCTTCAGCGTTTATTTGAAAACCGATATGGGGGTGTGAAAGAAACCATCTTAAGAAAGCTGAGATCAAAAATAAAGGCCACAGGTTTTTGCTTTTAAGCATGCAAAACCGGCGGCATATAATATGGGTAAGCGCCGTTGGCGAACCCTGCGCAATGCGCAGCGCACGCTCACCTCTTCCCTTACGTGATGCGCCCTGAACTTGACCTTAAAACGATGGTTGATGGAACAGTGAGGTGTGACAAAATATACTCGTTTTATCAATCCGAATGGTCTTTTCACTCCTGCCTGAACACTGTACACAACTTACCGTTTTAAAAGCATTGGGTATTAGATGATGACATAAAACGGGTATAGAAATGCTTCGCCGTTTGCCGAGTGAGAAAATGACTGCATTTTGGATTAGCCAAGGAACTATCGAAATGATTGCTTGCAACATTCTTCAATTACGCGGAACTACTCACTGATTTTTAATTATTTATGCTCGTGAGAAATGCAGTACGCATTATAGGGCAATGAATTGTGATCGTTAAACGCGTAAATTACAGCCAATAAGCGAAAACGAGTTATCATTTTATCAATAGAGTAGGTACTTGTGCACATTGCAGTTGTTTTATTTGGCATTCAAATTGGTCCCATTTATGTCACAAATCACACATTCATATTCCTGCCATGATCTATTCCAGCATTCGATCACATGGCTACCATAATTCTGTTATCACCTCTCGAAATTTCACTCACAAGAGCCATTCTCCCATCCTGACGAATTTAAAAACGATGAATAAAGGACGATGGACAATGCCCACGTATTTCATTGTGTTTATCTTACCGTTTCACCTTTCCAAACAGCTCATTGAGTCTTCAATCTGGTCTAAAAACGTATTCTTTAGGAGCAATTAATCATGTGCAGAAATAGAGCCCGGTTTGCATTGCCTTCAATGTCAAAGCTTCTCCGCTGAGCTAATTTTCCGAGGCTGCGGACAGGTCAGATTCACACTGCCTGCGATTATTTTTAATGCACTCTCACCATTGTCTTACACATCTTTGCCACGTAGAATGGAAAAATACTTATCATATTTGATGTTACAATACACTTAACAACCCCTCTTCACAAATAGGAAAAATTATCAGATACGTACTTTTATGTCGGACTGTTGCATCTTCCCAAGCGTATAACATTTTTCGAGACCTGGTGACAGTATACAGTTTAAGAGATGGCGAAGAAAAGTGTGGACTGAACTGTTAAGCAGTTCATCGTTTCAAATATCACGCCAAATAGGTATGTTATTTTATCACCCCTCCAGCTCAACGCCCAAGGGCACAATTACAAGTGCGACCAAACCTAACTTTGTGTCCTGAGGCGTGTTGGGAACGAACCCAATGTGATATTAAACCTGAACTTTGAAAGTTGTTACAATCGTACCATCGTTTTAGAATTGAAATTTGACGTCATAGTCCACCATCATGGGAACGGCGAGGTACAGCGGCAAATGTTTCAAATTTGGGTATTCGTACAAATGTCTCTTTCCCACGAGGGCATTAGGGAAGGAATTTACAGACCTAGCCTTCGTCAGCTTAGGGAAAACATAACTGAAACATGTTAACTTGAATCATATAAAAACACTGCCTTACAAAACGTGTTGACGTGCTTCACGAAACATGTGGGTAACTGGTGAGAGAGTGCTTAAACATCTGTGATGGACAGTTGTATCTTACGCGAGATATTATTAGCTTGCCAACACATTTCTACAGTTTCAGGTTTTGATCCCATTACTTTGAGACGTCTCTGTTTACGTGCCAGCGTCAGTTTCCAGATACACGCTGAAAAATTTTACATATTTTAACGAACTTGCTGGTTGAACTCTTCTATATGTCTAGAGCTTTAAAACAGTAATTAAAATCGTTGAAAAGTAAAAAATGTCAGAAATGGTCGAAAAAAGAGTATTCTGTCAACGCACAACACCTTGCTCCAATGTCAATTATCTTCAGGTCAATGTCACGGCGTCTAAGGTACAGGGGGACGCAAACCTGCGAAATGCACCTCGCGGCTGCACTAATGGCATGTACCCATGGTATATTTTTGTAGTTTTTTCATATCTAGAAGCAAATACCCGCAGTTTTTATGTGATGTTAATAATTTTAAACGTGCTCTTTTACCCACTATGGTCAGTTTTCAAATTGACGCCGAAGAAAATATTTGTAAAACTACTTTTTGAATAGTTACAATTTTCTAAACAAAAATAATATATTTAGTAATTATCACCTTTGTGTGTATTGGCTCATTCCAAACATTTTGATAGATAATGTTCCCCTTTTATCATTATTCTACTTGGATAAAATAGCTGCAGAAGAAACGGCTGCACCGGCAACGGGTAGAATTACCGGGGGCTACAAGTCCTGGACCGTTTCACCTAGCAAACCTAAAAATGTCACAGGCGTGTTCTGGACTACCGATAACCCCAAGGACAAAGTTTGAAGAAAATCGGGGTGTAAGGCCTGTGCTGCAATGTCGTGGAATGCCCCAGGCACAAAAATTAGTTTGTATGCCACAACACTCTACTGTTTATCTCCCGGATGACGTCACGTCCCTGCTTAGTAACTGTGTATTTATTTCATTTGTTACACCGTTATTACATTAATCCCCGCCCCGGTGGGCCTCCGAGCCACCTTCACCCTGAGGTGGGGGGGGTTCAAACGCCCCTCCCCCTCGAACTTGGCTATTATGCAGAATGGCAGAGAAACGCGAAAGCTGTTGGATATCTCATGCAAATTCATGAAGAACTTACATCGGTAACTTTTTGGCTCAGGTCAATATTGAGGTCATGACAGGTCAAAGAAGGTCGCATGTTAGGGTAGTGTTTTTGGGACCTAGCGTCTAACAGTTAAGTTCGAACCATTTTTAGGCACCATTTACTTTTCCTCGTCACGGCAAATCGAATTATATATAATATGACTATGCTAGGTCAAAACACAAAAATGAACTGACCTCAGGTCAGGTCAACGTCATTTTTCAACCTAGCATAGTCAATATGCATACCAATCGACTCGCAATAGCAATCCAAAAGTAATGGTATCAAAATCTAAGCTTTATCCTCATTTCCTGCAAATTTATTGACCCAAGTCTCAAAACTGCTAAAATAGCCCCAGATGACCTCTCGGAGAATACAGGTAAAACATGTCAACATGAATCTGGAAGGGGGCCCAGGATACTACGATTTCGAGAATACGAAGGTATTTTCAGCTGTATCTACACAAATACAGCCCATTTCCTGTTTTCCCTATGCATTTCCAATGGAGAGGTCATGATCCGTACCTGACCCTAGGTCATCGATATAAAAATCCCGGAATATGTGTTGTAGCACTCCGTGGGCACATTATGTGGTATAAGTTTCAATCCGATAGATTCACCCATTTCTTACTTATTCCACCTTCAAATTTGGAGGTGAGGTCACTTGACCTGCACTGGTGACCTGACCTGAGATGACCCAACCTTAAAATCTTAGAGGAAGTTTCAGAATTGATCAAGGGTAATGTGTGCCAAATAAGGCGGCGCTTCTCGCCGCCGTTTTTTCGTGCCACCGGAAAAAACCGAGGGGAATGTTCAAACACCCCCAACGGGGCGAGGGTTAAGACGTTCAGCACTCAAAATTCGAATTATACCTAATTTGTCGGGACTGGGGCAGTGAGTGACCTCTCAAGTCATGTCAGGTATTGCGTATGGTGAATTTTAACAAAATATATATTTTTGGGTATGTTTTTATTTTTCAGTCCAGAAATTTTGTATTAACCGGAACAACACGGTACGCGGAAATTTGGTACGAGGATGGGACAGGACGCTTATGAACATCAAGCAATTTTAGCTAAATTATTTTGAGCGCTGGTAGCTTTTGAACGGCTAGGTTTTTAGATTTGTTCAAAATGTTTAAAAATTCATTGTGAAATCTTGTTATTACGGCACATGCCAGTGGAAACGATAGCTGAACTGTCTCGAATCAGTTGTTGCTTGGACATTAACCCCTCACCGCCTGGGGGTTCGATCGGACTCTCCCCCACGGATTTCTTCGGAAATTATTCTGAGCCGATTCAGATGACACTTGCGTCGCTTTCCGGGCCTCTACAGAGTTCAATTCGACAACTTGAGACTAAAAATAGATATCAGGTAGGTCAAGTCAACGAATTATGCCGTCATTGCTAGACCTGTGTAAGGTGACTCCGTTCTTCTAAAATGAGGCTGGCAAAATCAGGGTGTAACTCGGCTTCTACAAGAGTTTATGTAAGTTTCTGAATTATAATCGTATATTTATAAAGTTTCTGAACATCGTTCGAAAGCTCTTGAAAAACCTGCATGCTGTCATCCATTTTGAGGTCAGATCAATACCAAGGTCGCCAGATATCGCCAAAGGTCAAGGTTTGCGAAGTTGTTTGTGTTTATAACTTTTGAACCAAACAAGATACAGTCCGAAATTTGGCATCCTAGTAATGAGCAAAAGAATTGTCTGACAGCTAAAACAAAAATAAAATTATGTTTTCTCCTTTCCTATGGCGGTTTTACTTTTTCAAATTTGGGCGCCCTCAACAATTTTTGGAAATTCACATCCCTGACATGTGTGAAGGGACATGTCAACCTAGCTGGTAGTCTGTCTGTATAATCAAACAAAACTATTCTATTTTTGTGCCGGTAAATGAATATTTTCGTGCCGCAAGGTACCAACATTGTGGAATGTAAGAATCGAGTCCGAAGCAGGATGTGGGATACTCCTCCAAAGTATCCATCTAAATCCACTTTCTATCCTTGGGAAACTTCGTCATGGGGTATAAGGAGCGCCTGTCGTCCCCTGATTACGTCTCTGAGTCCCTTTTATGATAATCGCATATCCCGACTGACATGAGGGACCCAAGGTTACCAGAAATGTATGGCTGCATTCGGCACTCCTCAGAACTACAATTTGGCCCCTATGACAATTCCCGTCAGCATCCGACTATGGTGCTGGTTTTCCTTGCTCACTGTCGGAAATGTATTCCGTGCCAGTCCTGCCCATCGCAGACTTTTAATCCGCGGATTCTGCGATCGCGAACAACCCGAAATCGATCGCCGAATTATAGTATAAGTCACGAAATTCCGCCATCGTGCACTATTTTTTACCATAAATTCCGCGATTTTTCTTACTACGAGCGAACAGTTTGACTAAACAAATGACAAAAACTCAAGTGAAAAGCGATAGCCAACTTCCCAAACACCGCATAAAGCAAGTTGCAGCGTGCGTGAGTTTTTTAGTTCAGCTATCCACTTCGTATGCTAATGGTTAATACACTGGAGATTTAAAACATCACCGACCGGTAATGGCTTAAAATGGCCTGATTCATAGGTGTAAGAATATCCATAATATTAGGCGACAGAGGGGGATGGGTACTGAGTTGAGTAATGAGTTCTCAACACTGCAATGTGCAACATTGCATTTAGAATCACCACTCAAATATCAAAAATCAAATACCATCTACCAAAGCATACTCGGGTCTTCGATTTCCTACATATTAGAAGGTGCTCAAGTCGGAGTTCCTCATGATGAAGAATATGTCACGTGCGCGAGGAAAATCACGTGGTTAAGAAAAAAAACGAAATAATATCCTGCAAATCTTTCGGAGATTCTCATTCTTAATTATCGGTGCAGAGTTTCGTCAATACCAAAGTTCCTTCCAGGCTGGGATGCTAACTTCGCGCATCAGTTATGAAAGACAATAACCACACATGGCCATTATTTCTAGCATTGCTGATTATGTCGTGCCAAAGTTCAACTTCTTCTGCAGTATTTTCTGTCCATGCATCTATGCCGTTCTCTATAGCGGTCCAGATGAGTACACAGTCATTAAGAAGATTTTTAGCTTCTTCTTCGGCTGTGCAGTTGGCATTGGCGTATACTTTGTGGCCTTCGACAACCATTTCGAGGAGTTTGCCCGTTTCCTGATGGGTTCGACGTTCACCCTCGTGTGTGGCGTTGGTTTCACGGCATCGGCCCAGTTTCGCTGCGTCGCCTCGCTATGCGTACCTGAATTCTGCGGCAACTCGGGACGAACCGTCCTCCGCGCCTTCGTCTTCACGCTGATGCTGTCCGGCCCGTTACAGAACATGTCGCACAACGTTGACGAGGTGGTCCGTTGCCTCAAGTGCATCATGGACATGATCCAGGAGGTTATGGTCGGCTACCTGAAGCTATTTGCCATGCCGGTAGCTTCCATCATGACCGACCTGTCCTACGGCATGCACAAGCTGAAGAAGATATCGCAGATCGTCCCCAAGTCTGCGAAGCCCCTGGTCGAATCACTAGAAGACACAGGGTATGATTCCGGAACTGGAGGAAGACGCAGCCTATGCCGACTCCACAGTGAACGCGTACCCACGCTCCGCCGCCCTAGATGCAAAGTATGCGGCTCCCACAAACGAGACGCCGAAAGCAAAAGTGGAGAGGGAGTTCGACCACAAGGTCGAAGCCATCTGTAATGACGTGTTCACGTCTGGAATTCTCACCTGTAGGAAGACCATGCGGCAGAAGTATAATGACTGCTGGGAGACGACGAGCGTACTCATTTCATGGGCTTTTTGTCTTGTATTCAAGCTGGAATTTATATGCTCCATGGCAAAAGTAGTTAACCCAGCCAAGAAGTGCGATTTGGAAGGAACGGGACAGAAAGCAGGCTTTGGTGATGCGTATCTGTCCAGTAAGACGGCTGCGAATGCGTTTGCAGTACCGTTCAAGACAGCGTATGCTGTGGGAAAGAAGGTGCCAGGAAGGAAAGTGATTGACGATATCCAGGACGCGTCGGTTAACATACGGCATGAAATAGCTCGCAAGAAAAGCCTGTTCATGGAGATTGTCGACGTCATCAAGCGGGTCGCAGCATTCTTCTTCATCTATGTATTTATCACAGCGTTCAAGTACCACTATAATTACCTGGAAAACATTCAGTACGACAACAAGTACGTGACCATGTACTTCCGAAAGATCGATGCCAGGAGGCGACGGCGCGGCCGCAAGACCTTGATGCCGTTGAAGAGAATGGAGCGCAACGAGCTCATCGACGTATTCTACATCGGCTTCACTAAGACGGAGAAACAGATTCTGTTGCGCACGTCCGCCATATTGGTGGCTGAGCTGCTCTCGGTGACGATGGTGTTTGTGATTGACTGGATGTTCGCCTCGTTCTTGGACCTGTTGCAGCGCCACGGTGCAGTTACCATCTATCAGTCGGGGCACCACGACTTCCGCATGATCTACCGGGGTCAAGGATTCCTCAAGATGATCGCCAACCTGCTCAAGAAACACCTAGATAAAGAGTTCACACTCCACCAGTCGATGGATAACAAGGAGTGCTTACCGCGACCCACGTTCCTGCCAGTCTCCATGTACTTCCGCATCTACACTCTGTACGCAGCCATCGTCGGCCTCACCGTCTATGAGTCACTACTGCAGCGAACCAGGCGAGCCATCTGCGGCTTTTTCTACCCAAAGCGCGAGAAGCGACGCGTGCTGTACCTCTACAACGAGACGCTGCGGCGACGGCATGGCTTCCTCCGCTTCATGAAGCACAAGGCGCGAAAGGAGGCGAAGAAGAACCGCCTGTCACAGGAGCTGAGCCTGCTGGCTGCGCTCAGGTTGGAGTGCCCCAGTCTCTGCGGCTGGCTAGAGATGTGCGGCTCCGCCAAGCGTGACTGTCTCATCTGCAAGGACCTGGAGAATGCCCTGTTCGTGGACTGCCCCAACCCGCACTGTAACTTCTGCTACTGTGAGGAGTGCTGGGAGAACATCGGCAGCAAGTGCTACGGCTGTGATCCTATTGAATCTTCTTCAGAAGACGAGGAGCAGATGGGCTCGACAGACGACGAGATATGAAGATACTGATACGTGGTGAGGGAACAAGATTCATGATGCTCTTCAGACTGGACGACTTTTATGCTTCAGTCATCACTGATTGAGGAGATGTGATTCACGAGTTAGAGTTTTGCTTGCTGAAATTGGGAAACAGTTTAAACTAGTAGCGTGTCTATTTGTGGTCACACAACCTGTATCGCCTCATTTCACACAGGGTTTTGTGCTGTTACGCTATGTAAGCACAGTTCGTTTTACACAATGTGAACGAGCCATCAGAAAGACCACACTAAAAAGCGGAATGCACAAAGTTTCCATGCTTGACTTTGAGAGAACAACATATATCAATGCAATATACTGACTACTTATATACGAGATCAAAGTATTCATTCGAGATCAGACCAGGCCACAAAATGCATTGTAATCAATCACTCAAATATAATGCCACAGTGATCAACACACGTATCACCCAGCACATATCTAACAGGGTGGCCAAAAAAAGTGGACTACTATCTATGTGCAGAGATCTTATGATAATAGCAGGACACAGGAGGGCTCACAGTACGGTCCTGCCGGACGGAGACGAACGGACGGATGCGTCTGTGCTTGAGACGCCCAGGTACGACGTTTTTTAACAAGACTCATATAATACCGGTAACAACACTAGCGCCTGAGATCACTATGCAATGGCGGATAGCCAAACCAGGCCTGTGCATAGACACCCGTTTAATCATGTATCCCCTTACTGGACTAGCATCGATGAGAGTAGACGAGTAGAATGGTACACTTTCAAATGTGCGCGAGCGCCGCGGAATCTAAGAAGTGTATCCCTGGAAAGCGGGAGGAGAGAGCCATGTCCAACACAAAGCGAGTCCAAAGCCAAGTATACAGACATCTACGTGCATCGTCAGTCCAAAGGGTAATTTTGGGATCTCGATCCCACCTCCAGCCCCTGGCTCACCGAAACATGAGCCGGCGTCTACGGAAATGCACCTTGAAATCTATCGCCATTTTACATCCTTGAATGAAACGCAGTTTACTAACGCAAAAAAAATCCACCCGCCGGCTTTGTCAGAAAGTCAAAACAGTTTTGACAAGCAAACATCACACTAAATCAGGCGATATTGAGACAGGAAAACACCACCCTGGCCACGGTAGCCGGTCAGGCATAAGGCCACCGAGGTCCGGTAAGTGCACACATTAATGTCACCAAAGCACCGTGCAGACCGCATCAATACATCAGCACGAATAATGCAGCCCATTGTCAAAGAAGTCAAACAACCGTGACAGCCTAGCAACAGGCAAAATCAATGGACGATACAGAACCGGGTGAAATATCAGCAGCGGTGTGGTGCACAGATGTATAATCACACGTTATGTGGCGCACTGACTCTAGCATTACACTGAGACAGTCCGTAGATGACTTCATTCTCGAGTTTTTTTCTATCTGTTTTACCATCACATATGGTATGTCCAACAAACTATTCTCACATCATAGATGAGTCCAGAATTTTGACAGGAGGGGCACTATGGTCAGAAGCGCCATTTTGGTCCGGAGGTGAGGGGGGGCATTTGGGCCAGGACTGACCCTTAGCAGGCGCCCCAACGGGCCTCTGATTCATCTTTGCCCCGGTGTTCAAAGTCCGGTGTTCGAATCCCTCCATCGCGACTCCCACGTGGGATAGCAAAAAAGCGCGGACGCTGGCAGATAGCCCATAAGATATAATGAAGAAACCATATCTGTCACTTTTTTGGCTCACGCCAATATTACGGCCAGAATAGGACAAAATACTTAAATTTTCGAAATGTCCTTTGGCTGTAGCGGCCGACTGGTTGAGTTAGAGTCAATTTTAAGGCGTCATTATATTTATTTCGTTATGGCAAATACTAGGTTAACATGTAATCATGACCTGACCTAATATGAGATCAAGGTCACCGTCCGACCTAACAGTCAATTTGAATACCAATCGAATTGGAATGATAATCCGAACGTAATGTTATCAGAATGAAAGCTGTATCCCTTTTTCATACGCAGTTAATTGCCGAAGTCTGAAACTCTGTTAAGCAGTCCAAGATTACCTCTCAGAGATCGCAGGTCCAAACCAGAAATATGACCCTGGAGGATGGCCAAAATACTACGAGTTTGAGAATACGAAGCTATTCTCAGCCGTCTCTACAAAAATAGAGCAAATTTCGGTCAATTCCCGTCTTCCCCGTGCATATCCAATGGAGAGGTCATGACTCGTTCCTGATCCTAGTTCATAGATATAAAAATACCGCTACCACAGCGGTAAGAAGTACCGCTCCACAAAAATACCACCTGTGGTACCTGGTGATTCTATTGCGTGATACGAATATTAGATATATAAACTTAACCTTTTTCACTGATGCCTCTTGAAATCTAGTTTGAGGTAAGACCACTTGACCTCACCTAAAATGACCCAAATAAAAAAGGAAAAGTTGCGCAATTGGTCAATTGATGACAAGGTGTGTCAGGCACGACCACATATCACGCCGCCGTTTTCCGGAAAATGCCACGGGGGTGTTCAAACACCCACCCACAGCGGGGCGAGGGGTAGTGTGACCATCACAGGGACGCCAAATTCTATCGTGGGGGGCATACTTGCATCCCGGGAGAGCGACTTTTAGAGGGGAGTCGCGCCGGATAGGCCAGTCGCAGGAAGGGGCACCTGTCTCCCTGAATCAGCACATCTCAAACGCCCGAGACTCAGCAGGCCCTCAGCCGAAAGTGCCACCTCTTCCCCGCCACACGCGCTGTCGCGGGGCGTCCGTCACACCTCGTACCCCCACTTGTACTGGTTGAGACAGGCGTTGAGATCGGACACGATGGAGCGTCGGTAGCGACGACACAGCGTCTCCATGTAGCTCATGTGTTCTGCCGTCCTGAAGCCCTGCACAGGACTGAGCTGAAACATAGCCGCGGGGGGAGCGTCAGCACACCGGCAGTACGTCACCACCGGCTGTACCCGCCACACAGCCGCACCTGCACCGGTTCATACATACAGCTCCACACTAATCTAATTACACAACTTCTATTATTATGTTCAAATAGTGCAGTTGTTTTAAAGGCAATGTTGTAACCACGGAGCCATTGAGCCGTGCCTTTGATCGACCTCGCCAGTGTATTAGATATGCGGGTCCTTCACAATTAACTATGGCCGCTTCCCCACTGCACACGAATCTAGATACAGTGGTTGCATTTCCTATCGACAATGGTGGAGAGACTCCGGTTACCCCGCTGTGTGCAGGGGACCGGGCAGCAGCGGAGGGCGGGATCAGGGCCGGGGAGGGGACCGGGCAACAGCGGAGGGCGGGACCGGGCAACAGCGGAGGGCGGGACCGGGCAACAGCGGAGGGCGGGACCGGGCAACAGCGGAGGGCGGGACCGGGCAGCAGCGGAGGGCGGGACCGGGCAACAGCGGAGGGCGGGACCGGGCAACAGCGGAGGGCGGGACCGGGCAACAGCGGAGGGCGGGACCGGGCAACAGCGGAGGGCGGGACCGGGCAACAGCGGAGGGCGGGACCGGGCAACAGCGGAGGGCGGGACCGGGCAACAGCGGAGGGCGGGACCGGGCAACAGCGGAGGGCGGGACCGGGCAACAGCGGAGGGCGGGACCGGGCAACAGCGGAGGGCGGGACCGGGCAACAGCGGAGGGCGGGACCGGGCAACAGCGGAGGGCGGGACCGGGGTCGGGGAAGGGCGGTTACCTGGCAGCTGAGCAGAGGCAGCGGCGCGCCGGCCGCCGCCAGCAACGTCGTCTGCGAGTGCCGCAGTACGGCCACCGTGAAGTAGAGGGCGTAGTCGGGCCCCAGACAGGTGACCAGAGCCAGGTAGTGCACCACCTCCGGCCAGGGCAGCACGCCCAGGTAGCACTGACGCAACCAGCCGCCGCACAGGCAGGCCAGCGGTAGCCGGCCCCGCTGCCGGGACAATACACACGTCAGAGGCCCCGCTGCCGGGACAACAAACACGTCAGAGGCCCCACGCCGGGACAATACATACGTCAGAGGCCCCGCGCCGGGACAACACACACCTGAGGCCCCGCTGACGGGACAATACACACGTCAGAGGCCCCGCGCCGGGACAATACACACACCCCCCGACAAAAACTAAGCCCCGCGCCGGACAAAACCTCAGCCCCTGACGACAAAACACCAGCCCCGCGCCGGGACAATAACACGTCGGAGGCCCCGCGCCGGGACAACAACACGTCGGAGGCCCCGCGCCGGGGCAAATACACGCGTCAGAGGCCCCGCTGCCCGGGCAACACACACATCAGAGGCCCCGCTGCCGGGACAATACACACGTCAGAGGCCCCGCGCCGGAGACAGTGGAACCAGACAAATATTGAACAGTCAGGGGCTGCCAGAGGGGCAGTGGAGCGTGACAAATATTGAAACGTTAGAGAAGGCGCTATGAAACCGGAAACATTGAATTATTATCAAAATAGATCGAAAACACGTCCAACTAGTATATGAGGCAGAAGCCACAACGTCGGCGTCAGACGGTCTGCGCTCTCCTCCCGCCCAGTCCGACATCCTGGCCGTGTCACCGGCCGGCTGCGCTGGCCACCGCCGCGTGTTCACCTGCAGGGCGGCGTGCACGCCGGGCACCTCCTGCTCCAGCAGCGCGCCCACGTGGTGCAGCAGGCCGGAGAGCAGCAGCTCGTCACAGCAGAGGTCCCGCTGCCGCACCACCTGGTTACCGCGGCCGGCCCACACCAGCGCCGAGCCGGGCCGGCTGAAGTAGCCGCTCAGGAAGGCACGGCACCTGCGGCACCCAGCTGTCTCAGAGGGGACGGGGGGCGGGGACACGGGGCGTCAACGGGAGGGGTGGGGGCACGGGGAGGCATCAACGGGAGGGGGCGGGGTGACGGGGCGGCATCAACGGGAGGGGGCGGGGACACGGGGCGGCATCAACGGGAGGGGGCGGGGGCACGGGGCAGCATCAACGGGAGGGGGTGGGGGGCACGGGGCAGCATCAATGGGAGGGGCGGGGGCACGGGCGGCATCAACGGGAGGGGGTGGGGACACGGAGCAGCATCAACGGGAGGGGGCGGGGGCACGGGGCAGCATCAACGGGAGGGGCGGGGGCACGGGGGCATCAACGGGTGTGGGGCTGTCATCAGGGACTCATCGGACGAACGCCGAATTTGCCGATTATGTATTCGGATTTGATGGCGCCCCAACCCGCTCATTATGCCCACATCAAGTGAGAATTGTGCACCAAATAACGACATGCTTCCGAGTTCGAAATCATACATATATTTGGAGCTTTATGTCGTAAATGCGTCACTGTCACGTCTGAATTCCATGAAGAACGACCAACCTAAGCAATCATACTTTAACGTACGTTAGTTTCAAATCAACACATCGTCACGTATATTGCGTCATAAATAATCTCCGTCAATCTGTGACGTTTTCTGATTGAGTTCCACAGCTATACGCCTCCGCAAGCTGAAGCGACCGACGTCGAATTCAACGTTAATGGTGAAATATCAGACCTTGGCCTCTGATGTGTTTGCGGTCGCCCATGGCGACGGAGGCATGCGACCTCAGTAGCTGAAGTAGCTGTCACAACAACGACCCGTGCTGCAGCACGCCGTTTCACCCGCGTCACGTGTCCGGACAGCCACCCGTCTCACCTGTCCGCGTTACCGCCGTACACCAGGAACACGATGCCGGCCAGCCAGTGCACGCCGCACTCGGCGTCGGCCTCCGGCTCCGCGCAGATCCGACGCGCGTGCCGCAGCACCGCCAGCAGAGCCTCCCCGGCCGCCGCCGAGCCGGCCACCAGCCTCTGGCGGCTGCCGTACCTGCCGTAACACCGGTGTCACACGGCTGAGACCGGGTTATAGAGATGCCGTAACACCGGTGTCACACGGCTGAGACCGGGTTATAGAGATGCCGTAACACCAGTGTCACACGGCTGAGACCGGGTTATAGAGATGCCGTAACACCGGTGTCACACGGCTGAGACCGGGTTATAGAGATGCCGTAACACCGGTGTCACACGGCTGTATAGAGATGCCGTAACACCGGTGTCACACGGCTGAGACCGGGTTATAGAGATGCCGTAACACCGGTGTCACACGGCTGTATAGAGATGCCGTAACACCGGTGTCACACGGCTGAGACCGGGTTATAGAGATGCCGTAACACCGGTGTCACACGGCTGAGACCGGGTTATAGAGATGCCGTAACACCGGTGTCACACGGCTGTATAGAGATGCCGTAACACCGGTGTCACACGGCTGAGACCGGGTTATAGAGATGCCGTAACACCGGTGTCACACGGCTGAGACCGGGTTATAGAGATGCCGTAACACCGGTGTCACACGGCTGAGACCGGGTTATAGAGATGCCGTAACACCGGTGTCACACGGCTGAGACCGGGTTATAGAGATGCCGTAACACCGGTGTCACACGGCTGTATAGAGATGCCGTAACACCGGTGTCACACGGCTGAGACCGGGTTATAGAGATGCCGTAACACCGGTGTCACACGGCTGAGACCGGGTTATAGAGATGCCGTAACACCAGTGTCACACGGCTGAGACCGGGTTATAGATATGCCGTAACACCGGTGTCACACGGCTGTATAGAGATGCCGTAACACCGGTGTCACACGGCTGAGACCGGGTTATAGAGATGCCGTAACACCGGTGTCACACGGCTGAGACCGTTATAGAGATGCCGTAACACCGTTCACACGGCTGTATAGAGATGCCGTAACACCGGTGTCACACGGCTGAGACCGGGTTATAGAGATGCCGTAACACCGGTGTCACACGGCTGAGACCGGTTATAGAGATGCCGTAACACCGGTGTCACACGGCTGTATAGAGATGCCGTAACACCGGTGTCACACGGCTGAGACCGGGTTATAGAGATGCCGTAACACCGGTGTCACACGGCTGAGACCGGGTTATAGAGATGCCGTAACACCGGTGTCACACGGCTGAGACCGGGTTATAGAGATGCCGTAACACCGGTGTCACACGGCTGAGACCGGGTATATGCCAACTTTTATAGAGTGCCGTAACACCGGTGTCACACGGCTGAGACCGGGTTATAGATATGCCGTAACACCGGTGTCACACGGCTGAGACCGGGTTATAGAGATGCCGTAACACCGGTGTCACACGGCTGAGACCGGGTTATAGAGATGCCGTAACACCGGTGTCACACGGCTGTATAGAGATGCCGTAACACCGGTGTCACACGGCTGAGACCGGGTTATAGAGATGCCGTAACACCGGTGTCACACGGCTGAGACCGGGTTATAGATATGCCGTAACACCGGTGTCACACGGCTGAGACCGGGTTATAGAGATGCCGTAGCACCGGTGTCACACGGCTGAGACCGGGTTATATAGATGCCGTAACTGTCGGCACCGGCACCAGAGGTCAGAATCTTCTGCTTCTTGAGGGACAGCATTTCAGTACCCGCAGAACCGGACAGCTGTAGCCCTACCAAAGAGTAACGGCGACATTACCGGGACGGAACTAATTACGGAGTGAAACAGTCAGTACCGATAGTCAGTCAAGTTGAGAAGTGAGATCAGTTTACGGTAAACCTAACGCTGCAACCGATGTCACATACACGGAAAGACGGCAGATGTAATAGAGAGCATACGAAGAAAAGTCACCGCTAATTGGAAACCAAGAAGCAGCTAGAGAGGCGTTGTTGTTAGACTTCCGTCCCACTACCCCTCCACCAGCACTGACTGCAGCAGCAGGTCGGCGGCGGCGGCGTCGGTGGCCGTCGGCAGCTCGTCGTCAGCGACGGCCGCTACCGCCGGCTGGACGCAGCGCTCCGGCAGAGCCAGCTCACCAGTGCCGGCCGGCACCTCCAGCAGCTGGTCCAGCAGCTCGGCCAGCTGCGCCTCCTGCCGGCGTCACACCACTCACACTGCCACAGCCAGCTCCGGCCTCTGACACACTCGCATGGAGGCGGCGTACCACAGGCGCATGGTAACCCAGTCGCCATGAGCGACCGCAAACACATATCAGACCCCCTCTCTATATATTTCCGGAATCGGAAGGACTTGACATCCCGTTAGCAACCTGAACAGGCTGAACAGGGAGCAATCCTACAGCAGCTCCCCTTAGTCCAAACCATAAAATAATCATAAAAATTTTAATTAGGGTACCCAAACACCAGCGGGAATATAAATTGCTTTCCACAGTCAACCCTCCATGCTTAAAGCCAGACAGGCATATGAGCTGGATATTCCAGAGTTGACGATCACCTTACCTTGATGGTCTGGGCGGGGGCGGCAGCGAGGGTGGCCTTGAGCGCGCGCCGACAGCCGCTGAGCCAAGCAGCATCGTGCAGGCTGTGGCGCGAGTCGGCCAGAAAGCGTGCCAACTCGTGAGGCCGCCGCGAGCCGCCCAGCACCCGCCGACTGTCGGCCGCCGCCGCCGGCCGCGGCCGCGCGCTCTGCCGGGTACAAGGAGTCACTGCACACACGGCACGGCACAGATCCCAAGGTGCACGGAAGTGCACGAATTTTTCTCTTTAGATATTTTCTTCCCATGTAGCGGCGAATAGTTGCCGTATTTGTCGGCCGAGTTGGAGAAAAGCTGATAACGGAGACAAAACAGAAAATGGTCACGTAGCAGGCGTCAGGTTTTCTGTGCGCACTGAATAATCGGTCTGAGGAATGATGGAAATAATAATAAAACGACAAATCAATAGATAAAAGAATTGTGATAAGTGGAGATAAATCAGCCCTAACATCATGACCATTCACACAATGCAACATTGATAATGAGAAAAGGACAAAATGGACGTTTAAGAATCATATCTAAAGGGAACGTGGCACCTTGGCCGAATCCTGGAATTTAGCGCAATTAGGCGTACCCTTAGCCGAAAATAATGAAACCACTCATAATTTCTCTGAAAAATGCACAATCAGCTTAATATTTCTATTTCAAAATACTCCTCTACAAAAAGAAATAAATATCAGCCTGTGGATGATGTCACGATCTGGCAACCACTACCACACTTGAAACGCTTCAAGGGCTTCGATTGGCTGATGCTCATCGTGATGACAACATATGTCGTCACACCAGCAGCTCACAACAATGGCCACCCGGCGAGGGGTTGATGAGGGGGCTGGTGTCAGGTAGGTTTTAGCTTTTTTCTACGGAAATATCTAGTTCCAAGACAAATGATATATGGAGCACCAGGTTTTCCGACTTGCTTTACAACTTGGCTATCTCAGTTAAAATCACGTTATGAAGGTGCCACATTTCCTTTAACTGATAATAATTCAAGAACACCAATTTCATAGCCAGGTAACTAGCTAGAGACCATGACGAACACGCCAGTTCCCCACAGAGCATGTCCACACCCAGGACACAGTTATGCCCGCCCCTGTCCGTGCTCGCTGCGCCCACCTCCAGACTGAGGTACTGGTGGATCAGGGTGTGAGTGGGCGTCTCCGTCGCGGCCAGCAGCTCCCTGGCGTGTTCAGCGAACAGGAACGCCTCATCAACCACCTCCGGCGACTGTCGGCCCGACGGCATCTGGCGGTCACCGTCGTCGGGGTAACTGCTGCACTCCTGACGAGGGGTAACTGCGGCACTCCTGCCAAGGGGTAACTGCCGCACTCCTGAGGAGATTCAGCCATCGGGGTAACTGTTACACTCCTGACGAGATTCAGCCATCGGGGTAACTGCAGCACTCCTGAGGAGTTACAGCCATCGGGGTAACTGCAGCACTCCTGAGGAGTTACAGTCATCGGGGTAACTGCAGCACTCCTGAGGAGTTACAGCCATCGGGGTAACTGCTGCACTCCCGACGAGATTCAGCCATCGGGGTAACTGCAGCACTCCTGAGGAGTTACAGCCATCGGGGTAACTGCAGCACTCCTGACGAGATTCAGCCATCGGGGTAACTGCAGCACTCCTGACGAGATTCAGCCATCGGGGTAACTGCAGCACTCCTGAGGAGTTACAGCCATCGGGGTAACTGCAGCACTCCTGAGGAGTTACAGTCATCGGGGTAACTGCAGCACTCCTGAGGAGTTACAGTCATCGGGGTAACTGCTGCACTCCCGACGAGATTCAGTCATCGGGGTAACTGCTGCACTCCTGAGGAGTTACAGCCATCGGGGTAACTGCTGCACTCCCGACGAGATTCAGTCATCGGGGTAACTGCTGCACTCCTGAGGAGTTACAGCCATCGGGGTAACTGCTGCACTCCTGAGGAGTTACAGCCATCGGGGTAACTGCTGCACTCAGCCATCGGGGTAACTGCAGCACTCCTGAGGAGTTACAGCCATCGGGGTAACTGCAGCACTCCTGAGGAGTTACAGCCATCGGGGTAACTGCTGCACTCCTGAGGAGTTACAGCCATCGGGGTAACTGCTGCACTCAGTGTCGAGCCATCGGGGTAACTGCTGCACTCAGTGTCGAGCCATCGGGGTAACTGCTGCACTCAGTGTCGAGCCATCGGGGTAACTGCCTCACTCCTGACTAGAGGTATTCACCGAAAAAGCCTCAGACCCGGCCGGGTGCCTTACCCTGCGAGGTAACAACAGCTCGGCCCTACGAGCACGCTGGCAGACAAACGCCACTAGCAAGCACCGGAATGCCAGCCCAGCCACGCCAACCGGCATGCATGAAGTAATTCCCGCCGCTTGAAGATATTATTTTGCCAAATGTGTCAAATTTGACAGCGCATGCAGTGTTCTGGACGGTGGCCTATTTTTCCACCTCTGTGATAGCTCTTGGGCGGTCTGTTTCTAGCTCGGCCCTTAAAAGCCGTGATATATTTTGTGTGGGTAGTGTGTAGAGAACGCTCGACTGTTTCGCTTTTTTCACGCGAGCTGCACAGTTTCAGCTGTAGACGACCTTCAGTGTGCAGCGTTTCACAGTTTGCTGCAAAGTTTCTGTAATGCATCGTGTCATCAAACTTCAGTCATTCAGCTCATGTTATATGAAGCATGGTATGTGGCATTTGTCCATTCTGCAACTCAGCCATTGTCATTCAGTGTCCTAGACCTAGTTCAGGGCATTCGGTGTCCTAGACCTTTACCACATCCACTGTGGCTGACCTTTGCGGCAGTATCTGAACTTTGCCCGCCGCCGGCGATGCCCCCGCGCTCTGAATCGATAGATACACCTAGCCTGAAACTGGAGATGGAGCGCGTGGGGTGCGCGACAGAAAATAAAACAAAATACAGAAGTCTACTTCAGCAGTCGAGACGCTCCAACTGAGAGAGGCGAACCACAGACAAGTGCAGGCATTTCTCTGCGTTTGGCGGGGACGAATCTCGCCTGGTACAACTGTACACTGACCTCTCCTTTAGTGTACGCCGCCATCTGTACCCTGCCGTCCAGGTGAGAGCAGCAGGAGAGCGACAGCAGCGCCACCCAGGCGGGCGCGGGCCGGCCCAGCATCGGAGCTGTGACGTCACAAGGCAGTGGGCAGCGGGCAGGCAGTAGCATCCACGCGCCTGCGACCGTCAATACGGAGCGTTACAAAAAAGACGAGAGGCTAAAAGCCCCGGTAGTCCTGGAGCTTTACGACACCTCAACTGCACTGAGGTCAGACGGCGTCGTTAGCTGTCACCCCGCTAGTGGCGTGTAACGGGGACCAGGGAGTCCTTACTTAGCTTCAGTCAGAGTCAGCGGTGTGGAGGCCCAGCGCGCTAAAAATGCGCGCAGGGCTTCCACTGTATCCCCACAACGTCGGCCCGACACGACGATACAGGCTGTCACTGAATAATTCAGACACACTGACAGAGCATACCGCCCCCCCCCGCAGCGCTACAAAGACCAGCACGGATCAAAATAGGCCACCCACCGACCATTGTCTCCGCGTGGCTATGCGTCTCATTGCTCGGCAGCACACCTACACATAACCAGACAGGTTTGGACACACCAGGAGTCGGAAGAAGTGTGTGAGCATCACCAACCGAATTTCAAACTGCACATGTGACACCAACCATGTTGGGGTTTGGTAACATATCATGGATAATTCGCCGGACGCTTTGAACCATTCTGAATCTTAAAATGCATATTGAAGGACTGGGGGTCGATTCCGTACCCTGAGACCAGCATGAGAAACTGAACAAAACAACGGCGTTATCCTTTTGTGATGAAAATCTGCAGAACATTACGAAATGTTCACCCTCAACAAAACGACAGTGTTATCCTTCTGTGATAAGCATCTGCAAAACATCACACTATCACAAATGTAAGTACTTAGGTCAAACTCTTCAGATGACCCGGACCATTTTGGTCACCAGTCGTGTGGCCGAGTTGGTAGCTGTTTCGCCTCCGACACTCACCCCAGTGGCAGGCGGCCCAGCAGTAGAGCGTGTGCGCCGTGTCCAGGTGGGGGCGCCGGGCTCGCTGAGCGCGACCTCGGCGTCAGGGTGGCTGAGCTGGGAGGCGGCGGCGCGACACCAGCGCTGGAACCAGGCCTGCGGCGGCAGCAGCGCCGTACAGCGGCGCAGACACAGCAGCGACGGCAGCGCCGCCGCCGACTCTGTGTCGTCGCCCAGCCGCCGCAGCGTCGGCGACAGCAGCTGCTCCCTGCCGGACACAGCGGGCAGCTGCTGAACCCACGGACACAGCGAACAGCTGCTGAACTCACGGACACAGCGGGCAGCTGCTGAACTCACGGACACAGCGGGCAGCTGCTCAGCAGCCGGACACAGTGGGCAGCTGCTGAACTGATAGACACAGTACAGCTGCTCAGCTGTTGCACACGGCGCAGCTGCTGAGCAGCACAGCCGTTGAGTCGTTGGACACCATATATTCAGCTGTTGAGCTAACGAAGGCAGATCGTAACGCTGCTTGATGCTGACCACAGAGCACTAGCACTAGCTGTTTCCAATCCAATCGTGAAAAAAACACAGTAGATGCCTTCATGCACCACATACCTTAAAGACCTATCGTGAAAGTGTTTCATACAATAAAGCAGAGAGCCAGCACGCCGTCCTCGGAGTCGCAGTCCGGCCTACTAACCTGACCATGACACAGAGGGCGCGCGGGTAGCGCAGCAGGCTCTGGCAGAAGGGCAGCACGTGGGCGCTGAGCGGGGTCAGGCCGCGGCTGGACTGCTCCAGGTTGGGGTCCAGCTGTCGCAGCCTCTCGTTCAGCGTCTGCAGCAGGTCCGACATCACCACCGTCTGCAGGCCCAGGTGGGACCGGCACAGCTGGGAGAGAAGAAGAGAGAAGGCGGCGGCCGCCTCCCCGGCCGAAGTCTCCGTGCTGAGCGCTGCTGGCGCCGTCTGGCAGATGGCACGGGCCAGGAGGCCGCCGCAGCCGCGGTGCGTGCTGCCGTGGCGGCGGCCCGAGCATAGATGGCGCTGACCGGCCGTCGAGCCGGTCAGCGCCAGCAGCAGACACAGAGGCGGAGGTACACGCCGCGGGGTGGCGCCCTCCGGCAGAGCGCGCTGCAGGTGGTCGGCCAGAGCTGACAGCAGCGACTGCTCGCCGAACGCCTCCTGAAGCGCCGGTGAGTGCCGGAGAGCCGAGCACAGCGCCGACAGCGCCACCTGTGGTACAGACGGGTGTCAGGACCGGGACACAGCGCCATCTGTGGCGCAGGAGAGGTTTAAAACGGAAGAGCACGCCGCCTCTCAGACTCAGTCAGAACCAACATGTAGTGCTACCGGTGGTCAGTCGGGAAGGGCTCGTAGCGCGACAATCGGAAAAGAGAGAAGAAACTTCCGGGTACCTAGAATGTCACCCAGGTCACTCCCGGTCACAGACGGTCGGGCACAGTCACCCCCCGGCACACTGGCAGTTCACCAGGTTCACTCCCGGAAACACTGACCTGACCGTGTCCCCCGCAGGCAGTGTCCAGCAGCAGGCGCAGCAGCTCAGTCAGGGTGACCGGCTCCCGACCGCGCGCCGCCACCGGGAACAGAGAGCTACAGCCGCGGTGCTGCGCCACGCAGACCAGCACACGGACGGCGTGGGAGTAACAGGCGGCCGACACTGTCTCCGCCACCAGCAGACCGCCGCCGGACACTGGGGGCTGGGGAGAGAGGGAGGCTCATCAGACACTGTCTCCGCCACCAGCAGACCGCCGCCGGACACTGGGGCTGGGGGAGAGGGGAGGCTCATCAGACACTGTCTCCGCCACCAGCAGCCCCCACCGGACACTGGGGCTGGAGAGAGAGAGGGGTGGCTCATATAGCAGTTCCTCAAAATAATATTTGCACCAGGGTGTGTAAAGGAAATTAGGAAGGATAGATTTATTTATTGCACTCCACCCAAAACCCTGTTTGGGGGAGGGGGCAATGGCCAGAGTGGGGCTATGTAGACAGCGGTATGGTGGCAAGGGCACAGGGACATGGAGTGTTACAATAGCGAGGGATAACACACTGGACATTGTGACTTGTATTGGTTAAATGATCCGCCTGGCACCAACGCTTTCACATATAGGTATACGATAAATTAGGTCGAATGTAAATATCAACAATCATGAAAGATAAAAATGGATAAGCTCAGCACTTTCTTCAGAAATAGCAATGCCTGGATGGCTAGTTAGTTATTTTCGGGCTATGGCGTTAACAGTGACTTCTGGTGGTTACGCCTAGGTATGTTAAAGACCATTGTGTTTAGGGCCAGCCCTAAGATAAGAAAGTAATTCATGATTTCGGGTCACAGGACAGCCTTTTCAAAGAAGATTAGACCAAGTGTGAATACTGCGCATCACTGCGTTACCAGACATTCCTGGTAAGCGTGGAGTCATCCGGACTTTTTAACAATATTAACCAATACTGCGACAAGTGCTGTTCCAAATGCCTCCCGCCCCGCGAACACCACACGTCTGATTCATCACCACCGGTCGCCGCCCCGGCCAGTCACCTGAGCGCGCGTATTATGCATCAGAAGGATGGACAGCATGAGCTGCAGCAGCTGGGGCGACTTCCTCAGCACCACCACCAGCTTCTGCCGGCCCCACTCGGCATGCATCCAGTGTCGAAACCACACCGCTGCCGGGTCCACCAGGCACAGCAGAGCCACCTGCCGGCCAGACGCGGCAACTCAGCACAGCCACGGCATACAGAGCGTGCCCATACACGACGATGAAATGAAAGGGCAGTAAAAAATCAATGCCGAAAATATTTGTAGGTTCTGCCGAGTACAGCGGTATTTTTATCTACATAACTAGATCACGAGTGCCCAAGGAGATGGTACGCACCGGCAGCGCGCAGACATTAAAGGGAAAGTGGCACCTTGGTCGAATTCTGGAATTTAGTGTAATTTTTTTTTATGTTTGTCTCTCGTGCATACACCCAGTCCGCAGCTTGACACTGGGTGCTGAGCCTGAGACATATTTACTGTCCGTACTACAATGACGTGTAATTAGGCGTACTTTTAGCCGAAAATAAAGAAACCACTCATGATTTCTCTAAAAATGTACAATAAGCTCAATATTTTCATTTTTAAAATACTCCACTAGCAAAAGACATAAATATCTGCCTGTGGATGATGTCATGATCTGGCAACCATTACCATATTCAAAAAGCTTCAAGGGCTTCGATTGGCTGATGCTCATCGTTACGTCAGCATATGTCGTAACACTAACAGCCATGACAACTGTGGCCTGCTGCTAGGGGTACATGAGGGGTACATTGCAGGAAGGTTTTAGCTTTTTTCTACGGAAATCTCGAGTTCCAAGACAAATGATATATGGAGTACCGGGTTTTCAGACTTGCTTTACAACTTGGCTATCTCAGTTAAAATCACGTTATGAAGGTGCCACATTCCCTTTAACCATGGAGCAGGTCCGCACGCACCGGCAGCGCGCAGACGTCCGCCAGGGAGGCTGCGCCCAGTCGCGGCACCCCCAGCGTCAGCAAGTCCACCGTGTTCTCGGCCATCTCCTCCACGTGGCGTTCAGGGAAGCGGAGCCAGGCACGCGGCACGTAACGCTGCAGAAAGTACACGGAGATCACGGGACCTCGCAGACAGAGCGGACGGAGCAGAGGACAGCGGAGCTGCCTAAGTACTGCTCACACACAGCCTTGTCCGATCATTGAAGAGGAGCATACCCTTCCCTTCCCAGACCCAGCGCCGTTCCCTCACCTGGTACTGGTTCACAATGGCCATGATCTGCAGCGCCCGCTTTGTTTCGGTCACGTTGACATTTAGGCCGCGATGGGGCGGGCCAGCGCGCCGCCGCCGGTCCACGTACACGGTACACACCACCTCCAGCAGACTGAGGTACGCCTCCTTGATGAGCACGTGCGACTCCGAGACCAGCAGCCGGGCGTGTACCTGCGGATGGTGGCAGGGCTATGTTCGACGCTGATGATGATATGAGGAGGGGGAGCTCTGTAAGGCCAGCCACTCTATACTGCAGTGAATTGGTGGATTATACATCAGCGATAAATCCGTTTTTTTATTTGCAACACTATTACTATCGGCCTAGACAATTACGCAAATTGTCCCGGCGTAGAAATGCAAATATTTTCACAAATTTACAAGGTGTTAATACATTTACACCAATCAGAAAGCTGAGTGATAGCCCTGGTGCGATGGTATATCAACGTTAGTTTAGCTTTCCATCTGGAACAGGGCAGAGAGCGCGCCTGGCGCTAAGTCAGTGTCCAGGAGCAGACGAGACTGAGCCTGAACCAGCGTCGACAGAGGAGCTCAGAGCCGGAGCTGGGGTGCAGACTCTGACCTGGTGAGCGCGGCCGGCCACGGCGTCGGCGGGATCGAGCAGCGCGTCCTGGACAGCAGGCCGGAGACGAGCCCACGTACCGGCGCCCAGCGAGGCGGACGCCACCGCCGTCAACAGCACGGAGAGCGCGTCCGACCGCGTCGCCTCGTCCTGGCGGAGGGCTCTGCGTCAGATCTCTGATACGCACCGCCACGGGGCACATCTATCGCACAACTGCAGGTCATATCCCCGACTGGCGACAACAGAACGCACTCCCACCGTACAGGGGAATGTAGTGATGGGTCTCGGCTGGACAATTAAAACGGATATTGTTCCTGTATAACAGAGCCTTCAACGCGCAACCTGGTAGTGCTGCTCCTTACCGTGTAATTGCCACCCACTTCGCAGGGGCCGCTCTTTCAGAACGTACGTTACAGATCTTTATGAAGACTATCTTAGGTGTAAGCCATCGAGCCGAAAGACACGGTTATTTTTCTCGCAAAGTGTAGCAAAACGGAACTACGCGCCGTTGAAGCAGCAGTCCCCCTATTGTAACTGCATTTAATTGATCCAACTATACCTATATGATCATCAATGAGGGAGCACAATGCTTAAACAAAGGAACACTAAATCGAAATGTTCCCATTTAAAAGTTGCCTCTACCGATTTCCGTTGGATACCCGCGCTACCTACTATGGCGGCGCACCTGTTCGGGGTCCAGCGCCGGACCCAGGCCGTCCAGGTCCTCTGGCGAGAACACCAGGGAGGGGTTGAGGCTGCCGTAGAGGGAGGAGCCCACCGAGCGGCTGAGCGGGTCCACCGGCCCGTCCCGCGGCGCCGCCGCCGCCGGCTCCGCCAGCACGTCCCGCAGCTCGTCAACGTTCTCCAGCATCTCGGCGGCAGCCGCCTCCGTCACCTGCGGCACAGCGGTGCAGCTCAGTTAACTGAGGCACAGCGAAGGAGCAGGAGAGCTCAGCCACCTGAGACTCAGCTGTGGAACAGCAGAGCTCAGTCACCCGAGACACAGCTGTGGAACAGCAGAGCTCAGCCACCTGCTGTAAAGTGGTGGAACAGCAGCCCACTCATCTGGAACATAGTGGTGGAACAGCGCAGCTAAGTCGCTTCCTGCACTTACAACAAAGCAGGTTTCACGGGCGCGCTGTGCCAGACATTGTGAGCGTTGTCATGTAAAGAGAACTTTATTTGAAAGAAATTACAAAAAACACCCAGGGGTTATTCTAATGGTGATTCCGCACATAAAATAATATACAACTCATGTTGTGTCTTACCGTATCCGCCAAGGAGAGGGTAAAATACTACAAGACTAAAAAAAATGGTCAGATAGGGTTCACGACACTCGCGATGAACAGCTGCTCACTATATTTCTAGAACAATCAGTGACGTTACCTTTAAAATATGATTGCTGGTGGACGACCAAAGCAAAACTCAGACACAAATAAAAACAAAAAAGAGTGTCCGTAAGACAAGAACGAAACAAATCCCATGCAACTAGATTTGAACCAAATGAAAAAGACCTTCACTCTGCGTCAGACTGACACCGCGGAATGCCGATCCAGGCCTGACCTGGGAGAGTCTGACGCGCAGCTGTCGCACGGCCGGCAGGGTGGTCAGCTTGGCCAGCGCCTGGCTGCCCAGCTGCTCACAGACAGCCCGTGTGGTGGGTCCGGGCGGTGGAAGAGACTGCACCGTTCGTCGGATCAGGCCACCCACCTGCTCAGGAGACAACGCAGTTGGTTTCTGTCGCGAGCTGCGCTTGTCGTAAATAACACTAACTAAGAACTTGCCAGCTCAAAGTTAGCTGGTAATACTAGAAACGAAGAACTGAGAAGTAAAAGCTCAGCAACCACCATCATTGTCTCTTGTAAACAGATACAATTAATCGGAACTGTAATCTGTCCAGTTTCAGGGTAACTACAGCAACTATTATCACAGCATAAGCAAAACATACACCACATCACACGACCAAGAACACGAGCATCACCCGCTCCACACTGACACGGCGCGCCGACCTGGCTCTCGGCCACAGCCTGCAGGGTCTGTAGCAGCTGCGTTTCGTCTGAGATGAGGTCCAGCTCCTCCAGGTAGAGCAGCAGCTGGCCGGCGCTGTGACCGGCGCCGGAGGCCACTAGCACCGGCCCCAGCTGGCGCAGCAGCTCCTGAGTGTGCTGTGTCACCGAGTCGGTGGTCCACTGGGCGCACATGACTGCTGGGTGCACCGGCGGCGCCCACCAGTCAGAGCATGGTCACGAGATGTGGAGCGAGACTGGTGTGCATCGTGTTCTGAGGCTCTGAGGAGGGAAATCGTTAATCATGGTGAGGATGTAAGCGATTCCACAGGCACATCTCAAAACGGTGATCGACCAGATCATACATCGTCCTAAGACGTTCCGTCACTTTCTTATCATATCTGCCCTTCCAAACTCCATGTGCAGCTCAAAATCGGAACATCCGATATATTACTGGACGATGATTCAGCCCACCTCTAACCCCATGAAAAATACGAGTTAGGTGGAACGAACCAAGGGAGGACGTGGTAAGAATTGATCCCCATTAAGAGGTCGCTTACAGTCACTGATGAAGGTGGGCGTCACAGACTACAGAATGGAGAACATTATAAAATGTGAAAAATAACATAGATAAGTAGTAGATCGGTTTGAGCAATGAGCGGGAACCCAAAAAAGAAACATTAAGCTATAAAAACAGGCCAAAGAAATAACTCATTTTTACTACAGAACCTTTGGGCTGGGAACACCAAACAAGGGTGGCTTTATGGGCTGTAGGATCTATCAGATAGCACCAGGGCGCAGCTCTCTGCATTCTCCAGAAAGGGAAACACTTCAGGGGACACTGAGGCTCAGCATAAGGTTACCAATACTCAAAGGGAAGACAGTATCGGTATTATGGTAGTAGGTAGATAGTAGGTAGTAGGCAAAGGGTCCAATGTTCATAGGTTCTACCCTTTGAAAGTTAGACCTTTTGAATAAGAAGTCCAACGTTCAAAAGGTCCAAAGAGGCGTGCTCAGATGCATGAGAGTGGGGTGCATGATGCTGCAGAGGTGTGCCAAGACACCTGATGATAGGAGGCAATGAGGGTTAGGTTAGGTTAGGTTAGGTTAGGTTAGGTTAGGTTAGGTTAGGTTAGGTTAGGTTGGGTTGGGTTGGGTTGGGTTGGGTTGGGTTGGGTTGGGTTGGGTTGGGTTGGGTTGGGTTGGGTTGGGTGTTAGGTTAGGGTAGGTTAGGGTTAGGTTAGGTTAGGTTAGGTGAGGTCAGGTCAGGTCAGGTCAGTTGTGTATGCCCTTGGTCCCTATTTCCTAATCTGGGGATATCACTCCTCTTTCCAGAATCTGAGTGCACCTCTAGTCTCGGTACTCCTTTACACTACTCAAACCCTCCCTCCTTCCATCTATTTCACCTGTAGGGATTTTCTTGCAGAATGTGGGGATATTTCTCAAACATTTCCCAAAAGTGATACCCAGACCAGAGGTGCACTCAGATTCTGGAAAGCGGGGTAATATCCCCAGACAAGGAAAAATTAAGGGACCAAGGGCATACAAAAGTGACCTGACCTGACCTGATCTGATCTGATCTGATCTGACCTGACCTGATCTGACCTGACCTGACCTGACCTGACCTGACCTGACCTGACCTGACCTGACCTGACCTGACCTGACCTAACCTAACCTAACCTAACCTAACCTAACCTAACCTAACCTAACCTAACCTAACCTAACCTAACCTAACCTAACCTAACCTAACCTAACCTAACCTAACCTAACCTAACCTAACCTAACCTAACCTAACCTAACCTAACCAACCTAACCTAACCTAACCTAACCTAACCAAAGTCCAAACCTAACCTAACCTCACCTTACCTCACCTAACCTAACCCTCATTGCCTCCCATTATCAGGTGTCTTAGCACGCCTCTGTGGCATCATGCACTCCACTCTCATGCATCTGAGCATGCCTCTTTTGACCCTTTGAATGTTGGACTTTTTGAAAGTTAGACCTTTTGAGTGGTAGAACCTATGACCATTAGACCCTTTGAACTGTGGACCTTCGGATGTGATCCTTTTTGAACTGTGAGATGTGATCTGCCCACTACCATAATACCAACAGTATCAGCCTTCCTTCCTATGCCACCTGGAACTGGTGGTGTATTTCTGTTATTCATGTAGCTCTAGGCCCTGACAAGCATGTTGATTTGGCAGTTATCTTTTTCCAATCAAGCATTTACTTAAGAATCTGAAACAAAAAGGGTGTAGGACAGCTTGACGGTACCTTACCTATCTAACTCACCTATACAAGTTTTGGTTCTCTATAAAAACACATTTTTTCACTACCAGCCTCAATTTGACCTCTTTCACCATTCTTATTCTGCTTCTAAACCTCAAGTCAAAAGATGTGTTAAACCAGGGTACTTTGCTAAACAGCTGAAAATTTGGGCAAATGCAAATCATGAACTTACATGTTCAACAGTGTAAAAAAAGATGAGCTATAATTGGGTGACACATGATAATCTATTGCTCATAAGTGAGCTTGCCTACTGGATCTGCCTGTCCCCTGTTGTCCATACATGCAGCTTGATCAAATTCATATTTACAGTCACTTAATTCAGTTACATGCTACATTGAAGCATTCCTCAGCAAAGCACACAGAGTGTAAGTAACCATCCTGTTTGTTGTCACCTACCACCAACCTTTTAATTTGTCAAACTTTGGCTACAAATGTGAGCTTTAGCATTGGAAGAAAGTAATCCATGCAGGAATATTGCTTTTATTTTACTATATGGTGAGCAATTACATACTGTCCTGGGTCAGCATACAATTGTGTGTAGAATCTCAGCATCTTTCTCACATTGCATCAAATGGCCTTGCAAAGTGCATTGAGCCTGCATACAAACATGCTTGCAATACACATGCCCTGGCCTATAGCCCTAAACTACAGATTCTGCACTCAAAACTTTGACAACATGAATGCAAGAGGTGACAAGTTAAGATACCTATAATGCGACCAGTCACCGAAAACCAGGGAGGCGCTGGAAACAAATCAAACAACAAAGCAATGATAAAAACAAGGCTTGAAGAACTGAAACAATTAAACTAACAGACACCAGCATTACCTATAAAATCCTCATGAGCATTGTGAAAGGAACGCTGATCATATATCACCCTACTTCCAAAAATCACCACAACGAGGGGCCAGCCAGGGCTGTTGGATAACTGCCAGACATAGTTTACTGAAATATATGAATAAGGGGACGGCGCAACAACCATCCACCGACGAAATCCATTGTCTCGTCTTGCCTGCTGCCCTGCAAATATTTTTACAACACAAACATCATAGCGCCAAGTAACGCGACTAGCGCGGCACTTTCACCTAAGTTTTGTTGCGACCAGATTATTAGGAGAAAAAAAACTTTACCACACCGTCTGAAAGTAAAGTAATCTTGTCTGGAAGCGAGGCTGGGCGGGAACGACCGCTTTTCGTCCGGCTTTAATTTTTGCTAATCATTCGTATTAGGATCAGGGGCGTAGCTAAGGGGAGGGGCGGCCGGGACAGCTTCCCCCTCTGAGGGCCCGAAAGGGCCCCTGAGGACACGATTCTGTAACAAGCACGGCCATTTTACCCATCAGGGCCCTTTTGGCGCTGGCACCGGGGGCCCTTTTCGGAGCGCCCCCCCTGAGCGAAATCCTGGCTACACCCCTGATTAGGATCACAACATTTTTTTTCAAAGAAGTTGGAAAAATCTCTCCTAAACCAATTCTGATGGTACGGGTGGATCTGGGCGAGGGGAGGGGACTAAAAGGCATTTGCCAATAGCCATACGTAACGTACATGGCACCCGACCAAAATGTATGATCCGACCAACGGATCCACAGCCCATCGGACTTTTTCTCCACTGGGAATCAGACAAGAAAGCCGTCTTGCAGGGTCAAGCAGGGTCTTGCAGGGTCAGGGTCAAGCCGTCGTTTCAGTTCTTAAAAGCTAAATACCTGTTCCTTGTGGATGGATGACCGTTTTCCCCCTTCCCAGAGATTATCATTGAGGCTTTTGGGCGCACGGACATCTGAGGTCATTTTGATTGATTGATTGATTGATTATTGGGTTTTAGGGGCGCGCCAACCTGCGAGGTCATATAGCGCCCATAACACTTCTCTGCAGTCAAAGCTTATAAATTTGTCTGTCTTTAGGGAAAGTAAAGTCTCGTCTACAGTGAACTAATATTTACATTAAAGAGTGACTCTTTCACATCGTAGTTATGATTCTCACTGCACGGATGCATGGTCACAGATTCAAACAGGTTTACCGCGCCGGCAGGCGCTCGGCGCGGGGCGCCGGGGCATCACTTCCGGCGCCCACCCCGCGCCAACGGACCCAGGGGCCCGGGGGCGCGGGGGCAGCCTAGACGCCGGACCCAAGCCCGACGTCTAACGGAGGCCCTCCCCGTCGCTCCGAGACTTGAAAGGCCCCGGAGCGAAAGGGAGGACCCGCCAAATCGGCGCCAGGCGCCTATCAGCGCGGTTGACTACCACAACACACGCGTTTAACCAGGATCAAATATTATCGTAAAGTCAATGTCTCTAAGATAGGACAGCACCCGTTCAACCATACTGGAGTCACGGCCGATCAATTCTAAAAGTGTGGACTCCTGCCGGTGCACGCCAAAATGCAAACACCTGCGTCTAGCATATTCCGGGCATGAGACCAGCACGTGTCGGACCGACAGGGGCGCCGCACATCGCTGACATTGTGGTCGAGGTTCGCCGCATAACAGATATCGGTGAGTGGCCAGCGTATGGCCAGTCCGCAATCGACACAACGCCACCTCCTCACGGCGGTTAGACCGCAGCGAGGATGGCCACTCACCGATCTCAGGTTTGATAACTTTCAACTTGTTATTTATTATATTATTCCATTGTTCTTGCCATACACTGCGAAGGTGGGTACATATATATGGGTACAAATCTCTAGCGGGGATTCGTTGCGCACGCCTGCAGGGCCTACGGGAAGCACGTCGGGCCGCTGCGTCTGCCACTTCGTTCAATTGTATTCCAACATGACTTGGGATCCAGCAGAGTGTTACATACTTTCCCAGTCTGGCAAGGCGAGTTAAGCGCAGGACAATGTTTAAAACAAGTCCATCACTTGGGTTGAAACCACTCACAGCTTGAATGCTGCTAAGGCTATCGGTGAAAATAACGTATTTCGTGGCATCACTAACTTCGATAAAGCATAGAGCCTTATCCAAGGCGGTGAGTTCAGAGGTGAAAACCGATGCAAAAGATGAAAGTGAGAAATTTCTTGTTACTGTATCCGTAACAAAAGCGCATCCCACTCCAACATCAGTTTTTGATCCGTCAGTGTAGAACGACACATGATCTGCATACTGTGCAATGTGTTCGAGCGCCAATTGTTTAAATTCAGTAGGGATAGTATCGGATTTGGTTTTCCCTGCGAGAGTCATGTCGGTTTTTGGGCAGATAAGTTCCCAAGGAGGGATGTCTGAAAGCTCGCTATGAGTCACAACACTCGGCTGGATACCACTTTCGGCCGAGAAACGTTGGACGCGTACGCCCAGTGGGATTCCTCTTTGCACGTTCACAAACAGCCGTAGCATGTTCCGCGAAAAAACTGCGTTATATGTTGGGTGTGACGGAGACTGAGCCAGCTTACAGGCGTAACGCTGCCCGAGCAGGCGCCGTCGCAATGCGAGAGGTGGTTCATTTGCTTCCACCAACAAGCTGGAGCACGGTGTTGTCCTAAACGCACCTGTGGCCACTCGGAGTGCACTATGGTGAATCGTATCTAAACAGCGTTTAGCTGATTCCGACGCAGAATCGTATACAAAACAGGCGTAATCCATCTTGGAACGAACAAGAGACCGACAGAGAATGAGAAGTGTCTTCCTGTCCGCTCCGTACGATAGACGAGATGCACATTTCAAGGCATTCAATGATTTAAAACACTTGTCACGTATATTCCTAATGTGTGCGTTGTATGTCAGCCGTTTATCAAACGTTACTCCGAGAAACTTTGCTGTCGGTTGGAAAGTGACAGTTTTACCGCGCAACGATACCATAGGTTCCGGACAGGTCCTGCGCCTGCGACAGAAATGAACACCAGCGGTTTTTTCGGTCGAAAAATATAATCCATTTTACTACTCCAGCGTTCCAGATGGTTCACGGCCAGCTGGAGCTGACGGGAAAGTGCCGGCGTTGTTGAAGCCTTTGCCCATACTGCGATGTCGTCCACGAAAATGGATGCCTGAATGGAAGGTGGGAGTGAATGTGTGACGTCATTTATGGCCAGAGCGAAGAGGCAGATACTAGAGACGCTCCCCTGCGGAATGCCTTCTTCTTGATAAAAGGTGTTTGAGTATGTACCACCTACTCTGACACGGAACGTCCTATCAGTCAAAAAATTTTTCATAAAGAACCCCATCTGACCTCTGATACCACACTTATGCAACTTTAAAAGGATACCATGTCGCCACGCTGTATCATAAGCGGCAATGGCGTCAAAGAAGACGGCTCCCAGCTGACGCCTCTCTTTAAATGCAATTCGCACTGAGGTGTCAAGTGATACCAAGTGGTCCACCGTACTGCGGCCTCTACGAAACCCACACTGGTTGTTATTGATGATGCCCCGGCTTTCCAAATACCAAACGAGTCTTACATTCACCATTTTTTCGAACAACTTGCACATGCACGAGGTAAGCGAGATCGGCCTAAAGTGCAAAGGGTCCAATCCAGATTTACCAGGTTTAAGGATTGGTATCACTATAGCCTCCCGCCACGCCGGTAAAAATTCGCCGGACTCCCACATCATATTGAATGAGGCCAGCAGTACCCTGAGTGCGCTCTGCGATAGTGCTTTAAACATATCATTGTGAATTAAATCCGGGCCCTCGGCCACAGGGTGGAACCCACGAATGGCTGCCGCTAGCTCATGCAAGGTAAAGGGCTTATTGTATGACAGTGTGCTGGTGGTTCCAAAATGTATACTTTTCTGTTCAGCTAGGGTTTTATATCGCATAAATGAGACATCCTCCCTAACTGAACTACAGCGCTTTGCAATCGCATTTCCTATACAGTCGGCTACTTCTGTTGGATTGAATATATTCCTACCACCAATCTGAGGTCATTTTGCACACATAACATGCATACACGGATCCAGGGGGTAAAGGAGGGTACGCCCCCCATCGACCCCCGGCGCCCCCTGAAATGTCGCTTGTCAACCCTCCACCCCCCCGATGCTAAAATCGGCGCCCACCGATAGGATTTTGCATCCACCTGATAGTTTTTGCCACTCAAAAGTGGCGCCCCCTGGTATGGATGGCACCCCCCCCACCCCGGAAGGTCCCGCCCCCGATTGGCAATCCTGGATCCACCTCTGATAACATGTGTCATGAAGTAAACAGCTGAGAAAGCATTCAAGTATTGAAACTTTCATTACTAAACTAGACTGCGTTCCTCAGAAGGCCTGAGGTCTTCGTCCGTGAGCCGCGCTGGCTGGCGCCGACAGAGGGCACGGTGCAACAGGGCATCACTTCCGGCGTGTGACATGTTGATGTGCACAATTCGGCATCTTATTTACGGGGGTGCAGTAGCGGAGTCGTCAGCGCAGCTGGCTTCCACGCAGCCGACCCAGGTTCAAGACCCGGGCGGCTTTCCTGAACAAGAAGTAAGCTGGCTCCAGAGAAACCCTTCCAATGGGCAGTCGGTGCGTTGATAAGACACAAAAACATATATTTTACCGTCGTGCTGGAGCGGGTTGAGATGGCTGTGGGCAGTCACGTGACCAGGCCGCTGGAGGTCCGAGCCAGGTCAGTGTGTGTGTGTGTGTGTGCGCGTATTTTTTTATACATTTTGTCTAAGTTGTTCTCAGTTCGACTGTTGGAGTCGGAGTCTCAATAAAGTCATCAAGGGACTTGTCACGGAAACCCTGACCCCACCACCCGAACGAGCAACTCCCACAATGAAGGGTTGATTTAGAAGCCAAAGTTTAACGTCCCACAAAGCACAGGGACGGCCGCCCCGCTCAGGTCACCCTCTCACCAGTCAGTTGCCAGCCGACCTGTACGTCGGGTAAACTTTTGAGCGCCGGAGCGTCTCAGGGGGACCGATCCCAAGCCTGGATATGCACTGCCACTGCATGCTTCTGAGCAGCGGTCCGGAGCCCAACGCTCTACCAACTGAGCTACCGGGCCGTCCCACAAAGCACAGGGACGGCCGCCCCGCCCAGGTTACCCTGTCTTTATTGGGGTTTATAGGGCGCTTTCAGCATCTAGGCTATATCGCGCCCATCATGGTTTAACTACTTAGTTTCGAGTGACTACTTGGTACCGAGCCAGGTCACTGGTGAGGTGGTCTGCTATCGGCGCCGGAGCGCGCTCAGGAGGGATGCTGCTGGCTGCAGCCGGATTACTTTTCTGTATTGGTTTTTTGTTATTTATAGCAGCATTGTGATGACATCTACTGAAAACTGTGGCTTTTCAGTCAACACCTACATAGTCCTAAAAATAACCGTCTTATATTCATAGGTACTATATATTGAAGAGAAAAGGCCAAGATAATAAACATAATAAAATGTTATTAACATAATAAAATGATAATAAAATGTTTATTATCTTGGCCTTTTCTCTTCAATATATAGTATGAATGTAAGACGGTTATTTTTAGGACTACTCACAATGACAGCATTCAACCTTTTTATCTCCAATCTTAGAAAAATACCTACATAGTAATGACATGTGGCATTCCAAACGAAGGTGGTAAATAAAAATACATATGTATGTATGTATAGTGTCTTTCAGCCTTTCGTTGTGCAGTCCTTGAAGTAAATAATTTTGTTACATCTGCATGGAAGCATTTGATCTGAAGAGATCGCGCAGAGAATATCCCTGAACGTCAGGAAGAACTTGCCGATTCGGCACCAAGCGTCTATAGACGCTTGGTGTCGAATCGGCAGACGCGTTGGAATACCAACGCGTCCGCCCGCTAAGTAAGATAAGGAAAAACATGCTTTGTCACTGATATTACGCCGCTAAGTCGGTGAGTGGGTCACGTTATACAAAATTCAATGATGATGATTCGAGTTTTAGGGCACTGCAGCTGCAGAGGCTATACGTGCCCGTCAGTGTTGTATTACATTATCCTAAGATTGTCCTTATTAGCTACAGTGAGCTATACAGAATGGGTGTGAAATCTAAGAATCTCCAACTGGTGTGTAAACTACGTCAAAATCTTCTTCTCTCAAATAAGATAATACTTTTAAATGTCTACAAGTGCATCATCGCCTAGGATCTGTCCCAGCGGAACCGGTGGAAATAATCGGAGCTGACTATACACCATTCAAATATCACTTGTCATCATCATCATTGGTGGTGTTTTTGGGCGCGTCGACGGCCTCGGTCATTTTGCGCCCATAACGAGTAGTGGGTCTGGCGGAGTTTGTTTTGACTAGGATCGTTAGCATGTCAGTTGGTAGAAAAGGTATGGATTCATAAAAATAAACACATACAGAAGTTGCCAGCGAAGTCTATAAATATAGCAGCTCAATCATAAATATCCTTTGCATTTATGTGGTGTCGAGCCCTGGGGCATTTCCCGCCTATTGCCGGTCCCGCCACAGGGCCACTCGCCCACATAGCTTGTCCTAACCTACACGAGGGCTATGTGGGCGAGTAGATAGCCTTGAAACCCGCGTCGTCCAAAAAGCTAACTATTCTAGACATGTCTACAGTCGGTGCCTCACCGAGTAGGTCTGTCAGGGTCGGTGAGCTCGGAAAGTGCCGTCTCCTTTCAATCTCGAAATCTTCACACTCCACGAGGACGTGCCGAACCGTAAGGCGGCTACCGCATCGCGAGCACTCTGGTGGGTCTCCACCTATCAGCCGAAACGAATGGGTCGCGTAAGTGTGGCCAATTCGCAGTCTGGAGAGGATCACCTCGTGTCTTCTACACTGGCAGTTGCTGGACAGCCACGTGCCAGTCTTGGGTTTCAACTCCCTTAGCTTAATTCCCTTTGTGTCTGTGGTCCACTGCTCCTGCCAAACGTTGTCGATGTGTTTACGGATGAGTGGGATAAAGTCTGAGTATGGGAGACCAAGGCCGGGCGGTGGTGAACGTCGCGCCGCTTCCTTCGCTGCTGCGTCGGCTCTCTCGTTCCCACTGATACCAACATGACTAGGAACCCATGCCAATGTAACAAGTTTATTCCGACATTGTGCTCGGTGTAGTCTCTGTCTGATGAAATCTAAAATGTATGAGGATGTGGGATGGAGCTCAAAAAGAAGTTAATGCCTGCAGTGATGAGAGAGAGTCGGTAAATATTACACAACGGTCGTTCCTGCATCGCAATATTTGGTCCATGCAGCGGAAGATGGCATAGAGTTCTGCAGTAAAAACTGACGCGTGTCCTGGAAGTGTAAAGCGTTTTTCAACACTATCACCAACAAATGCGCAGCCAGTACCGCTATCACACTTGGATCCGTCAGTGTAAAACAGCGTGTGTCCTCGGTAAAACCTGTTGCAGTGGTCCAAGAAAATCTGGCGGACAACCTCCGGTGAAAGTTCCCTGGTTTTTGAGATCAGACTCGTATCAACTGGAGTCTCGGCAACAAGCCAAGGCTCTACTGATGGAGCATGGTAACCTTCAACCTGGTCAAGGTTGACATTAGCTTCATCGAGCCACGCGCGTATCCTGAGCCCCGGGTGCCGTGCTGAGGCTGGGAAACTGTCGACCCGGCGTCGGAGTACCTGCGAGAAAATCCTCGAATAGGATGGGTGATCAGGAAATTGCCGGAGTTTCAGGGCGTATCTCATGGACACCATGCGCCGACGCAGGGGTAGGGGCATTTCATTTGCGTCGACCAGCAAGCTGCAGATTGGTGAAGTGCGAAAGGCGCCTGTAATAGTTCTAATCGCATGGTGATGGATTGTATCGAGTACTTTTTTCGCGGTCTCCGTCGCCGATTCATAGACAATGCACCCATATTCCAACTTCGATCTTACCAATGACCGATAGAGCATTAATAGAGTTTTACGATCGGCTCCGAACTGCATTCTAGTCAGAACTTTCAAAATATTAAGGGTTTTAAAGCATTTCTCTCTAACTTGATTGAAATGGGCAGAGTAAGTCAATCTTCTGTCAAAAAGTAAACCCAGGAAGCGAGTTTCTTCCACGACGCTGATTGTTTGCCCATAGAGAGTGAGGACAGGGTCCTCACACTGGTTCCTTTTCCGACAGAAATGGACGCACTTTGTTTTTTCCGTGGAGAACTGGAGACCGTTTTTCGCGGTCCACCGTTGGAGTTTCTCCAATCCGATTTGCAACTGCCTTTGTGAAGCAGCAGACGATGAGGAGGTGGTCCACATGGTGAAATCATCGACAAACAGTGCACTGTTGACATTTGAGGGGAGACCATCGGCCACGTCATTTATAGCGATGGCAAAGAGGGTTACAGAGACCACTGACCCTTGGGCCGTACCATTTTCCTGGATGAGCCTGTTTGATAGTGTATCACCTACTCTGAAACGAAAACGCCTATCTTTCAAGAAATTGGAAATAAACCGACCCATACGACCGCGTATACCTAATCTGAACAGCTTTTGTAGAATACCATGTCTCCACGTGGAGTCGTAGGCGTGCTTGATATCGAAGAATACAGCAACAGTGTGGTGTTTTCTCATGAAACCCTCGCGAATACTTGCATCGAGCGCAAGCAAATGGTCGACTGTGCCTCGGTTTCTCCGGAATCCGCATTGAATGTTAGTAAAGAGGTTGTTGCTTTCCAGGAACCACATAAGACGAGTGTTTACCATCCTTTCAAACAGCTTTCCGACACATGAGGTGAGTGAGATGGGGCGATAATCATCCGGGGAGTAACCATCTTTTCCTGGCTTCAGGATGGGGATGATTATGGCCTCCCGCCACTGCTCCGGGAAATCATTTTCAATCCAAATTAGATTAAAAATACCAAGAAGCGGAATGAGGGCGCAATCAGGAAGATGTTTGAGCATTGAATTGCTGATCGTATCTGGTCCTGGTGAGACAGATTTACATTGTTGCAGAGCATTCTTTAACTCACGGATGGTAAATGGGGCGTTATATGTTTCTGTGTTGTCATCTCCAAAGTTTACAGGAGTTGCCTCCTCCCGCCTCCGAAAGCTCTGAAAATCATGGCTTTGCATGGCTGTGCTGCACCTAGTTTTAAACGCAGACGCCATTTTATTTGCGATTATTTGCGGATCTGTGATTTTAATGTTATTTTCGACCAAAACTGGGGCAGGGGTGGACCTTCGCTTCCCTTGAATATTCTGAACTCGGGCCCACACCTGTGCAGATGGGGTGAAGCGATTTAATGTGCTTATATAGGCCATCCACCACCTGCGCTTGGAATTCAAGACGACTCGGCGGGCGGACGCTCTAGCCTGTCTGAAGAGGATTAGGTTGTCGTTTGTCGTGCGTTTCTTAAAGACCCGCAGAGCCCGTTTCCTTTTCAAAATAGCTTGCTTGCATTCAATGTTCCACCACGGAACTGGAACGTGTTTTGGTCTTTTAGACGTCATAGGGATATACATTTTCGCAACTGAGATAATCATATCATTAAATTTTTGAATTGCAATGGTTGCCGAGGCACCCTCTGAGGATAGATCTGCCGTACCGCACGCCGTCTCAAAGCCTAACCAGTCTGCGCGGTTATAGCTCCATCGCAGCATGCGATTTGCAGGAGGGAGTGATCGAACTGGTTTGAGAACGATAGGATAGTGGTCACTGCTGAAAGGTTCTTCGGTAGTATTCCAGTGAAACTGAGATAGGAGAGAAGGGGAGCAGATAGAAAGGTCGATGGCCGAGAGTGAGCCGGATGGAAGAGTAATATGAGTAGGGCAGCCGGTGTTCAGAACGCATAGGGAATTTAGGTGAAGGAAGCGTTCTACAGTCCGGCCCCGAGAGTCGGTGCGGCCAGCAGATTCCCCCAAGCTGAGCTGTGGGCGTTAAAATCGCCAAGTAAGAGAAAAGGGGTTGGAAGTTGGTCAATTAAACAATTTAAGTCATTTGAGTTTAAGTTGCCACCCGGTGGAAGATAAAGTGAGCATATTGTTAATTTGGTAAATCCAAGGTCCGCCCTGACGGCCACCGCCTGCAGGCTTGTAATTAGAGCTAGATGATGACAGGGGGTGGAATGGTGCACTGCAACCATAACACCCCCGTAGGCAATCGTAGTACTGAAAATGTCTTTCCTAAAATTCTGAAAGTTTCGTATGTCAAATGATGACCGAGGAGACAACTTGGTCTCCTGGAGGCATATAACAGAGGGGTTATATTCCGATATAAGATGCTGCAGGTCAGTAAAGTTGGCTCGGAGGCCTCGGCAATTCCATTGGATAATGGGTGTCATTTAGACAAAAGGGAACGGGCTTAGTAAAGAATCACTCGGCCTAACCCTTCCACGGGGGTCCAGAACCTCCATATGGGTTCCTGACTGGTCCAGCACTGTGGCCACCGAGCCGGTTCCGGACGGGACCACGACCTCTGCTGCCTTCTGCGGAGTTTCCGCGGGCCCGCGTGGTCTGCTGAGGGAGGTCAGGGGCTATCAGCCGGGCGCTTCACTGGCGACCTTCCTCGCGTCGTACTCTCAAAGTTCTTTAGAACTGCCGCCACAGAGCGTGGTGCAGCAGGTATGTTTGAGTCGGTCACTATGTTTGCTGGTGGCGTACCCGATATCTGCTGTGGTTGTTGCGGCGGGTGCAGACTTTCCGGTTTGTTGGGAGGCACCACAGGTGACCGTTCGCGGCGCCTCTGGGTTGGATTATGCTTCCCCTTGGGACCTACAACAATCCAACCGTCCGACTGCTCGGGGTCAGGGGAGGAGGGGAAGAGCTGTCACCTCCCGCACCATCAGCTGGCATAGGAGTATGGGGCTCAGGGATGGGGGGAGCCCCGTCCTTGGTGCACCTCCACCGGCTCTCTGGGAGGGCGGTGGGGGTGGAGAGGGTGCCGCCGCCGGCGCAGGCGCCGAGGCGGTGGGCCGGGTGCGACAGCACCAGGCCCATGCTCCCTGCTAGGCGAATGAAATCCGCCACAGTCAGGGATCGGAGGTACTCTTCAGGAGTCACCCTGGGAGGAGCAGGCGTCCCCGCGCCAACCGTCTGAGCATACGACCTCCGAGGGTGGGTGGCCTCGTACACATCACGAGCCTCTCGAAAGCTTAATCGTCTCTTCACTTTCAGGCTCATAATTTCACGCTCTTTGATGAGGGTCGGGCACTTTCGGTCAAACACTGTGTGAGGGGTCTGGCCCTCCCCACAGTTAACACAGAAGTAGGAAGGCGACGTGCAATCTGCTGCTACGTGGCCTGATGCTCCACACTGGCCACAAGTTCGTACTCCTCTGCATGTTGAGGTCGTGTGTCCGTATCGATGGCAAGTGAAGCAACGCATTGGGTTTGGGATATACGCTCTCACACTCACCTTCGTGTATCCAACATATACGCTCTCGGGCAAGTCCAGGCCATCAAAAGTCAAAACAACGGTGTCTGTTTCTTTCTCTGCTCCTCCACGCTTCGTCTTCACTCTCTTCGATCCCACTACGCCAAAGTCTTCCAAACCATCGAGAATTTCATCGTCAGGAACACCTCTAAGTTCGAAGCTCCTGATCACCCCCGACAAAAGTTCTTGGTCCTGTGAGTCTCGACAGTCACTTTTACCTTAATCATTCTGCGTGCACCGATTGATTGATTGATTGATTATTGGGCTTTAGGGGCGCGCCAACCTGCGAGGTCATATAGCGCCCATAACACTTCTCTGCAGTCAAAGCTTATAAATTTGTCTGTCTTTAGGGGAAAGTAAAGTCTCGTCTACAGTGAACTAATATTTACATTAAAGAGTGAATCTTTCACATCGTAGTTATGATTTTCACTGCACGGATGCATGGTCACAGATTCAAACAGGTTTACCGCGCCGGCAGGCGCTCGGCGCGGGGCGCCGGGGCATCACTTCCGGCGCCCACCCCGCGCCAACGGACCCAGGGGCCCGGGGGCGCGGGGGCAGCCTAGACGCCGGACCCAAGCCCGACGTCTAACGGAGGCCCTCCCCGTCGCTCCGAGACTTGAAAGGCCCCGGAGCGAAAGGGAGGACCCGCCAAATCGGCGCCAGGCGCCTATCAGCGCGGTTGACTACCACAACACACGCTTTTAACCAGGATCAAATATTATCGTAAAGTCAATGTCTCTAAGATAGGACAGCACCTGTTCAACCATACTGGAGTCACGGCCGATCAATTCTAAAAGTGTGGACTCCTGCCGGTGCACGCCAAAATGCAAAGACCTGCGTCTAGCATATTCCGGGCATGAGACCAGCACGTGTCGGACCGACAGGGGCGCCGCACATCGCTGACATTGTGGTCGAGGTTCGCCGCATAACAGATATCGGTGAGTGGCCAGCGTGTGGCCAGTCCGCAATCGACACAACGCCACCTCCTCACGGCGGTTAGGCCGCAGCGAGGATGGCCACTCACCGATCTCAGGTTTGATAACTTTCAACTTGTTATTTATTATATTATTCCATTGTTCTTGCCATACACTGCGAAGGTGGGTACATATATATGGGTACAAATCTCTAGCGGGGATTCGTTGCGCACGCCTGCAGGGCCTACGGGAAGCACGTCGGGCCGCTGCGTCTGCCACTTCATTCAATTGTATTCCAACATGACTTGGGATCCAGCAGAGTGTTACATACTTTCCCAGTCTGGCAAGGCGAGTTAAGCGCAGGACAATGTTTAAAAACAAGTCCATCACTTGGGTTGAAACCACTCACAGCTTGAATGCTGCTAAGGCTATCGGTGAAAATAACGTATTTCGTGGCATCACTAACTTCGATAAAGCAAAGAGCCTTATCCAAGGCGGTGAGTTCAGAGGTGAAAACCGATGCAAAAGATGAAAGTGAGAAATTTCTTGTTACTGTATCCGTAACAAAAGCGCATCCCACTCCAACATCAGTTTTTGATCCGTCAGTGTAGAACGACACATGATCTGCATACTGTGCAATGTGTTCGAGCGCCAATTGTTTAAATTCAGTAGGGATAGTATCGGATTTGGTTTTCCCTGCGAGAGTCATGTCGGTTTTTGGGCAGATAAGTTCCCAAGGAGGGATGTCTGAAAGCTCGCTATGAGTCACAACACTCGGCTGGATACCACTTTCGGCCGAGAAACGTTGGACGCGTACGCCCAGTGGGATTCCTCTTTGCACGTTCACAAACAGCCGTAGCATGTTCCGCGAAAAAACTGCGTTATATGTTGGGTGTGACGGAGACTGAGCCAGCTTACAGGCGTAACGCTGCCCGAGCAGGCACCGTCGCAATGCGAGAGGTGGTTCATTTGCTTCCACCAACAAGCTGGAGCACGGTGTTGTCCTAAACGCACCTGTGGCCACTCGGAGTGCACTATGGTGAATCGTATCTAAACAGCGTTTAGCTGATTCCGACGCAGAATCGTATACAAAACAGGCGTAATCCATCTTGGAACGAACAAGAGACCGATAGAGAATGAGAAGTGTCTTCCTGTCCGCTCCGTACGATAGACGAGATGCACATTTCAAGGCATTCAATGATTTAAGACACTTGTCACGTATATTCCTAATGTGTGCGTTGTATGTCAGCCGTTTATCAAACGTTACTCCGAGAAACTTTGCTGTCGGTTGGAAAGTGATAGTTTTACCGCGCAACGATACCATAGGTTCCGGACAGGTCCTGCGCCTGCGACAGAAATGAACACCAGCGGTTTTTTCGGTCGAAAAATATAATCCATTTTTACTACTCCAGCGTTCCAGATGGTTCACGGCCAGCTGGAGCTGACGGGAAAGTGCCGGCGTTGTTGAAGCCTTTGCCCATACTGCGATGTCGTCCACGAAAATGGATGCCTGAATGGAAGGTGGGAGTGAATGTGTGACGTCATTTATGGCCAGAGCGAAGAGGCAGATACTAGAGACGCTCCCCTGCGGAATGCCTTCTTCTTGATAAAAGGTGTTTGAGTATGTACCACCTACTCTGACACGGAACGTCCTATCAGTCAAAAAATTTTTCATAAAGAACCCCATCTGACCTCTGATACCACACTTATGCAACTTTAAAAGGATACCATGTCGCCACGCTGTATCATAAGCGGCAATGGCGTCAAAGAAGACGGCTCCCAGGTGACGCCTCTCTTTAAATGCAATTCGCACTGAGGTGTCAAGTGATACCAAGTGGTCCACCGTACTGCGGCCTCTACGAAACCCACACTGGTTGTTATTGATGATGCCCCGGCTTTCCAAATACCAAACGAGTCTTACATTCACCATTTTTTCGAACAACTTGCACATGCACGAGGTAAGCGAGATCGGCCTAAAGTGCAAAGGGTCCAATCCAGATTTACCAGGTTTAAGGATTGGTATCACTATAGCCTCCCGCCACGCCGGTATAAATTCGCCGGACTCCCACATCATATTGAATGAGGCCAGCAGTACCCTGAGTGCGCTCTGCGATAGTGCTTTAAACATATCATTGTGAATTAAATCCGGGCCCTCGGCCACAGGGTGGAGCCCACGAATGGCCGCCGCTAGCTCATGCAAGGTAAAGGGCTTATTGTATGACAGTGTGCTGGTGGTTCCAAAATGTATACTTTTCTGTTCAGCTAGGGTTTTATATCGCATAAATGAGACATCCTCCCTAACTGAACTACAGCGCTGTGCAATCGCATTTCCTATACAGTCGGCTACTTCTGTTGGATTGAATATATTCCTACCACCAATCTGCAGAGTTGGTAGTGGTGTGGAGACCGACCTACCTTCGATACGGCGGATTTGACCAAACACTTGAGACAATGGCGTAAATCGATTCAGTTTACCTACGTATTCTCTCCAACATTTTCTCTTAGCTTGTTTTATTGTGCGCCTGCAGGCGGCTCGAGATTTCCGATACATATTTAAGTTTTGCTGAGTGGAATTTCGTTTAAACTGTCTGTAAGCGCGCCGCCGCTCTCGGACAGCGTCACGGCATTCCATGCTCCACCACGGTACCGGTGGTCGCCGAGGGTTTTTTGATGTTCGCGGTATAGAAGCATAAGCAGCGTCTCGGAGGATAGCTGTAAGTTGGTCGACTGTGAACGGTGTTTGGGTTGAAAAGGTTTCCAAATAGTCATCCACGAGGGAGCTAAATAAGGACATATCAGCATTTTTCATCTTCCAACGTTGCGGTCTCGTGCCTAAAACAGATGTGTTGTCACAAGTCACTAAAACAGGGAAATGGTCACTTCCCATGGGGTCACTGCACACAGCCCAGCTAAACAGAGCAGATAGCTCTGGGCTGCAAAGGCTAAGATCCAATGCCGATTCCCGACCGGATGGAATAGTAAGATGTGTTGGTGCTCCGGTGTTTAAAATACAAAGGCTCACACCCTGGATAAAATGATCGAGGTGCCGACCCCGAGAGTTAATATCTTCACACCCCCAAGCGGTGTGGTGAGCATTAAAGTCTCCCAAGAGAAGGATGGGCGGTGGTAGCTCAGATATAAGCAAATTTAGTTCACGAGTGGGCATGTCTACCCCAGGGGGTAGGTATATAGAGCAGAGCGAAATCTGCCTTCGAGCGATATATATACGTGCTGCCACGGCTTGCAGCCGTGTTTGGAGTGATATTTGCTTTGCTGGTATATAATTATTGATTGCGAGAAGAACACCACCGTGGGCGACTGGGTTACGTTGTAAATCCTTTCGAAATATTGAAAAACCTGTAAGGGAGAAAGGGATCTCAGCTGAGAGTTTAGTTTCTTGCAGGCATATAGCTGCCAGTCCCCTGGATCTTATAAAAGCCTGGAGATCCCCGGCGCTAGTGCGAATTCCACGACAGTTCCACTGCAGAAACGTGTTAATGATGGGGGTGGAAGTTAGGGTGAGCGCCTACCAGAGGAGCTACTTGCTATTTCCAGTATGGGCCTCCTTGCCCATAGGTTTTCTTTGGGGGCGCAGAGGGCACCCCACTTTGCCTGGGTCGAGACGATGCCCCAGGCCTAGATGTCCCTATTGATGCTGCTCGGGCTTTAGAAGGTTGTGGCTGGCCTGGAGGAGTCCCGGATGCCACACGTTTGGTGGGAGATCTTCCCCTAGTGCTATCCTCCCTCCGTGACCCCTCAAACTGCCTCCTGACAGCCGCAACCGACGTCGGCGGCGGTGGGGGTGGCGGAGGTGGCTGATTATCGGACAGAGGAGAAAAGGCAGGAGTAGAGGGCTGACCGTCAACAGCGATTTCAACGGGGGGCTGGACTGGGGACGGCAGTTGACGTCGCTTCCCACCCCTGCCCACCGTCGTCCAGCCCTCAGTCGCAGGAGGGGGTCAGGCTCCGGTGTCGCCAAGGGCACCCTTTGCCTCGGAGTGGCGGGAGTCTCAGACGGGGTGTTGGGGGCAGGAGTGGTCCCCTGCTCTCCGCCCCCCACCCCAGCCGGGGCCACGGGCGGCGGGGGAGGGGCGGGAGGGATGGGTGGAGGAGGTGCCGCCTCCGGCTGTGATGTCGGGGCGGCGGGCTGGCCAGAAATGACCAGCCCCATCCTCCCTGCCAGGCGGATAAAGTCCGCCAGGGTCAGGGAACGGATGACCTCCTCCGGGGTCATCCGCGGTGTCGGCGTCCTTGAAGACGCCGCTACGGTGGGTGCTGTACTACGTACTGCCTCTGCATAAGAACTCCGAGGGTGGGAGGCCTCGTAGGTATCCTTTGCAGCCCTGAATGGGATGCGCTTTGTAACCATAATGGAAAGTATTTCTTTTTCTGTCTTCATACGTGGACAATTTTTGTCGCCTGCTGAATGGGGTCCCTCACAGTTTATGCAAAACAGTTCTCGTGCATCGCATTCCCTTCCATCGTGCTCGCTTGTTCCGCATCGTTCACACACTTTCTTTCCTTTGCAGAATTTGGCTGTGTGTCCGTAGCGCTGGCAGGAGAAGCATCGCATTGGGTTGGGGACATAGGGTCTAACTCGGACTTTAACATAACCTACATTCACATCTGTTGGTAGGTCCACACTATCGAACGTCAATATCAAAGTATCTGTCTCCTCAAGGATCCCTCCTACTTTTCGTCGTACTCTCCTCGCTTCCACTACCCCGCTTTCCGTGAGTCCATCTACTATCTCCTCTTCAGAAACTCCTTTCAGATCAAAACATGTAATGACACCCTTTGAAAAGTTCTTAGTCTTGTGTGGTACGATAGTGACATACACAGTTACTACTTTCCTCTGGCCAGCCTCTCGCTTTGTGTATCTGAGTTCGGTTATATCAAGTGCACGCTGTGCGTCTGCAGAACTACTGAGCTCCACCTCCAGGACACCGTCCCGAAGGCAGCTACATCGCATCACCTTACCCAGTCGGTCGCATGCCTCCTTGCGTTGGAACGGTGAAAGTGACGATAGGGTGGAGTCCACACCCCGAATCATCACAACTCGTGGATGGGAGGGCTTCGGAGTGACCCTTTGAGAGCCGGCAGTTTCGTTCTCACCACCCCGATGGGGGAGGGGAGGGGAAGGGTTTGCGGTGTTGAGTGTATCCATGAGAAAGTTGTTAAATTCAGCCAGCCACGTGCGCCCCCCTTCCGACGAGGGTGCTACGAGGCGAGACGACGCACGGGCTGGCTATACGGGGGAAACGCCGCCGTTACAGAGGGGGGAGAGAGACTCACCAAACCCCCCTGCCCCAACGACGGTCCCCCCTTGCACCTAGCCTAGACGACCCCGGGCGGGGCCCGACACCCCACCCTCCCCGGGTGAAGTTGGGACCCCACCCAAGGAGGGAGGGGCAGCCGAGCCCCACCAAAGGCCGACAGACTTTTACAATGCTGCTTCTCTTGTCGATGCCCTCAAGAGTTCCCCGCCCTTGCGGAAATCCAGACCAAAGTAGAGTGTTGCTAGAGGACGACGAACGAACACAGCGCCTCCCTCAGCTCAGCTACCAGGACTCCTTCATCCCGGGGTACGGGTCGGTGCGCAGCTCACCTTAAAAGACAGGCGCCCTCGCACGGTCTCATCGGAGCAGGCGACTACCACCTGCTCGTCACAACTGATTCCCGGCTGGTCCGAGAGAAGCGAGCCCCCGGCCCGCAGGGCCGGCGATTAGAGGGATCCAATCGCCAGCCACACGAGCCGGAGGCCCACATAAACCCAGACCATCCAGGAATCATAGGCACGTGCAAGGACGCCCATGATACTGGGATAATGTGGGTAACTGGGAAGTTATGAGTTGGAAAAGGAAGAGGGTCGGTCTGTGCTGTCCAGCCCAGACACGCGCCGCATGCGACCGAGGTGTCCACACTCAAGACGAGCAAGAGTGCACACACCCCCGCCACCCGCGGAGACACGCCGGGCCAGACAACGCAGACAGTGGGCAGGAGGGGTGTTTAGGAGTGGACAGAAAGGATACGGGTGGAAAGGCATGGAGAGACAAGGAAATAAGGAAAGAAGAGGAAAAGGAACAAGGAGTTGGTGGGATTTGAATTTAGGAAGGCCAAGAAAGGATGAGGATGGCAGTTTCGATTTAGCCTCTCGCCCGAAGGCGGGAGGCGAAACCCATCCTGCCAACTGGGGTCGCGGGTGTCGTCACATCCCGTACCCAATTATCCATGTGCCGGACCAGTCAGCAGGTGCCAACTAGTCCAGCAGATGAAAATCGGTCCCCTGCGGGGTCTGCGTGCACCGTTTTCTCTACGTGTGTAGGTAAGCTCCCTAGCATTAAGCGCCCTTGCTGCATCTCTACTTTCCGCAAATTCCAGTTCCCAGCTCCCGTCTTTCAGGGAGTCACATCTCAGTATTTTACCAAGGCGGTCGCATGCCTCCTTACGCTGAAAGGGTGAGAGGTTTGATAATGAGCCATCAACACCTCGCACTATCAGCACCCGTGGGTTAGATGGCTTGGTGTAGTCCTTTCGTGGTTCTGACTGCGACGGATGTTGAGACCCATCCCCCGGTGGGGGGGTGTGGGTGGCCAGCGATGGGTTGGTTGACAACGGGATCAGGGGAGGAGGGTTGTTTGGTTCGTAGGAGTTTTGGGTATCCATGGAAAAGTGATTAATTTCGACCAGCCACGTGCGCCCCCTTCCGACGAGGGTGCTACGAGGCGAAACGACGCACGGGCTGGCTATACGGGGGAGACGCCGCCGTTACAGAGGGGGAGAGAGACTCACCAAACCCCCCACCGCCCCGACGACGGTCCCCCTTGCACCTAGCCTGGACGACCCCGGGCGGGGCACGGACACCCCCCCTCCCCGGGTGAAGTCGGGACCTCACCCAAGGAGGGAGGGACAGCCGAGCCCCACCAAAGGCCCACAGACTTTTACAATGCTGCTACTCTTGTCGATGCCTTCAAGAGTTCCCCGCCCTTGCGGAAATCCAGACCAAAGTAGAGTGTTGCTAGAGGCACACGAACCATAACAGCGCCTACCTCAGCTCAGCTACCAGGACTCCTTCATCCCGGGGTACGGGTCGGTGCGCAGCTCACCTTAAAAAGACGGGCGCCCCCACACGGCCTCATCGGAGCAGGCGACTACCACCTGCTCGTCACAACCGATTCCCGGCTGGTCCGAGAGAAGCGAGCCCCCGGCCCGCAGGGCCGGCGATTAGAGGGATCCAATCGCCAGCCACACGAGCCGGAGGCCCACATACACCCAGACCATCCAGGAATCATAGGCACGTGCAAGGACGCCCATGATACTGGGATAATGTGGGTAACTGGGAAGTTATGAGTTGGAAAAGGAAGAGGGTCGGTCTGTGCTGTCCAGCCCAGACACGCGCCGCATGCGACCGAGGTGTCCACACTCAAGACGAGCAAGAGTGCACACACCCCCGCCACCCGCGGAGACACGCCGGGCCAGACAACGCAGACAGTGGGCAGGAGGGGTGTTTAGGAGTGGACAGAAAGGATACGGGTGGAAAGGCATGGAGAGACAAGGAAATAAGGAAAGAAGAGGAAAAGGAACAAGGAGTTGGTGGGATTTGAATTTAGGAAGGCCAGGAGAGGATGAGGATGGCAGTTTCGATTTGGCCTCTCGCCCGAAGGCGGGGGCGAAACCCATCCTGCCAACTGGGGTCGCGGGTGTCGTCACATCCCGTGCCCGATTATCCATGTGCCGGACCTGTCAGCAGGTGCAAACGAGTCCGCCAGATGAAAATCGGTCCCCTGCGGGGTCAAATATCACTTGGTTCTGACACACAGCTGCTCTATGCAGACGAATATATCACATTGAATTTGATTGTTCTCCACTCGATAAGACATGTTAAGCCAAACACGAGACAAGACTGTATCATAAAGAAAATAAGTATCCATTGCTTTCGTTGATCCCCAGTAAAAAAAATAAGAAATACCCAGAACAGTGCGGGATTTAGGTCGATACGATAGGGGACGTGAGCAACGAGGCCCAAAAATCGTGGAAAACAGTATTCTCAAAGACATTTACGAAAATTAAGCGGCTCGGGTAATGTTGGGGAGCGGTTTCGGGGAAGCCTGTTTTGCGGCCGCCTCTCCTAACCTTGTCCCGCCCGTGGTCAGGATATAGCAGATCGCTATTAACATCGCGATATGTCGCTAACAAAAAGCTAAAGGCAAATTTGGTTGCGCGGAGACCTGCTGTGCTTTCGGCTTTGTAAAACAGTACTTCGCTGTGCGAAAGCCCTCGATGTTTATCGAGAATACTGGTTCCTGGCAGAGGACCTACAAATATTGGTGCATCCAGGGGCGGGGAGGAGGAGGGCTAGACAAACACGTACCCCTCATTTTTCTCAAAAATAGTTTTGCACGATGCTGGGCCCCATCCGCCTCATCAACCGCCTCAGCAGTACTTACTACCGGCACCGGCACCGGCACCACTGACACCTTTTGAACCATCGTTTTACAACATTAGCTGGACCAACGACCTACATTAGTTCCAAACTTACGCAGCGCCAGATCCAGGGATACTGCACGCCGACTGGTATTGGTATGTTTTTTCACATTTATTCATCAAGTTCATTGACATTCTACACAACTCATACTCCTATATTCCTTCACTACGGATGTCACTGACATGATGCAAGTCCCGTCAATCTGACACTACAGCATCACTTATCCCCTCATCACACATCACCCCTCATCTCATCACACAGGCGTGGTATGTTGGTGCCAATCACTTCCATTTCAAATAAAGCTTACCCGATGTGCATGGAAGCATGTTTCGTGCAGCCGTCCTCTCACAAATCACATCGACTAAAATAGCAAAACCAGTATCTTTGTTCCATCCCTAGGTCGAGCCCTGGAGTAACCTGTCCCCCGCCCGAGTGACCTCGACTTCAGTGTCATCTAAGGCCGACCCGGGCGGTGGTGAGAGGTTCCCCTGGGGGAGTCCCCACCCACGACCGGTCCAGGGACCGCCGGGGCTATCCGGGGGACGGGAACCGATGGCATTGAAGATGTAGTTGCGGTTGAGCTGGGTTGTGCGTAAGTATTTGCGAGGCGAATGTTCGTAACTATCACAGAGGAGCAAACCCGATTGGAACGATGATCATTATCGCTTATCTTCCCTTTCCCGGGCCGATTTTTGCCCAGCTCTCGCGCTCCGGTGTTTCTGCCCTGAAGACTCGGGCGGTCTTTTCTGTTGCGCCGCCGTTAGACGGTCTAATACCTGGCCTACAGCTTACCTCTGCGACTAACATAAGAGTTCTCCTACGACATGTGTCACGCCGCGAACAACATCGCCAATTTTGCGCGCCAGCAGGCCACGCACAAGTCGTGAAAGGAGCTTTTGCCACGGGCCAAGCATGTCAAGAACAACTTCTGGTGAAGCTGCAAGAACAACAATAGCTACGCCCAGATATTGCCCGTAAGTTCTGTCTGACATTGGGATAATAAAGCTTAACACATACACATGATGATAATGCCACTCATATACACATATCGATGCACGCCTAATTATGAATTCTAACATACGGTCGGTTTCCGGTAACTACCAGAACGATATAAGCCACGGTTTAAGAGCTGGACATGGAACGTACACAGTGATGGATGACACTGCAGGCCACATCCAAGCCCAGGTAAACAATAATATCACCATTGAGAAAATAGAGCAACATAAAGCCAATAGATGATACCGCCGACCGGTGGTAGCGAGGTTAGCGACCCAAGCACAGACGCGAAGGTTCAAACAGAGACGCTGAGATAACCGAGGCAAACACGACCAGCGGGCTCAGAAAAGGCTGGGAAATGAAAGCACGTCAGTGCGTTGTGAGCGCCGTGAAGGAAGGCTGCGACGAGCGCGTTCCGTGCCATTATTGTGCTCCTTGTCGTTCTTGCACCCGCCACATGTTTGTGCGCCGGCTTATCGCGCACAAACATAACATCGCAACGGAAAAACAAAGTGGCAAGCAAAAAAAAAAAAACAAGGAAAGGTAGCCCTCTTCCAAACCATCTGGAGAAATCACACAATATCGTTTCTGTAAACAAGCCAAACAGGAAGATTACCCACTGTTAAGGGCAAGCACACGTGGATGGGTGTTGTGAGGCTGCTGCTCACCGTTCATAGTGGAAGTGAAATGTGCATACAAACATTCAACAAAGGAGGAAGCAGAAACGCTAGATGAAGTGGCACGATGTGCTGATCAGCACATTTGGACTTATGGTATTTAATCAAGTCCAAATACAACTAGGAATAGCAAGTTGTTGAAAAGCTAGGAAGAATACTACAACACGCCCTTGTTGAATACATTTTCCGGGAGTCGATAGTGAATCAATTGGTTTTGCATTGTAGTTTTTTTCGCTCTCTTCTGAATCGTCATTTCAGCATGACTCGACGTTTCTTCACCACTGGAGCACACACTGTGCTACACTGCAAAATACAATGCTCAAGAAACGCCTGAACAACGCACCGGCCCCCAATCTCCATAATAAAGAACAACGCATCTAGGCTGGTTATCATACAGCCAGTTCTAACCGGAATGCGACGCCTATCCTCGTTCTTTCTTTTACCTGGGCACCCACACTTTTGCTTGGATAGTGCAATAGTCTTTAAAAAATCTCACCAGTACTACTCTCAGGTACAAGGATAGCTGTTTATCACCAAAGCTATGAAGCATTTCTTCGTGGTATATATCAATGATCAGATGTGTGTATACAGTAGCAGCATCCCTCCACTTCCTGTTGCATATAGAAGCGTAAGTGCTTTCGCAGTAGCTCCCGATGAGCTTCATTAGTGTTTGCCTGCAGACTTGCTCCCGTAATGTGCAGAGCGCACCAGTTGCTAATCACACGCACGCATGGTGTATGAGGTCAAGTGCCTGCCTCATGCTGGCTAATACACCTTTATACACTACACAAGTGCAGTCTAATACAGATTCGATAAGTGCGGAGGCGGCGGGGGCGTAGAAGCGTCACTGTCCCCACTGTAAATGTGCGGGGTATAATTTTTGGAGTGTGTGTACCAGGGTTTTATGGCGCCACCCGGGGATTGGCTGTGAGGCGACGATTATAGTTGGTGGGATAGCCTTCTCAGCTACTGTAGGAGTGTGATATCCTGTTGAGGTAGTGACATCCCTTTCCTGTCCTTTCCAGATGCTGTGATCTTTGACGGATTGATTGATTGATTATTGGGTTTTAGGGGCGCGCCAACCTGCAAGGTCATATAGCGCCCATAACACTTCTCTGCAGTCAAAGCTTATAAATTTGTCTGTCTTTAGGGGAAAATAAAGTCTCGTCTACAGTGAACTAATATTTACATTAAAGAGTGACTCTTTCACATCGTAGTTATGATTCTCACTGCACGGATGCATGGTCACAAATTCAAACAGGTTTACCGCGCCGGCAGGCGCTCGGCGCGGGGCGCCGGGGCATCACTTCCGGCGCCCACCCCGCGCCAACGGACCCAGGGGCCCGGGGGCGCGGGGGCAGCCTAGACGCCGGACCCAAGCCCGACGTCTAACGGAGCCCTCCCCGTCGCTCCGAGACTTGAAAGGCCCCGGAGCGAAAGGGAGGACCCGCCAAATCGGCGCCAGGCGCCTATCAGCGCGGTTGACTACCACAACACACGCTTTTAACCAGGATCAAATATTATCGTAAAGTCAATGTCTCTAAGATAGGACAGCACCCGTTCAACCATACTGGAGTCACGGCCGATCAATTCTAAAAGTGTGGACTCCTGCCGGTGCACGCCAAAATGCAAAGACCTGCGTCTAGCATATTCCGGACATGAGACCAGCACGTGTCGGACCGACAGGGGCGCCGCACATCGCTGACATTGTGGTCGAGGTTCGCCGCATAACAGATATCGGTGAGTGGCCAGCGTGTGGCCAGTCCGCAATCGACACAACGCCACCTCCTCACGGCGGTTAGGCCGCAGCGAGGATGGCCACTCACCGATCTCAGGTTTGATAACTTTCAACTTGTTATTTATTATATTATTCCATTGTTCTTGCCATACACTGCGAAGGTGGGTACATATATATGGGTACAAATCTCTAGCGGGGATTCGTTGCGCACGCCTGCAGGGCCTACGGGAAGCACGTCGGGCCGCTGCGTCTGCCACTTCATTCAATTGTATTCCAACATGACTTGGGATCCAGCAGAGTGTTACATACTTTCCCAGTCTGGCAAGGCGGGTTAAGCGCAGGACAATGTTTAAAACAAGTCCATCACTTGGGTTGAAACCACTCACAGCTTGAATGCTGCTAAGGCTATCGGTGAAAATAACGTATTTCGTGGCATCACTAACTTCGATAAAGCATAGAGCCTTATCCAAGGCGGTGAGTTCAGAGGTGAAAACCGATGCAAAAGATGAAAGTGAGAAATTTCTTGTTACTGTATCCGTAACAAAAGCGCATCCCACTCCAATATCAGTTTTTGATCCGTCAGTGTAGAACGACACATGATCTGCATACTGTGCAATGTGTTCGAGCGCCAATTGTTTAAATTCAGTAGGGATAGTATCGGATTTGGTTTTCCCTGCGAGAGTCATGTCGGTTTTTGGGCAGATAAGTTCCCAAGGAGGGATGTCTGAAAGCTCGCTATGAATCACAACACTCGGCTGGATACCACTTTCGGCCGAGAAACGTTGGACGCGTACGCCCAGTGGGATTCCTCTTTGCACGTTCACAAACAGCCGTAGCATGTTCCGCGAAAAAACTGCGTTATATGTTGGGTGTGACGGAGACTGAGCCAGCTTACAGGCGTAACGCTGCCCGAGCAGGCGCCGTCGCAATGCGAGAGGTGGTTCATTTGCTTCCACCAACAAGCTGGAGCACGGTGTTGTCCTAAACGCACCTGTGGCCACTCGGAGTGCACTATGGTGAATCGTATCTAAACAGCGTTTAGCTGATTCCGACGCAGAATCGTATACAAAACAGGCGTAATCCATCTTGGAACGAACAAGAGACCGATAGAGAATGAGAAGTGTCTTCCTGTCCGCTCCGTACGATAGACGAGATGCACATTTCAAGGCATTCAATGATTTAAAACACTTGTCACGTATATTCCTAATGTGTGCGTTGTATGTCAGCCGTTTATCAAACGTTACTCCGAGAAACTTTGCTGTCGGTTGGAAAGTGATAGTTTTACCGCGCAACGATACCATAGGTTCCGGACAGGTCCTGCGCCTGCGACAGAAATGAACACCAGCGGTTTTTTCGGTCGAAAAATATAATCCATTTTTACTACTCCAGCGTTCCAGATGGTTCACGGCCAGCTGGAGCTGACGGGAAAGTGCCGGCGTTGTTGAAGCCTTTGCCCATACTGCGATGTCGTCCACGAAAATGGATGCCTGAATGGAAGGTGGGAGTGAATGTGTGACGTCATTTATGGCCAGAGCGAAGAGGCAGATACTAGAGACGCTCCCCTGCGGAATGCCTTCTTCTTGATAAAAGGTGTTTGAGTATGTACCACCTACTCTGACACGGAACGTCCTATCAGTCAAAAAATTTTTCATAAAGAACCCCATCTGACCTCTGATACCACACTTATGCAACTTTAAAAGGATACCATGTCGCCACGCTGTATCATAAGCGGCAATGGCGTCAAAGAAGACGGCTCCCAGGTGACGCCTCTCTTTAAATGCAATTCGCACTGAGGTGTCAAGTGATACCAAGTGGTCCACCGTACTGCGTCCTCTACGAAACCCACACTGGTTGTTATTGATGATGCCCCGGCTTTCCAAATACCAAACGAGTCTTACATTCACCATTTTTTCGAACAACTTGCACATGCACGAGGTAAGCGAGATCGGCCTAAAGTGCAAAGGGTCCAATCCAGATTTACCAGGTTTAAGGATTGGTATCACTATAGCCTCCCGCCACGCCGGTATAAATTCGCCGGACTCCCACATCATATTGAATGAGGCCAGCAGTACCCTGAGTGCGCTCTGCGATAGTGCTTTAAACATATCATTGTGAATTAAATCCGGGCCCTCGGCCACAGGGTGGAGCCCACGAATGGCTGCCGCTAGCTCATGCAAGGTAAAGGGCTTATTGTATGACAGTGTGCTGGTGGTTCCAAAATGTATACTTTTCTGTTCAGCTAGGGTTTTATATCGCATAAATGAGACATCCTCCCTAACTGAACTACAGCGCTGTGCAATCGCATTTCCTATACAGTCGGCTACTTCTGTTGGATTGAATATATTCCTACCACCAATCTGCAGAGTTGGTAGTGGTGTGGAGACCGACCTACCTTCGATACGGCGGATTTGACTAAACACTTGAGACAATGGCGTAAATCGATTCAGTTTACCTACGTATTCTCTCCAACATTTTCTCTTAGCTTGTTTTATTGTGCGCCTGCAGGCGGCTCGAGATTTCCGATACATATTTAAGTTTTGCTGAGTGGAATTTCGTTTAAACTGTCTGTAAGCGCGCCGCCGCTCTCGGACAGCGTCACGGCATTCCATGCTCCACCACGGTACCGGTGGTCGCCGAGGGTTTTTTGATGTTCGCGGTATAGAAGCATAAGCAGCGTCTCGGAGGATAGCTGTAAATTGGTCGACTGTGAACGGTGTTTGGGTTGAAAAGGTTTCCAAATAGTCATCCACGAGGGAGCTAAATAAGGACATATCAGCATTTTTCATCTTCCAACGTTGCGGTCTCGTGCCTAAAACAGATGTGTTGTCACAAGTCACTAAAACAGGGAAATGGTCACTTCCCATGGGGTCACTGCACACAGCCCAGCTAAACAGAGCAGATAGCTCTGGGCTGCAAAGGCTAAGATCCAATGCCGATTCCCGACCGGATGGAATAGTAAGATGTGTTGGTGCTCCGGTGTTTAAAATACAAAGGCTCACACCCTGGATAAAATGATCGAGGTGCCGACCCCGAGAGTTAATATCTTCACACCCCCAAGCGGTGTGGTGAGCATTAAAGTCTCCCAAGAGAAGGATGGGCGGTGGTAGCTCAGATATAAGCAAATTTAGTTCACGAGTGGGCATGTCTACCCCAGGGGGTAGGTATATAGAGCAGAGCGAAATCTGCCTTCGAGCGATATATATACGTGCTGCCACGGCTTGCAGCCGTGTTTGGAGTGATATTTGCTTTGCTGGTATATAATTATTGATTGCGAGAAGAACACCACCGTGGGCGACTGGGTTACGTTCTAAATCCTTTCGAAATATTGAAAAACCTGTAAGGGAGAAAGGGATCTCAGCTGAGAGTTTAGTTTCTTGCAGGCATATGGCTGCCAGTCCCCTGGATCTTATAAAAGCCTGGAGATCCCCGGCGCTAGTGCGAATTCCACGACAGTTCCACTGCAGAAACGTGTTAATGATGGGGGTGGAAGTTAGGGTGAGCGCCTACCAGAGCAGCTACTTGCTATTTCCAGTATGGGCCTCCTTGCCCATAGGTTTTCTTTGGGGGCGCAGAGGGCACCCCACTTTGCCTGGGTCGAGACGATGCCCCAGGCCTAGATGTCCCTATTGATGCTGCTCGGGCTTTAGAAGGTTGTGGCTGGCCTGGAGGAGTCCCGGATGCCACACGTTTGGTGGGAGATCTTCCCCTAGTGCTATCCTCCCTCCGTGACCCCTCAAACTGCTTCCTGACAGCCGCAACCGACGTCGGCGGCGGTGGGGGTGGCGGAGGTGGCTGATTATCGGACAGAGGAGAAAAGGCAGGAGTAGAGGGCTGACCGTCAACAGAGATTTCAACGGGGGGCTGGACTGGGGACGGCAGCTGACGTCGCTTCCCACCCCTGCCCACCGTCGTCCAGCCCTCAGTCGCAGGAGGGGGTCAGGCTCCGGTGTCGCCAAGGGCACCCTTTGCCTCGGAGTGGCGGGAGTCTCAGACGGGGTGTTGGGGGCAGGAGTGGTCCCCGCTCTCCGCCCCCACCCCCAGCCGGGGCCACGGGCGGCGGGGGAGGGGCGGGAGGGATGGGTGGAGGAGGTGCCGCCTCCGGCTGTGATGTCGGGGCGGCGGGCTGGCCAGAAATGACCAGCCCCATCCTCCCTGCCAGGCGGATAAAGTCCGCCAGGGTCAGGGAACGGATGACCTCCTCCGGGGTCATCCGCGGTGTCGGCGTCCTTGAAGACGCCGCTACGGTGGGTGCTGTACTACGTACTGCCTCCGCATAAGAACTCCAAGGGTGGGAGGCCTCGTAGGTATCCTTTGCAGCTCTGAATGGGATGCGCTTTGTAACCATAATGGAAAGTATTTCTTTTTCTGTCTTCATACGTGGACAATTTTTGTCGCCTGCTGAATGGGGTCCCTCACAGTTTATGCAAAACAGTTCTCGTGCATCGCATTCCCTTCCATCGTGCTCGCTTGTTCCGCATCGTTCACACACTTTCTTTCCTTTGCAGAATTTGGCTGTGTGTCCGTAGCGCTGGCAGGAGAAGCATCGCATTGGGTTGGGGACATAGGGTCTAACTCGGACTTTAACATAACCTACATTCACATCTGTTGGTAGGTCCACACTATCGAACGTCAATATCAAAGTATCTGTCTCCTCAAGGATCCCTCCTACTTTTCGTCGTACTCTTCTCGCTTCCACTACCCCGCTTTCCGTGAGTCCATCTACTATCTCCTCTTCAGAAACTCCTTTCAGATCAAAACATGTAATGACACCCTTTGAAAAGTTCTTAGTCTTGTGTGGTACGATAGTGACATACACAGTTACTACTTTCCTCTGGCCAGCCTCTCGCTTTGTGTATCTGAGTTCGGTTATATCAAGTGCACGCTGTGCGTCTGCAGAACTACTGAGCTCCACCTCCAGGACACCGTCCCGAAGGCAGCTACATCGCATCACCTTACCCAGTCGGTCGCATGCCTCCTTGCGTTGGAACGGTGAAAGTGACGATAGGGTGGAGTCCACACCCCGAATCATCACAACTCGTGGATGGGAGGGCTTCGGAGTGACCCTTTGAGAGCCGGCAGTTTCGTTCTCACCACCCCGATGGGGGAGGGGAGGGGAAGGGTTTGCGGTGTTGAGTGTATCCATGAGAAAGTTATTAAATTCAGCCAGCCACGTGCGCCCCCCTTCCGACGAGGGTGCTACGAGGCGAGACGACGCACGGGCTGGCTATACGGGGGAAACGCCGCCGTTACAGAGGGGGAGAGAGACTCACCAAACCCCCCTGTCCCAACGACGGTCCCCCCTTGCACCTAGCCTAGACGACCCCGGGCGGGGCCTGACACCCCACCCTCCCCGGGTGAAGTTGGGACCTCACCCAAGGAGGGAGGGGCAGCCGAGCCCCACCAAAGGCCGACAGACTTTTACAATGCTGCTTCTCTTGTCGATGCCCTCAAGAGTTCCCCGCCCTTGCGGAAATCCAGACCAAAGTAGAGTGTTGCTAGAGGACGACGAACGAACACAGCGCCTCCCTCAGCTCAGCCACCAGGACTCCTTCATCCCGGGGTACGGGTCGGTGCGCAGCTCACCTTAAAAAGACAGGCGCCCTCGCACGGCCTCATCGGAGCAGGCGACTACCACCTGCTCGTCACAACTGATTCCCGGCTGGTCGGAGAGAAGCGAGCCCCCGGCTCGCAGGGCCGGCGATTAGAGGGATCCAATCATCAGTCACACGAGCCGGAGGCCCACATACACCCAGACCATCCAGGAATCATAGGCACGTGCGGGGACGCCCATGACACTGGGAAAAAGTGGGTAACTGGGAAGTTATGGCTTGGAAAAGGAAAGGGTCGGTCTGCGCTGTCCAGCCCAGACACGCGCCGCACGCGACCGAGGTGCCCACACTCAAGACGAGCAAGAGTGCACACATCCCCGCCACCCACGGAGACACGCCGGGCCAGACATCGCAGACAGTGGATAGGAGGGGTATTTAGGAGTGGACAGAAAGGATACGGGTGGAAAGGCATGGATACACAAGGAAATAAGGAAAGAAGAGGAAAAGGAACAAGGAGTTGGTGGGATTTGAATTTAGGAAGGCCAGGAAAGGATGAGGATGGCAGTTTCGATTTGGCCTCTCGCCCGAAGGCGGGGGGCGAAACCCATCCTGCCAACTGGGGTCGCGGGTGTCGTCACATCCCGTACCCAATTATCCATGTGCCGGACCAGTCAGCAGGTGCCAACAAGTCCAGCAGATGAAAATTGGTCCCCTGCGGGGGTGATCTTTGACGGCACCCGCGGTTGGCGCTCTGGGGCAGCACTGCCACAACCCACATTGCAGGTTCAGGCAGCCGTGAACTCGGACGCGTACAAGAAGCTAGGGTCTCGAGCGCCCCCCCAACCCGGTCAGCGAGCGTTCGGGCCGTCGCTGTCTCCGGCGCAGATCGTGTACGGGCGCAGCTTGCGGGATCTCCTACCCGTCACTCCGGCGACGCCTGTCTTCAATCATCCTTCGGTTCATCCGGCGTGGCGTGAGACGTGGGCATGCCAGGAACAAGCCCTGAAACTCCGCTTTGCAAGGCAGGCTGACGTTCTCGGCCGACATGCCCGTTCCCTGCCACCGCTAGCCCCCGGAACAATCGTACTGGTCCAAAACCAGACCGGACCACACCCGACAAGATGGGATCGCACAGGCATAGTGTCCGAAGTTCGGCCTCACGACCAATATCTCATCAAGGTTCACGGCTCGGGTCGCGTCACCCTGCGTAACCGGCGATACCTGCGCTCCATACAAGCCCTGGCACCATTTGAGAAGCGGCCGGTGGCACTATCACTGCCGACACCGCCTGCGGCTGACGAAAGGGCCGCCGCACCACAGGCGCAGAAGAGCAACACCGCCCCGGACCACAGACAGGACGATGTCGTTCCCGCGGGTGCTTGTACCACGCCGCCGAGTACCCCCACTGCAATGCAGGAGGGGCTCGCTAACCAAGATGCTAGACCTTCGGAGTCTCTACCCGATCCCCGATCACCTGGCGCTCGGGGTTCGCAGGTGACACCTTCCCCGTCTACCGCACCTGATCCAACCTCCCAAGATCCTGTTGAGGACTCCGGCCTCAGGCGCAGTCAGAGGGCCCACAGGCGCCCCCGGTACCTCGACAGACTTCACTGTGTAATGCGTTGGCCTGTTCAGGCTACCCGTTTCAGATTGCGTTCCTGTACTTAACACCGTGCCAAGATGCGGAAGGTGTCGCCCGTTACGTGTCGCACGTCCTCTTTGACCGACCCGGGATCTGTCGATATCAGCACATTAAGTTTTTGCATCGGTCTTAAAAACTGGAGGGGATGTAGGAGTGCGATATCCTGTTGAGGTAGTGACATCCTTTTCCTGTCATTTCCAGATGCTGGGAGCATTCTGTTTTGATTCGCAATAAAGTAAGGAGTCAAGTACAGAAAATTTGTGATCAACTACCAGGACCATATAGCGTGCCTAACAGCTCTCTTTCCTTACAATCCACCCTGGCCTAGGGTGTCAGCTCACACAGAAAACCAGTGAGACACTACGAGTAGACCTATCTAGTTGTGTTGTGTCTGTCTCACTCAGTCGGGGTCAAACATGAAATCCTGTCACCCTCAGATGCAGCCAAACTTTCCGACACTTCACAGTCGACCCGCAGGAGACAATTGTGGATATGCTTATTTGGAATCTTCGCACGCCTTATACACTTATATCCGACCGGAAGCACGTGAGGAGCACCTGTGAGGTGCCTGGCCATCATTACGCCAAGGAATTACACATGTCCTAGCACAGAAGTCCGTTCGCCATAGAGACAAAGATTTGCGTCAGGGGAAAAACCATGTCGTCGGCAGAAGTGCGCGCATGTAGTATTTTCTGTTGAAAAGCTGAGGCAATCCAATACACTCCAATCCGCGAAACAAGCAGTGCACATTTACGCTGAAATCGTTGAGGACGTGCTAACCCATATCGCAAAATTATCCACGAATAGTGATTTTCCACATCAAAAGCATACACTTCAATGTCGTTTATCAAAAATCCAAAGAGCAACACACTGAGAACACTTCCCTGGGCAACACAGCTCTCTTTGTGGAAATCTACAGGAGTTATTCCCTCATACGAAACTAGTGATCTCGCATATGCTGACTACCAGCATCATCATTGTTGGAGTCAAAGGGCGCGCTGACTCCTCCAAGGTCATGTGGCACCTACAACTATTTTCAGAGGTATTTCTACTGAGTTCAAGCTGTCATGTCTCAAAAGTCACGTAAAGCTAAAAAAGCGTTACGAAAATACACACGAAAAAAACCGTAACAGGCAAACAAGAAGTCATTGTCACACGACCCGTGTAAAATCCATAGAGCTATACGGGAAAGTATACCACCGTGAAGACAACGCACTTCAAGGTGATAATTCGAGAAATGGGAGCACATGATTTCCCCTAGAGACACTGCAGGAGAGAGCCCAATGGCGTCCTCTCAGTCTAACACCGCAACAGTCAACCAGCACGTGCTCCACGAGTCGCGCGCCACACCGCGGACCCTCTGGTGGCCCATCATTGACCGGGTGAATTGTGTGGATGGCATGGGTGTGTCTTGGAATCTGCACCAGAGTCATGAGCTTCAACGGTGTGCTAGTTGGAGTCCTGTCTGATGGAATCTAACATGTGTGAGGGCGTGGGATGAAACTAAAAATAGGTAAATGTCTGCCAAGATAAGAGAGTCGTAAAAATCACACATCGATAATTATAGCATCGGAAAATCTGGTCCAAACATCGGAAAAGAGCATTAAGTTCCAGAGTAAAAGTGATGGACGTCCCTGTAGTTTGAAACGTTTCTGTACGCTGTCACCGATAAATGCGCAACCCGTGTCGCTGTCACACTTGGATCACTGTAAAAGACCGCGCGTCCACGATTGTAGAAATTGCAATAATCCACAAAAACCTGGAGTATACCCAACCTGCAGTGTTCGAGATAAGACCTGTATCCACCAGCGTCTCAGCAGCAAGCCACGGTTCAGTTGATGCTGCTCATATCTACTAAACATCCTCCCACCACAGCAACTAAAACATTATCATTATCACATCATCATTTGTCAGCACATCATCAATTTCCCATCAGCGCACAAGACCGGAAAATCGGAGAGGGTTTGAGGACGCACTAACTGTTAGGGTATGCGACCCGGCAAACTGGAACACCTCGCTGGTCGTTAGGCGATAGAACGGGATCCTAAAATACATTTCATTTCCAGCAGAACTGAGTACACTTTGCTTTCATTGTTGAGAATTTCGATCTGGGTGGCGCCTGAGCAAGGTAAGATAGTAAGTGAGCTAGCTTTGCCGACTGTGTGAGGGCGTCGTCAACCCTGCTAAAGTCATCCAATCACATTCTCCGGGGGATAATAGCATGACAGACACGTATCGCTTAAACACACACAATTCAAAACAATACAAGGAAACAGATAGTTCAGATCTACCAACATTGCAGCAGTCTCCTACTACCTACTAACGCCACCGTCTGCCCTGTTGACAGTGTGAGGCTGCAGGGTAGGGAACAGGCATCAGAGGTTCCATGACACCTGCCAACACTACGCCAGCATTGAGGTCGATGGACCGATATCCGAACTCCCATGCTACGGCCATGAGCAGCAGATTGCTAAGAAAATGGAAACACTCCGCGTCCCAACTAGAGAACTGTCCACTGGTTGGAACCGCAGCCGCAGGAGGACCGTGCTTCCGCTACCTCGCCAAGATGTTCACCCTCCATCCAGCCGCGGCATTCCTGGTAGCCAACTCTGCACATGAAGCAACCGTATCACCATCTGATCCCGACCTTCAGCCGGTCCCCAAATCCTGGTGCTAAACGTACAGATCCTGAGACAAGTTGAACACTTTTGGAGACTCTAATGAGGGTGATCCCTTCGTGAGTGTTGGGATTTTTAGGACACTTCAGCTGCCATGGCTATACAATAGCGCGCACATGTCACCATCGTCATATTTGGAGTTTTAGGGCGCACCAACAAAGTAGGTCATATGGCACCCATAACGATGTATAAAACAACTCCATGCGGGTTTCAACCAGACCCCGTTCAAGTTGTTTGGCAGCATTACGTCATCATGGCTGGAGAGGCACTACAGTTACTATGCAGGGCATTGGAGAAATTGCACTTTTTCGAAGCTCTAAATAACCTGTTTTAGAACTGTATCAACAAAACTTATATGGCTGAACAGAAAGCTAAAAGATTTTTATTTGTGAAACCATCAGACGTTTTGCAAAAACTACAGTGAAGAATATTATTTTTACAAATTTTCCAGAGCGTGTCAAAATAAGGACATGTTCAGCACTAACAGCTGTTTGCAGTAAGACTAATCTCGATTTTGATTGGCTGTTGATTTCTGACCTTTGATTGGCTGTTGGTGGTACTTGCAGCAGAAGACAATAAACACCGGTGATCTCTTGAGCGAAGGTAAATTTATTTCTCTCGGCTATTAGGTAGGCCTGAGTTGATCAAATAAATGCATGCCCTTTTAACAAATTCTTTGAAGTGTTATAATTTTTTCGTTAGATTTACGTAAAATACGCTGCTCGCCGTTGAGATCAAGGTTACTGTCAAATGGGTGAAACAAGTTGATTTCGATTTATACTAGATTGGTGCCAAATACGCCCAAACTTGGTATGTTTCAGCTCATCCTTCCAAAAACTTATTAGAATCTCCTATAACTTAGTAGAAAAGGGCGGTGACGTCATCATGGGAGGACTATATTTAGTAGGAAACTTGGTTGTACCCGTAGTTAAAGTACCCTGGGTTTCAACAGGTCAAGCAGTAAAACCAGGTGGTTACGTCCTAAAAAATACTAAACCTGTCATATTTACACAAAAACATCACAGGCCAACAATGTCCGTTTCACTTCACATACCTAGGCCAGCACAAAGATTGCATTTGTGGCGAGCAGCGTACATGAGGATGACCAAAATATAGATTCTGGGGAAGACGATTCGTCCTTGGACACAAAAGTCCCTGATGGTGTGGGATCACGGTTGCATGGGCCGGACAGGGGGCTCAGGAGATCTGCTCGATTAAAGAGAATGCCTGCAAGGATGCATCATTGTGATGAAGCTTGCTTCTGTTCTGTTTGTCTACCCCTATCGGCCATGGTTTGTTGCACGTATGCGTGTGGTGGTGCATGTGCATGTGTTTCTTAATTAATGAAGTTACTGAGGCTAGCCCTCTCTATCTTCATCCATGCTCTTACTGCGCCTGGTGACAGTCGCTGATTTTCTTAAGCTTCGGAAGCTGTCAGCTGAGAGCACGCTTATTATTCTCATGACGCTGAAGTCAGCACTGACTAACAGAGATGCCGGATATCGTTTCCGTGTCAGCCCACCTGTTAGCACTGTGTTGAGTAGTAGACTGGCATGCCTTGCAGCGGTTTCTAGACAGTTGATCGTGCGGCCTTCACAATAGACTATATTTGCCAACATGCCCGTGTTTTACACCTTGCTCAGGGAACCTCAGGTGAACTCGTGTCATCTTGAAATGTTTTGAGATCAGGACTGAACGGTCGAAATCACTGGTTCCCCGAGCAAAACTGTGGAGCAACTATAAGACGCATGGCACCGGCAAAGTTTTCATTGGTATCTGTCCTGCAGGCGGGGTGACTTTCGGCTCAGATGCTTGGGGTGGAAGGGCCACTGACAAAATTATTAAACTTGAAAGTGGCTTGAGGCATCTGCTAGACTCATATGTGAACCTAGCTGATCCGGGGTTTCATGTTAGGGAAGACTGGCTATCCATAACGTAGCCACGGGAACTCCTCACTTCACCAGAAGAAACAGTTGACACAAAGTTCAAGAATCGCGCCGCAGGTAGCTTTGCCGACGGTGTGAGGGCGTCGTCAACCCTGCTAAAGTCATCCAATCACATTCTCCGAGGGGATAATAGCATGGCAGATACTTATCGCTTAAACACAACACAATTCAAAACAATACAAGGAAACAGACAGTTCAGATCTACCAACATTGCAGTAGAATGCTACTACTTACTAACGCCACCGTCTGCCCTGTTGACAGTGTGAGGCTGCAGGGTAGGAAACAGGCATCAGAGGTTCCATGACACCTGCCAATACTGCGCCAGCATTGAGGTCGATGGACCGATATCCGAACCCCCATGCCACGGCCATGAACAGCAGATTGCTAAGAAAATGGAAACACTCCGCGTCCCAACTAGAGAACTGTCCACTGGTTCGAACCACAGCCGCAGGAGGACCATGCTTCCGCTACCTCGCCAAGGTGTTCACCCTCCATCCAGCCGCGGCATTCCTGGTAGCCAACTCTGCACATGAAGCAACCGTATCACCATCTGATCCCGACCTTCAGCCGGTCCCCAAATCCTGGTGCTAAACGTACAGATCCTGAGACAAGTTGAACACTTTTGGAGACTCTAATGAGGGTGATCCCTTCGTGAGTGTTGGGATTTTTAGGACACTTCAGCTGCCATGGCTATACAATAGCGCGCACATGTCACCATCGTCATACTTGGAGTTTTAGGGCGCACCAACAAAGTAGGTAATATGGCACCCATAACGATGTATAAAACAACTCCATGCGGGTTTCAACAGGTCAAGCAGTAAAACCAGGTGGTTACGTCCTAAAAAAATACTAAACCTGTCATATTTACACAAAAACATCACAGGCCAACAATGTCCGTTTCACTTCACATACCTAGGCCAGCACAAAGATTGCATTTGTGGCGAGCAGCGTACATGAGGATGACCAAAATATAGATTCTGGGGAAGACGATTCGTCCTTGGACACAAAAGTCCCTGATGGTGTGGGATCACGGTTGCATGGGCCGGACGGTGGGCTCAGGAGATCTGCTCGATTAAAGAGAATGCCTGCAAGGATGCATCATTGTGATGAAGCTTGCTTCTGTTCTGTTTGTCTACCCCTATCGGCCATGGTTTGTTGCACGTATGCGTGTGGTGGTGCATGTGCATGTGTTTCTTAATTAATGAAGTTACTGAGGCTAGCCCTCTCTATCTTCATCCATGCTCTTACTGCGCCTGGTGACAGTCGCTGATTTTCTTAAGCTTCGGAAGCTGTCAGCTGAGAACACGCTTATTATTCTCATGACGCTGAAGTCAGCACTGACTAACAGAGATGTCGGATATCGTTTCCGTGTCAGCCCACCTGTTAGCACTGTGTTGAGTAGTAGACTGGCATGCCTTGCAGCGGTTTCTAGACAGTTGATCGTGCGGCCTTCACAATAGGCTATATTTGCCAACATGCCCGTGTTTTACACCCTGCTCAGGGAACCTCAGGTGAACTCGTGTCATCTTGAAATGTTTTGAGATCAGGACTGAACGGTCGAAATCACTGGTTCCCCGAGCAAAACTGTGGAGCAACTATAAGACGCATGGCACCGGCAAACTTTTCCTTAGTATCTGTCCTGCAGGCGGGGTGACTTTCGCCTCAGAAGCTTGGGGTGGAAGGGCCACAGACAAAATGATTACGCTTGAAAGTGGCTTGAGGCATCTGCTAGACTCATATGTGAACCTAGCTGATCCGGGGTTTCATGTTAGGGAAGACTGGCTGTCCATAAGGTAGCCATGGGAACGCCTCACTTCACCAGAAGAAACAGTTGACACAAAGTTCAAAAATCGCGCCGCAGCTAGCTTTGCCGACTGTGTGAGGGCGTCGTCAACCCTGCTAAAGTCATCCAATCACATTCTCCGAGGGGATATTAGCATGGCAGATACTTATCGCTTAAACACAACACAATTCAAAACAATACAAGGAAACAGACAGTTCAGATCTACCAACATTGCAGCAGTCTCCTACTACTTACTAACGCCACCGTCAGCCCTGTTGACAGTGTGAGGCTGCAGGGTAGGGAACAGACATCAGAGGTTCCATGACACCTGCCAACACTACGCCAGCATTGAGGTCGATGGACCGATATCCGAACCCCATGCTACGGCCATGAACAGCAGATTGCTAAGAGTGTGTGTGTGTGTATTGGTGTTTTAGGGCGCTTTCAGCAACTGGGCTATACGCGCCCACCATTACCATGTTTTTCAATTCATAATAATATGCTTAATCTAGATCATACCAGAGTAATAAAGATTATGGGTGTCAAGGCCACTTGCATGGCAAGGATAATGTGCAATGTTGTTTAAGGGATGACAAGAAATCTGGCATTGCTTAACAGTGTCTAGGTTTCCCAGCTCCTCCCATCAAACATTTCTGACACGCACCAAGCTGTGCTTGCATCCCATTGTTGAGGAGGTCTCTCGGTTCGCTCAGGATATCCGAGACCTTTGGGCGGAGATCGGCGAACGAACGTCGTGTTCCCGCCCATGTAGGCCTCCCGGGCTCTAGGTCCAGAATGCCTTCTATCACTAACGGCAGAAGGGCGAGGCACATCCTGCCAAACATTTTGGACTTCTCCAAAACTTTCCAACGAGCCAGCTTGCTTGATTTTAATAGGGAACTCTTTTTGCACCCTTGGTACCCATATTTTCTTCCCCTTCGAGTCTCGGAAAAGAAACTCTGGTTTCTGGTGCTTCCTAGCACCGTGGTGAGGAGACGTCTTTTCGGAGTCGGAGGTCGGGGAACAGAGCCTCCGTTTTCCGTCACGCGACTCTGGGATCACGGAACATGCGTCTGCTATGTTGGAAGGCGTCTGTGTGGGCGGTGGTGGAGGAGGGTACGGTGGAGGCATAAGCATGGTGTCACCGTTCGCAGGAGTTGGAAGAAGTGCCATGCTCTGCTCTTTTCCCAAACTGCGTCCTTTAGGTGGCGCTGAGGCTGAACGTTCAGAACCATGTTTCAGCGGTTTGGCCCGCGCTTTCCGAAGTGAAGCGGGCTGGGCAGCGATTCCAGACTGTATCTTAATTTCCTTAGCAGATAAAGGTGGACTTTTCTCCTCACTCTCACCCCCGGTAGGATCCGTGGTAATCCGTGGTTCAGCGGTGGCTGCTGGTACCTCACCCTCATGCTCGGAGGTGTCCTTGGAGAGTTCAGTGGTGACGAGAGTGTGACTGTCATCCAGACATGTCTGAATGCACTGATCTGTTGATGTGGTCAGAGTGGAAGGCAGTGTCGTGTTAGAGGTAGCGTCCGAAATCCCTGCATCAGTTTCGGTTTGAGTACCCTTGTCCATGGTTTCTGGAGGACTTGGACATCCAGTGTCACCTCCATCCGCGTGCGAAAAGAGCCCACCGATAAGTATGAGGAAGTCTCGCAGTGACAGGTGTGAGATATCGCCCATGCTCGTGCCCAAACTTAACAGTGGTTTAAGCTGGACTTTGTCTCCAGTTAGTGCGTCCCTATACGAACTGGGAGGACGAACCACACCGGTTGCAGCCACTGGAGGTGTTTGCAAAACCTGTACCTCGGGATGAATTGAAGCCAGGTTGGGATTTGTGGAGCCCTGCTTTCCGGCATCCTGTTGTTCTGCACGGAACTTCTCTTTCACCTTCTGCCGCTCTGAAAGAAAGGTAGGGCAGGTCCGGCACCAAGCCTCGTGGTCGCCTTCGCAGCCAGCGCATTTGGGCTTACTAGCTTCACAAGTTCTCGATCCATGCCCAGGGACTGAGCATTTCGCACACCTTTCTTTCCCTTTGCAGGATTTGGCTACGTGGCCATATCGCTGGCAGCGAAAGCAACGTGTGGGGTCAGGCACGTATCTACGGACAGCTACATATCTCCATCCCACGCGAACCCTCTCTGGTAGCTTCTTGTCTCGGAACGCAAGTACGATGGTGTTGGTACCTACCAACTTTCCCTTCTCTCTCCTGTTCATCCTCCTCACACTCACAACTCCCTGCTCATTCATACCCTCGAGTATTTCGTCGTCCGTCAAACCCTCCAACAGCTCCGTTGAGATGACACCCCTTACCGTATTTTTTGTCGGGTGTAGCCTAACAGTGACTGGGATCGAGTGGTCCGAATCTCTACTTCTATACGTTAGTGACTCAGTGGCGAGAAGATCGGCTGTCTCTGTTTCGGTGGACATGGTCACTTCGATTTCGGTTTCCGAGATTCGAAGCGCATTAGAAACTGTTCCAAATTTCGACAGAGCCTGGGCGGTTTGAAAGGGGTTCATTTTGTAGCCATTTTCTATCGCTACTAGCAGCACCCGTGCTGACTCGGGGAGGAGGGTAGACTGGTTGGGTTTGTTTCGCGAGACAGTCGCATCATCCGAAAAGTTATTCACAGCGGCGGTATCAGAAAGCGTGCTTGAGGTGGTCCGGTTCAAAGCAGAGGTCAAAATCCGTGAGGTCTGTGCAGTCGAAGTGGGAACCTGAGATAACGCCATGAGAGATAAATTTACCTTCGGCCCCCCGGGTTACCAGCTGTCAATAGCTGGGCCCGGGGGCTGGTACAGTGCCTACGGGGGCAGGTGCGCCCGTCTCAGAGGGGCGAGAGATACTCACGCAACCCCTCCAATCAGAACGCACCCACCCCCTTGACGCCATCAGCCCAGTGGGCCGGCAGGGCCATGGGTCGGGACGAAGCAAAACGCGGCACCCATCACGCACCGGAGACTGCGGTCCACCAGGCGCGCAAAAGGCCGGGGTCTCGAAAAACGACGGTTTCCGAAACCCCGGCCCGCGTCGCGCCCGGCAAGAACTATCAGTCCCCACCGCAAAGGGCGCCGCGCCGCACGCCCGAAACATAATCCCCCCTGCCCAGCTGGACCGAGCGACAGTGCCCGTAGACACTGCCGCGTAGCTAGGCCGCCCGCGGCAGCCTACGGACAGCTTACCCCCGGTTGGATCGAGATATCTGGGCCAAAGGGGGCGTGTTGGAGCCCTCGGGACTGACCCGCCCGAGGGGGACCTCAACCCCCAGGATCCCGTCAACCTCGTCGCCGGGGCTCGAGATAGGCCTCGAGTGGGCGCCTTACACCCATAGTTGATTGATTATTGGGGCTTAAGGGCGCACCAACCTTAGTGGTTATATAGCGCCCAGATCAACTAAGGCCAATGCCTTAAATAACCTCTTCCTGAATACGTTTATGGTCTGTTTCAAGCGGTTAAGTCTCCAGTAAGACAAGCACTCGGTACAAATAAAAATATCCCACGTTTCCATCCCCATCACTGGGCGGACAAACAGTTACATAGGTTAAACATCCACCGTAAAACATCAGCACTCACCAGTAAGATCCACACTCTGCACCCCTGAGCAGAGCAATCACCCTGGGTCATATATGACTGTGAAACATATGGCTCTGAGAAAATCGAGGATCTGGCTGATCATATCAGCATTCCGACCTATCAAATCAATCAATGTCAGTTCTTGTTCTCGAGGGCCAAAGTATCTGTCTCTTTCAAGGTCATAGTCAGGGCACGACACCAGTACGTGGCGGACTGAGAGCGGTTCTAGGCAGCGTCGGCAGAGTGGTCTCGCCTCCCCGCAAAGAAGATATCGGTGGGTCGCCAGGGTGTGACCAGTGCGTAATCGACAGAGTGCCACCTCTTCGCGCCGGCATCGCCGCGATGAACAGGGCCACTCACCAATCTCTGGCTTTATCTCCAGCAATTTATTGTGCGTATGCGTCATCCACCAGCGCTGCCAGGAATTCCGAAGGTGCAAAGACAGATGGGGAAGTAGGTCTCGGGCCGGGATTGGTAGCCTGCGTGTGCAGGGGCGGCTTGAGGCACGCTTGGCGGCTGCGTCCGCCCTCTCGTTCCCCTCTATTCCCACATGGCTGGGCACCCAACACAAAGTAACATTTTTACCATCTTTGGCCAGACAGGTTAAGCGGAGCTGCATCTTCTGAACCAAATTGTCATTAGAATTAAAGCTCATTAAGGCCTGGATGCTACTCAACGAGTCGGTGAAAATGACAAAATCTGTTTGGTCAGAAATATCTAAAAAGCACAGAGCTTTGTCAATAGCAGTCAGTTCTGCTGTGAAAACAGAAGCAAGAGGGGGGAAGTGAAAATGTCCGAGAAGTTGCACCGATAACGAACGAACAACCTACACCAGTGTCAGTCTTCGACCCATCTGTATAGAACATTGCATGTCGATGATATTGTGAAATATGTTCAAGAGTTAGAGCCTTCAATTCTTGGGGACTCATTTCCGATTTAGCACTCTGGGCGAGAATCGTGTCCGTTGCTGGTGGGAGTATTTCCCAGGGAGGCATCTCCGATGGTTCGACGCGGGCAATGATTCGCTTTGTCACGGCACATTCCACGGCAAAATTCCGGGCTCTGACACCTAATGGGAGGCCCTTACTTACGCCGTCAAAGAGGCGGATCAGTTGGCGCGAGAAGACAGCACTATACGTCGGGTGGTCCGGAAACTGTGCTAATTTATATACATATCTCTGCCCAAGAAGTCGTCGCCGCATGTCTAACGGCGGTTCATTCGCTTCCACGAGCAGACTAGATATCGGAGTGGTGCGGAACGCACCTGTACAAATTCGAATAGCACTATGGTGGATCATGTTGAGGCAACGCTTTACGGGTTCGTTTGCTGAATCATAAACAAAGCAGGCGTAGTCCATCTTGGACCTAATAAGAGCTCTGTAGAGGATAAGTAATGTCTTACGATCAGCCCCATATGATGTCCGAGAAACGCATTTAAGACAGTTCAAGGACTTGAAACACCTATCTCGCAGGTTCTGTAAGTGAGCGTGATACGTTAAACGTTTGTCGAATATGATACCCAGGAACTTAGCTGATGTCTGGAATGGAATAGGGCTACCTTTCAATGTTATGTTCGGTTCTGGGCACAAACGACGCTTGCGGCAAAAATGAACGCCTACTGTTTTAGAAGTTGAGAAGCGTAGACCGTTTTGAGAAGACCATCGATCCAAGCTATTTACAGCGAGCTGAAGCTGGCGAGAAAGTGAGGACGAACCAGACGCCGTTGTCCAGATCCCAATATCATCCACGAACAGAGAACACTTTATCGTCGGAGGTATAGCGGCAGTAGCATCATTGATAGCTAAAGCGAAGAGCCCAATACTGAGGACGCTCCCCTGAGGGATGCCGTCCTCCTGGAAGAACAAATTAGAATATGTGCCACCAACTCTAACTCTAAATGTTCGCTCAGTCAAGAAGTTATTAATGAAAAATCCCATCTGGCCGCGAATCCCATACTGAAAGGCCTTTAAAATAACGCCGTGTCGCCACACAGTGTCATACGCCGAAACTACGTCAAAGAATACAGCACCGACATGACGTCTTTCCTTGAAAGCGCAGCGAATAGAGGTGTCCAAGGAGACAAGATGATCAGAGGTACTTCGACCTTTGCGAAAGCCACACTGGTCATTGTTTAAAATGCCACGACTTTCTAAAACCACGTAAACCGAACGTTGACCATCTTTTCGAACAGCTTACACAGACAGGATGTCAGAGAGATGGGACGAAAATGAGCCGGGTCAGACCCTTCTTTACCCGGTTTCAAAAGCGGCACTATGATGGCGCTTCGCCATTCGGTAGGAAATTCACCGCTTTCCCACAAGCAGTTGAATGATGCCAACAGGGCATCCAGCGCGCACTGAGGAAGACATTTCAACATATCGTTATGGATTAAGTCAGGCCCCTCCGCTACGCTGCGTAGGTTCCCTATCCCTGAAATGAGTTCTATTAGGGAAAAAGGCGAGTTATATGAAAGATTAACTGTTGTCTTGAAGTCAACTGGTCTTTGTTCCGACAGGACTTTAAGCCGCATGAACTGTGAATCCTCTCTTCTGGACTTGCAGCGCTCAGCAAAGCCATTTCCGAGAGCGTTCGCTACCTCATCTGTGTCAGAAATTTCTCTGCCTCCAATGTTTAGCACGGGAAGAGGGGTTGACCTAGACCTCCCTTCTATGCGTCTGATTTGGGAGAATACCTGTGTGAGTGGAGTTGTTCTGTTCAGCCTCCCAACAAAGTCACGCCACGACTTTCTCTTTGCTAGACGGATGGTTCGTCTGCAAATCGCTCGCGCTCGCCTTAACTCAATTAAGTGGGATTGTGTGGAGTTGCTCTTGAAACGCCTGTAAGCCCTCCGGCGTGAACGGATCGCATTACGGCACTCGTCTGTCCACCAAGGTACCGGGGGGCGGCGCGGTTTGCCAGACGTTCTGGGAATAGACGCGTGGGCCGCATTTAAGAGAAGTGTAGAAAACTGTTCAATTGTGAGCACCTCCGCACTTGAGATGCTCTCAAAGGAGCTCTCCAGCAAAGACCGAAATTTTGGCATATCTGCCTTCCGGAAGTTCCAGCGTTGAGGCCTTCTTCCGAGTAATGCCGCGTTTTCACAAACTAGAAAGATAGGAAAATGATCGCTTCCCATTGGGTCGCCGCCCACAGACCAATCAAAGAGGCTACTCAACTGTGGACTGCACAAGCTTAAGTCTAAAGCCGATTCACGACCAGATGGGAGTGTAAAATGTGTTGCCGTCCCAGTGTTAAGAACACACAGTGATTGTTGAGTTATAAAGCGCTCAAGGTGGTGCCCTCGAGTGTTTACAATATCGCATCCCCAAACAGTGTGGTGCGCATTAAAATCCCCCAGTAGGAGGACTGGCGGTGGGAGTTCAGACATAAGTGTTTCCAGTTGTGACAAGGGCACGTCTCGGCCAGGGGGCAGGTATATGGAACATATAGTTATTTCTCTACGAAATAGGTTTACACGCGCTCCAACAGCTTGCACAGCTGTAGTAAGTATTAACTCTTTTGCTGGCACCATGTGGCTCACTGCCAAAATAACCCCACCGTGGGCAACGGGATCACGCTGCATATCTTTACGAAAAATCTGGAACCCCTGCAGTGAAAATGGAATACCTGGTGCCAGCTTTGTCTCTTGAAGAGCTACTACTAAGGGGTGTTTAGCCCTTATAACGCTCTGGAGATCAGTGATATTGGTCCGAATCCCACGGCAGTTCCATTGTAAAATTGTGTTTATCTGGGGATGGATTGTAAAAAGTTGTTATTAACTAAAAATAGTCGGTCGCGCGATGTCCAGCTGGGGGGGCACCGCCACCAGAACTCCTACGATCAGGAGCTAGTGTTAGTGTTGGGCTGGGTCCCAACGATCGGGATCTGCTGCCTTTTGACTCGGTCTGCAGCCTCTGTCTTCTCCGAGGGCTCTCTAGCCCACTCGGAGAGGGGGTATCGGAGAGGCCACGTTTCTCGGGTCTGGTTCCCACCGGAGTTTCAACAGGAGGTTCCGTCTGGTTAAACTGAGGGCGCGGACGAGCAGTGGGGGCCGGTCCTTGTGGTGATCGAGGTGCCTGCCGAGGAGGAGGAGGGAGAGGGGCGGTCCCATTTTGATTTTTGGTGCCTCGACGCGCTTGTATCGAGTCGCCTGAGTGCTATCTTCGGATCTGAGGGGAAGTGGTGGATCGATAGGTGGAGCTGAACAATTGGGTTTTGGCGGAGTACCTCTAGGATGTTTCGGTTTGCCTCCCTTTCCCACCTCTATCCATGGCTGCTCCCCGTCACTAGCAGGCCCAGTATCACCCTGGCCAACGCCGGGGTGCTCAGGCGCCACAGGAGGCCTCGAACGGATCTCCGGAGCTGCCGGTGGAACGGGAGTTGCGGATTCCTGTGCACCCACAGCAGGATATTTCGATGCAGGAATCGAGACACTCTGTGGCTCACACGGCGGTGATGGAGCGGTCGGTTGGTGCTCAGAAGGTGGGTCTGCTCGCTCGGCAGAAGGCAGCAACTGTAGTAAGATTCGCAAGAGATCACCAACAGTCATGTCGAGCAGGTCTCTGACCTTAGTGCCTAGGGTGATCTGACTCAAGCCTACACCGATTGGAGACGTTTGTGATCGTGAGATAGAGGAGGAGGAGGCTGCCTTGTCCCTGTAAGATACAGTGGGGTGATTTGCCTCGTATAACCTCTTTGCTTCAGGGAAAGGCACGCCGTTCTTTACTTTGATTGATGCTATTTGTTTCTCTTTCTGGTATACGTTACACTTTCGGTTTCATGCCGCGTGATTCCCCTTGCAGTTCACGCACTTGTCTGGTGTCTTACACTCGCCGTCGTGTTCTTTCTCGCCACATTTGCCACATCGCGCATCAGCCCGACAAGACCTAGCCCCATGGCCGAAACGATGACAGCGAAAGCATCTCAGAGGGTCAGGTACAAAAATTCGGACGGGGACCGAAGTGTACCCAACAAAGATGCGGTCTGGAACTTTCTCTGAACTAAAGGTCAACACCAATGAGTCTGTGTTTCCCAATCTGTGCACTTTTGTCACGCCCTCATCCTCTAACCCATCCATAATTTCCTTCTCGCTTAGGCCATGGAGCTCACGGCACGTAATAATACCTTCAGATCTCGGTTGGAATCTGAATGGCTGTACCTCAACTGCAACTTCACGCCTGACCTTGCTGTCTCCTCTCTGGCCCAGAACGTAAGATCGGAACACGATAATGCACGGTGCGCAGCGTCCACATTCTCATATTCGACAATAATCGAGCCGTCTCTCCTCTGCTGGCATGTTTTTACTCGACCCCAAGCCTCAACCGCATGCTTACGCTGGAAAGGAGTTAATTTTGTCAATGACATGTCTTTGCCTCTAAATATCACGCCAGGACTCGTAACATTGTTGTCGGTTCGGGATTCCTGCTGTATGTTGTTGGTGTTATTTGTTTCGGTATGTTTAAGGTTTTCTATGTATGATGTGTAAGTCTCCGCCATCCTATGGTTCCCAAAATGATGGAACGTGATGACTGTAGGAGGGGCGACGACGCCGTAGCAGACCCAGCAGAGCCAGCTCACATCTGAACCTGGTCAGGTATCGCCTCCCCCCTTCCTCCCTCAGCCCAGTGAACGCGGGTCCGCTGGACAGGGGACGCCAGGCGTTGCTGGCGTAGCTAGGACGCCCGCGGAGGCCTCGGGCGGCCCACCCCCGTTCCGATCATGACATCAAGGCCAAAGGGGGCGTGTTGGCACCCCGCTGCAATAGGCTCCGAGCAAGGGGAGCCTCAACCCCCCAGGATCCTATCTACCAGTCGTCGGGGCATGGGCCGAAACACTGAAAGGAAGGATTCCGGCCCATGTGGGCGCTCTACACCCTTAAAACGGCAGCAGCACCTCAGAGATGAGGCTGCTAGTGCAAACTGAGCATCCCCAACAGAAATTAAACAAAGGAGTGGACAGAAACTAAATAAAATTAACTAAACAAGAGAACACAGGTAACCAGAAAACACGTCGCTGGAAAGGTGCTGGAAAGATCAGACCACAGCCAGCCACGGCACGACCGGGAAGACGGGAAAAACTGGATAGGCAGGGAGTTTAGGACGGTAGGAATCAAGGAACGAAGATTTGTTAGGATTTGAAAAAGGAAGGCTCAGAAAGGATGAGGATGGCAGTTTCGATTTGGCCCCTTACCCGAAGGCGGGGGCGAAACCCATCCTGCCAACTGGGGTCGCGGGTGTCGTCACATCCCGTACCCAATTATCCATGTGCCAGACAAGTCAGCAGGAGCAGACGAGTCCAGCAGATGGAAATCGGTCCCCCTGCGGGGGCCTTACACCCATAAAATGCCGAAGAAGGCAAATAACTGTGGGACCAATAACTGAAGCGTAAAAAGAGGACAGGAACTAAAAATAATCAACTAAATAAGAAAACAAAAACAAACAGGAGCTACATACTGGGAGGTGCAGGACAGATCTGACCCGATCCAATACGGTTACCGACCAGGTAACAGAGGGCCCGTAGGGCAGTCATCAGCATCGCCGCGGACCTCATCACCAGAGCCACCGACGACAGATGCCGACTCTAACCGACCGAAGTCGGAAGAGGCGGCGGCCGCCGGAGGGCTAGAAAAGATGTATCCGCGGCGATGCGACTAAGTGCCTCCCAAGGCTGACTGGGGCCCCGGGCGCGTCACACCCCGTTGCTCCAATCTTTACTTGCCGGACGAATCCGGCAAGTAAAGATCGGTCCCCTGAGGGGGCAGATTGCTAAGAAAATGGAAACACTCCGCGTCCGAACTAGAGAACTGTCCACTGGTTCGAACCACAGCCGCTGGAGGACCATGCTTCCGCTACCTCGCCAAGGTGTTCACCCTCCATCCAGCCGCGGCATTCCTGGTAGCCAACTCTGCACATGAAGCAACCGTATCACCATCTGATCCCGACCTTCAGCCGGTCCCCAAATCCTGGTGCTAAACGTACAGATCCTGAGACAAGTTGAACACTTTTGGAGACTCTAATGAGGGTGATCCCTTCGTGAGTGTTGGGATTTTTAGGACACTTCAGCTGCCATGGCTATACAATAGCGCGCACATGTCACCATCGTCATATTTGGAGCTTGAGGGCGCACCAACAAAGTAGGTCATATGGCACCCATAACGATGTATAAAACAACTCCATGCGGGTTTCAACAGGTCAAGCAGTAAAACCAGGTGGTTACGTCCTAAAAAATACTAAACCTGTCATATTTACGCAAAAACATCACAGGCCAACAATGTCCGTTTCACTTCACATACCTAGGCCAGCACAAATATTGCATTTGTGGCGAGCAGCGTACATGAGGATGACCAAAATATAGATTCTGGGGAAGACGATTCGTCCTTGGACACAAAAACCCTGATGGTGTGGGATCACGGTTGCATGGGCCGGACAGGGGGGCTCAGGAGATCTGCTCGATTAAAGAGAATGCCTGCAAGGATGCATCATTGTGATGAAGCTTGCTTCTGTTCTGTTTGTCTACCCCTATCGACCATGGTTTGTTGCACGTATGCGTGTGGTGGTGCATGTGCATGTGTTTCTTAATTAATGAAGTTACTGAGGCTAGCCCTCTCTGTCTTCATCCATGCTCTTACTGCGCCTGGTGACAGTCGCTGATTTTCTTAAGCTTCGGAAGCTGTCAGCTGAGAACACGCTTATTATTCTCATGACGCTGAAGTCAGCACTGGCTAACAGAGATGTCGGATATCGTTTCCGTGTCAGCCCACCTGTTAGCACTGTGTTGAGTAGTAGACTGGCATGCCTTGCAGCGGTTTCTAGACAGTTGATCGTGCGGCCTTCACAATAGGCTATATTTGCCAACATGCCCGTGTTTTACACCCTGCTCAGGGAACCTCAGGTGAACTCGTGTCATCTTGAAATGTTTTGAGATCAGGACTGAACGGTCGAAATCACTGGTTCCCCGAGCAAAACTGTGGAGCAACTATAAGACGCATGGCACCGGCAAAGTTTTCATTGGTATCTGTCCTGCAGGCTGGGTGACTTTCGGCTCAGATGCTTGGGGTGGAAGGGCCACTGACAAAATTATTAAACTTGAAAGTGGCTTGAGGCATCTGCTAGACTCATATGTGAACCTAGCTGATCCGGGGTTTCATGTTAGGGAAGACTGGCTGTCCATAACGTAGCCACGGGAACTCCTCACTTCACCAGAAGAAACAGTTGACACAAAGTTCAAGAATCGCGCCGCAGCTAGCTTTGCCGACGGTGTGAGGGCGTCGTCAACCCTGCTAAAGTCATCCAATCACATTCTCCGGGGGATAATAGCATGGCAGAGACTTATCGCTTAAACACAACACAATTCAAAACAATACAAGGAAACAGACAGTTCAGATCTACCAATATTGCAGTAGAATGCTACTACTTACTAACGCCACCGTCTGCCATGGTGACAGTGTGAGGCTGCAGGGTAGGAAACAGGCATCAGAGGTTCCATGACACCTACCAACACTGCGCCAGCATTGAGGTCGATGGACCGATACCTGAACCCCCATGCTACGGCCATGAACAGCAGATTGCTAAGAAAATGGAAACACTCCGCTTCCAAACTAGAGAACTGTCCACTGGTTCGAACCACAGCCGCAGGAGGACCATGCTTCCGCTACCTCGCCAAGGTGTTCACCCTCCATCCGGCCGCGGCATTCCTAGTAGCCAACTTTGCACATGAAGCGAACCGTATCACCATCTGATCCCGACCTTCAGCCGGTCCCCAAAGCCTGGTGCTAAACGTACAGATCCTGAGACAAGTTGAACACTTTTGGAGACTCTAATGAGGGTGATCCCTTCGTGAGTGTTGGGATTTTTAGGACACTTCAGCTGCCATGGTTATATAATAGCGCGCACATGTCACCGTCGTCATATTTGGAGTTTTAGGGCGCACCAACAAAGTAGGTCATATGGCGCCCATAACGATGTATAAAACAACTCCATGCGGGTTTCAACAGGTCAAGCAGTAAAACCAGGTGGTTACGTCCTAAAAAAATACTAAAACTCTCATATCTACACGAAAACATCACAGGCCAACAATGTCCGTTTCACTTCACATGCCTAGGCCAGCACAAAGATAGCATTTGTGGCGAGCAGCGTACATGAGGATGACCAAAATATAGATTCTGGGGAAGACGATTCGTCCTTAGACACAAAAGTCACTGATGGTGTGGGATAACGGTTGCATGGGACGGATGGTGGGCTCAGGAGATCTGCTCGATTAAAGAGAATGCCTGAAAGGATGCACAATTGTGATGAAGCTTGCTTCTGTTCTGTTTGTCTACCCCTATCGGCCATGGTTTGTTGCACGAATACGTGTGGTGGTGCATGTGCATGTGTTTCTTAATTAATGAAGTTACTGAGGCTAGCCCTCTCTGTCTTCATTCATGCTCTTACTGCGCCTGGTCACAGTCGCTGATTTTCTTAAGCTTCGGAAGCTGTCAGCTGAGAACACGCTTATGATACTCATGACGCTGAAGTCAGCACTGACTAACAGAGATGTCGGATATCATTTCCGTGGCAGCCCACCTGTTAGCGCTGTGTTGAGTAGTAGAATGGTATGCCTTGCAGCGGTTTCTAAACAGTTGATCGTGTGGCCTGCACAATAGGCTATATTTGCCTACATGCCCGTGTTTTACACCCTGCTCAGGGAACCTCAGGTGGACTCGTGTCATCTTGAAATGTTTTGAGATCGGGACTGAACGGTCGAAATCGCTGGTTCTCCGAGCAAAAATGTGGAGCAACTATAAGACGCATGGCACCGGCAAAGTTTTCATTGTTATCTGTCCTGCAGGCGGGGTGACCTTCGGCTCAGATGCTTGGGGTGGAAGGGCCACAGACAAAATTATTACGCTTGAAAGTGGCTTAAGGCATCTGCTAGACTCATATGTGAACCTAGCTGATTCGGGGCTTCATGTTAGGGAAGACTGGCTGTCCATAACGTTGCCACGGGAACTCCTCACTTCACCAGAAGAAACAGTTGACACACAGTTCAAGAATCGCGCCGCAGCTAGCTTTGCCGACTGTGTGAGGGCGTCGTCAACCCTGCTAAAGTCATCCAATCACATTCTCCGAGGGGATAATAGCATGGCAGAGACTTATCGCTTAAACACAACACAATTCAAAACAATACAAGAGAAACAGACCGTTCAGATCTACCAATATTGCAGTAGAATGCTACTACCTACTGACGCCACCGTCTGCCCTGGTGACAGTGTGAGGCTGCAGGGTAGGGAACAGGCATCAGAGGTTCCATGACACCTGCCAACACTGCGGCAGCATTGAGGTCGATGGACCGATATCCGAACCCCCATGCTACGGCCATGAACAGCAGATTGCTAAGAAAATGGAAACACTCCGCGTCCGAACTAGAGAACTGTCCACTGGTTCGAACCACAGCCGCAGGAGGACCGTGCTTCCGCTACCTCGCCAAGATGTTCACCCTCCATCCGGCCGCGGCATTCCCGGTAGCCAACTCTGCATACATGAACCTAGCTGATCAGGGGTTTCATGTTAGGGAAGACTGGCTGTCCATAACGTAGCCACGGGAACTCCTCACTTCACCAGAAGAAACAGTTTGGACACTCAGTGCTGTATAGAATTGCGCCGCATCTGGTCATCATCATCATCATTGGGGTTTTCGGGCGCGCCGACAGCCAAGGTCACATGGCGCCCATAACATCGCGAACAAACACTCCGGGAGGCTCAAGCAGGGAAAAACACACACAACAACGTAGTCCTCCTAAGACATGTTAAACATGTGATTTTCAAAACATCCAGGCCAACAGTCTGGCTAATCAGTTAGATAAAAGGGAGACAAAAACTCCTCTTGGTCACTTGAATAGACAGCTACATCAATGAGGTTACTTCATAAAACTGTACAGACACTCAGCTACGTAGGAGAGTATATCACCTTAAAATTTACTGCTCTCAGATACATTTCTATATCTGAACAATTAACAGAGGGGATTCCCCCAGAAGCGACTCTAGCGACGGTGAGCCGGGCAAATAGCGCCTCCTCTCCAGCTCAAAGTCACGGCACTCCACCAGTACGTGCTTCACCGTCAGCCTATCGCCGCATCGCGGACATTCCGGCGGGCGGTCGCCAGTCAAGAGATAAGAGTGCGTGGAGTACGTGTGCCCTATTCTTAGTCTAGAGATAACAACCTCGTCCCTTCTGTTGCCTGCATTGGCAGATGACCACGGTCCTATCCTGGGGCTTCAGCTCCCTCAGCTTGCCACACCCTTGGGGTCCGCGTCCCATCGTTGCTGCCAGATTCCGGACAGGTAGCTCCTAACAGCCACGGGAACATATCAAAGTACGGAACACGGATTCCACGGGAAGGCTCCGCATCTGGATTCACGTAGAGCGTATCATAGGCAGGATACGGCGGAACTTAAGAATACTTAATGGCGTGCTCACACTGCCTCAAGTAGACATCATCGCGATCTGTTATATCGAATGCGCTTTTAGATCTGGAACGCGCAAAACAGCAATCACCCGTCCATAACGCTTTGACCGGCAGGCTGCTCACCATGGACGTGTCCAACCAACCCCGCTCAGTGAACTGGGCAGCTGCGAGGGACTACGAAATCTATATCGTTGGCTGAGAGCCACGCACGCGGCAACGAAAGACGAGACAGTGGACTTTTAGCCAGCTTTGGGATTTCATCACTCATTTGGGACAAACGTAATGATGTGTCATCCGGTCTTTTTAAGTAATTTGCTTACAATGTCATCTGCGAATGCTGCTAATATACGTATATGTGCTTTTCGTATTTTCCCTTCACTCCAGAGACCTGAGCATGACAGTGGAGCTACTTGTGATCACGGACCCGGAGCTGGTGTCCTGGGCAAATTCTCCGGACTTCTCCGGTCACCAGCACCCAGTCCAAGCCAGCTACGCACCTGCTCCTCGGGGACTCTATCGCCGACGACGCATGCCTTCAGGTGTCACCTCCGGACCTGGTCCTCAATGCAACCACACGCGGAGGCTCCTGGTACCGGCTTCGGCGGGAAGACTCCAAACAGACATATCTGGAGGCATGGGAAAACGCGACCCCTGCCTCTGGCGCTCATCCCGGCAAGATCATCGTCTGGATGACCGGGAACGAACTGTGCCCGAGACCTGGTGACCGGCACTGGAACCCAGACATGGAGGCCTTTTTGCTTCCAACGCTCATTTGAGGATGCCATGGAAGTGTGGGGATCCCTGAGGGGGATGACAGACCGGGTTGTGCTTTTCGGTCCCTAGCTAAGATCACTTTTTAACGGGACTAAAGCTGGGACAAGATACCGGTCCAGGATATGATTTGTGCTCCGCTGGTCGTGATAATGCTGATGGCATCCTGTGGCTGGACGCCGCCAGGCAGGACATCCCCTGCGGTGCCTGAACCATATAATCTTCTACTCGGCTCTGGAACCAACCAACACAATCGGGATGACTTCAGAGTAGAGGATGCTGAGTCGATGTCTCGTCTTTGTATTGTCTTTATCTCACTAACGAGGTGCCTCTTGGAGATTCATTTTGAAGCTCGGTGGAGGCTGAACTCAATCATACTAGTTAAACACTGGAGCAGAGTTTGGCTCGTAGTGGTGCCGTTTGAGCTGAAGTCGCCCAGATGCACGCCGTGTTGAGCACGTGCCGCCCCTCAGGCCCAGACAATCGAAACTGTGGAGACTGCCGTCGAAACCTAACTGTTGCACTTGCTGACTGGGTCAACGCACTGTGCTACAAGGAGAACCTAAAATGGAACGAAAATAATTTGTAAACCAAAACAGAACGCCAAGGATACAGATACGTTCATTCTGATACTTTCCGTGATGGATTATCTCGGTACGGGTGCTCTAGCCCCGTTTCTGTCTGCGCCGGGCCCACCCCCACGCCATGGCCCACGTGGGTGAACATGTTCATTAATTACTTGGTGGCTATAGACGGAGATAGTTTTTCTGATCAGCGCCGTGCGGCGATTCTTCTACATTACCTTGGGCATGAGGGCCAGCGCGTTATCTACTCCTTGCCTGCTGCAGTCAAGCAAGACGAGGAAACAGAGTTCGCCTTCACTCTCCAGAAACTCTGCGTTTTTTACCCACAAGACGAACGAGGTGGCCGAACGTTACCGCTTGCAATGCCGTGTCCAGTCTCCTAGTGAGACCACAGCCCAATGGGTTAGCGATTTAAGACATCTGGCCAGGACTTGTGACTTTGGGGACCGCCTTGAAGAGTTCCTGTGGGACCAGGTATTAGAGGAAGGCTTGCTTATCTCATCCTGGTCGCCAAAACTTTGTTGTATCCGCCGGTGACCCTCGTCGAACTCGGTACTCAATTATGAATATACCCGCTCAATTTCCCGCAGACACACGGGAAATTGTCGGTCCGAATAGTGTATATTGCTTTATTCTATTCATCATTCATGCCAGAAATAAACAACCTGTTAGAATTTTGTGCTGGGTCTGTGTGTGTGTTAGAATTTTGTACTGGGTAGGTGAGTGAGAATGTTGTGCTAGGATGATATGATAGAAATTGGACGGACGGAGTGTACAAGCGCCGCAAACTCACCAGCTATGCTTTCTCGCTCGTTTCCTCCGCGCACGCGGCCATTCTTTTCACTGTCATTTTCCAGCCGCTTTCTACATGAGCACTTATCGTAGGCCGAGTCGGCACCGCGCTTTCCACGTGAATCGGCTGTCGCGGAGCGGCAGAGGCGGTGACCGACTTGGGCGATTGCCGAGTGGAGAAATATATATAACGGTGTTGCAGTGGGCAAGACGGGGTCGTACCGGAGCTCTCGGACCATTCACTTCACCTGTGCTGTCGCGTTTCTCCTGCTGCTTCACTTCCGTCATCTACGGGCGTAGGTTATATCATCTTTCATTGTCATTGTAAATATTCATTCACATAACCATGGCTGTGTAACGGATAGGATGGTCGGAGAATATTTCATTTGCGGTATAATGATCGACATGTACTTACACTATTTGGCACTGACTAGTAGTAGTATTGATGAGATAATTTTTGTTTTTATTGGAAGTGTAAATAATGTTAATACAACGAGGTCATATATTTACCAAGACTTATTACTAGAATACGTTAAATGTGAACTTAAACGAGACTGACGATCGGTGGTGAGAGGATGCATTCGAATGATTGACGATAAGATGGAACCCAAGGAACACAAAGCAAGACAAAAACAAAAGAAATTCTAACAAACCATCCATAATTGTTTTCCCCACATTATCAAGATCTCACTGGCCACCAGAGCACCAAACACGTGACCAGCAAAACTATGCTTTGTTGTCGTTGCTTAGTCACGTGACTCAGACCCTATTATCAGTATCGCTGGAAATTCCGATGAATGGAAATACGCTGCCAATAGCAAAATACGACAACTGTTACGTGAATTCTCGCCTTATTAGTTGCCGGGTCTGTGCTAATGCTGCTTGCTTTGGGTGATGTAGTATTGGGCGCTTATCCTTGCGTCTATTTTTGCCTTATTAGTTACCTCTTTTGTCCCAATGCTGCTTGCCTTGGGATCGCTTACTTAGTTTCCATAGTTAAAATGTGATCCAGATCGGACTAGTGATCAGAAAAGTCGTTGAGTTCATCAAGTGCTATTTTCCCAGCACTTTAGCACAGATTGTGCTGTAGTGCTGGGACATAGCACTTGATGAACTCAACGACAGTCCAATGCAGATCACATTTTGGCCATGGAGCTTAGGTCACTTATGATAACGGTTTCATCCATTATTTTCCTGTTGAAGCCGGGTTCTTAACACATGTGTTGCCTATATCAGTCAGATTATTTTAAAATAGCGTCGAGTTTGCAGCAGGCCGCTGATGGCGGGATAGAGAGCGGTGACGGCGGCTGCGGAGGAGATGCTGGCTCATGAATTGCTTCGTGTATTTCCTGAGGTGTGTAAAATGTCCGAGCCGTGTGAAGGTGTGAAGATGTGAAGGCGAGACCACACCAAGAGAATACACCTGTGAACAACTCGGAAGAAGTTTTTTTCTTCAACTGCAGTTGGGCAGTTGCAGTGCTTATTTGCGTTGGGCATACATGTACCAAATTCAAAGACGGCGTCCGTCGTTTCCCGGCCTCCTCATGTACTACGGGCACACGTCCCACTGCGTGCGACACCTGTTCGGACCTCGGCTGGAGAGGCAGATTACCATGGGCCGTGGGCTCTTCCAGCCTCGTAAATCTGTCTCTACATCATTCTGCCAGCAGTTTCTGGGTAAACTCCCCAGCATGTACCCAGGACACTTATTGGAGAACTTAGAACGTGCAACAGTGGGCCAAAGTGCGTCCAGCATCTGGAAAAGTCACCGTCATCTACGTGTGACTGCATCCATCTGTGGAGAAGTCGTGAACTCTGTCAGAAGTGGCCGCTCCAGCTGAACCCTTCTGAAGAAAATCATGTGTCCACCCAAAGAACTGAAAGTGGAAGCTATGAAAAGGGCCAGGACTCATGAAGACGCAGCCAAGAGTGTTGTAGAAGACGCACTCTAGGGCACATATGCAAACCAAAGCTACTTCAGTGTGGGATTTTTGTCAGTCAGGGAACTCCATTCCTGGCTGGTTCACCAGATGGTATTGTGTCATGCGACTGTTGTGGAAAAGCAGTACTGACAGTGATGTTCCTTCAGGTTGAAGGGGATGCTGTTTTTCCTGCACCAGAATGGTATGCCACTGGAGGAGCATGCATACATGTACCAAATTCAGCGACAACTGTTCGTCACTGGCCTGTTCCGGACTTTCCTTGCCGCGGTGTGGCGCTGCTGTGGCCACCAGTCGGCGCCGCTGTGGCGTTGCGGCCGCGCGATTTTGGCTGGACATTGGCCGTTTGGTGTTGACTGGGCAGGATGGCCGGTGATAGCCAATGACAGCCAGAACAATACTAACCCCTGAATTCATTTCACTTTTTTGTTCACTATAGTTCAGTATATTGAGAAATAATCCACACGAGTTAAAAACAATGGGGTGGCTTTTCGTGTTTACACGTCAGTCATTAAAAGAAGGCAAAACTTAAGATAAAATAAAATCATGGGATAAAAGACAGAAAAAATCATGCATACACAGTAAAGTCACACTTAAAATCATACATAAAACAAATACGATCACTGTGTTTTGTGTTTTCTTTTTCCCTGTCTCCCTGCCTTTTTCTTTTTTTATAAGAAAAAAACGCTGTTGCAAGCCCAGCTCAGCCACTTGTGACTATGTGGACTGTACCGAGCGAGTGTCTGAAAAAATATTTGAATTATAAATATACATGATGTCGAAGGGAATTAGTATGTATATGTAGATGTATACTAGGAACTGGTGTCAGAAGACTGCCAACGGACGACCGACAATGAAGGGCTTCGTGACCGGTTGAGTGCTGTGTGGGGTGTGCACATGTATGATGCACTGCTTCACTCGGTGTCTTTTTTAAACCTGTGTCCATTGAAATATATGTATGGCTATGTGTTTGCACAAAGTCATGCACCCCATGCTTTGCTCATTCAAAAAGACCTCAGATGAGGGATTGGTTCTTCATCTGAACTTGGGTCTCATTGGGTCTCAGATTGAACATCAATCAGTACTCATCGTTCTTCAATCATGAACTCCGCCTCGCTCAACAAGCCCCAGATTCAGTTCGTAGTGGATCACGTCTTCATAGATGAACAAACGTTCCTGTTTGTCAAATTTTTAGGACAACCCATAGCCTGCGGGACATGGATGAATCAAGACCATGTCCCGTATGGTATCTTCCTGCGGTATTGGATATCAACGTTACAGCAACCGCAAGACCCAATAATACCTGGATGTCAAGTGAATCCAGCCCCACAGGAAGACCAAACGCCGGCTCCGGAACCGCTAACGCCCTCTCCAGAATCGGAATGGCTGTTCAACCATTCAATGGCATCCACCGAGGCTGTTGCTACCTCTTCTACAGCTCAGTCTCCCCTGCTGTCGTAATTAGATATTTCGGACGATGAGACCACCCGCCTGCTTCGTGAAGCACTGGAAGTGATCGAATCACCATTGTAATCATCCGGTGCGAGATAAAGAGAATTTTACGTTGTCATGATTATATGTATCGCGTGTGTATGCCATGTATAGTCAAACGTCGGGACTGAATATAACTGATGCTCTTATCATATATTCATGCAATATAAATACGCTAGGTTATTTGAACTCTGTAATGGTATTTGATCGGATGAGATGACTGACACAAAAACGAAAATTTTGAAGAGAACATCAAAATTTAATCTGAAGGACCTCGCGCTGTGATGTAATACAGTTTTTATTCACCCCTTCAAAACTATTAAATTTCTAAATCCATAAAGCGTAAAAACAGCCCCTCCATAATCAAAACTAATGCATTCCACCCAGTCAGAGCATGCTTGCATACTTGCCACGATATATTCGCACACTTGCTCCGACATGTACCAATCCACGTGGCCGCGCCCAGCGTTAACCCTATTTATTTGGCGCCATATGACCCTGACGTCGGGGCACCCCTACACCATAACTATGATGATGATGAGGTGACCGCTTCAAGGCCAAGATGTTGAACCTTCGTGCCTTTGGCATGGGAATGGCAGTCAATGAGTTCACAGCGCCCATAAAACTAATGGATTTCCATTAGTGCTATGCAGACCTGAAGTGCCGACAGGATAATGCATTAAGATTGGACCCCATCACACCCCAGTTCACAGACACCTTTCGTACTCTGGTACCCAGTATTATAAGAAATCCAAAGTTGCCTTCATTTCTGGATGATGAAATGTTCTCAGTCAATCCGTCAGCATCCGGTATCAAACTGTATATAAACAGCCGCCTTCAGCGCTGAATAGATAAATGTGTTTCGCATTCGCCATTACGACGGGGAAGTTCTGCCGGTCAGCTCCGTGACATGTGGCGAGTGGTGACGAGGAAGGTGCTGACAGTGCAAAGTGCTGGACTTGCTGCTGAGTTACAGCCCGTTCACAACGCCAAGCTATACGTGGGAAAAGAAAAAAGACTTGGTACAAAAAGTATCTTCATCGCCTCAAAACGAGGTCCACCGCTTCGCAACCATAATTCACAGCTACACCAGAGCCCATCTTGGTGACACCCTCCATCATTCTCCCGTGCTCTAGACGGTGCACGTTCCGAAGAACGAAATGAGTCTTTCACCCAGAGACCACACCAGCCGATCGAAATTATCAACAATGTCCCTCTTCCTACCCCAGCCTCAGTTGATCCACTTTCTCAGCTCAATGCACGCATCGCCACCCTGGAGCTTAGACAAGCCCAGCAAGCGGTTTCACAGCGCCGCTGGCGACCCCGCCTGCGTCCTCAGTGCCAAATCTGCAATAGAACAAACAAATCCTACTCAGCGCTGCTTTTATAACCCCTGTAACGCTATGCGACCAACAATTGGTACCGCCCCCGTTCCCGTCCTCAGCGGTACCGGTCACCTTACCCTCTCCACTCACGGAACCCGACACCACACCGCTACTCGGACCGGCAATCGTCATCCGAACGGCGCCGACCGTCCCATCAGGACCACCGATACGATCGCTCTCCGTCATATTCGTCCCACGATTCTCGGCGTTCTAGCCGTTCCCCATCTGATTCACCATCCCGGAAGCGCTCATCAGCGCGCTCCCATCACCAGGACTGACTCCCCCAGGACGCCGCCATCACCAGTCTGGCTGATTCGAAACTGATTGGCCATTCTCCCATTTTGGACAATGTTCAAATAGCTTCCCTTCCTGTTCAAACTTTGAGTGATACCGGCTCTTCGGTTACCCTCATGACCAAATCTGCTTTCGATCAGTTGAACTGCTCTGTCAAACCCGAAAAACCACATGTCAAGGATGCTGGTACCTTGACCAACAACCCGGCAACCTTGTTCACAGGAGCAATGGCATGAACAATGGTTGTTGGTATGATCATTATGGCACTCCCTTTCTCTGTACGGGTCATTCATTCTACAGTACCGGAGCGTTCCTCTCGGCTGGCCCTGGCCCGTTACTAGGCGCTTGACGCGGCCTCGACGCGGGCATCGCCCCGTACGCTGGCACCGACGCGGGCAGTGCTGGAGACAGTTTGCACCCTGTGTGGGCCTCAACATACGGCTCTTCTGGCAGCGCGCTACCTCTGCTGGGACCGCGGAGTTTGCCTTCTCGGGTGTCGGCTCTCCCTGCGAATCTCCTACTTCCATTGGATAACAGACAAATCCGCGGGACCCGCCGGGAAGCGCTGCCACGCGGCTCCTCGCGAGATCAGAGCATCTCTATTCGGTTCGCTCCGGAACTGAGATTGAGTATCGCTGACTTGAGGGGGCGCTGAGCGATTGGTGAGGGGTGTGTTTGAGGGGGACGTGGCGATGATGTCCGCTTTTGTGGGACGGTGATGCGTGTTTTTGTGAACGAATGATGCACATTGGTGAGGCATTGGTGCTCATGTTTGGCTTTGCTTTCAACGTAGATATGACAGTCAATTTAAGTTTTTAACCCTTCACCTACTGATTCCGTTCCAGTAGAATCGTGTCTTTATCTTTGTATGCCTTGCAAAACAAAGTTTTGCAAGGCATACAACACAAATATGCAATCGCGTATATCGATGATGTCATCATATTCTCAAAAACGTTCGAAGAGCATCTAGAACACATCGAGGACGTGTTCAACAGGCTGCGCAAGGCTGGCCTGAAGCTCAAAATATCAAAATGTGATTTCCTCAAACAGGAAGTGAAATATCTTGGACATGTAGTTTCAGCAAGTGGCATTCAGCCAGACAAGTCTAAAGTAGAAGACATTCGAGACCTCAAAGCACCCACAACAGTGAAAGGTGTACGATCATTCATTGGCATGTGTTCTTATTATCGTAGATTCATCCCAAATTTTGCGAAAATTGCGAAGCCTCTGACACAATTGACCAAGAAAAACGTACGTTTCCACTGGACCGAGGAATGTCAGGAATCATTTGACACTTTAAGAGTAGTTTTGACAGATGCCCCCATTTTGGCCTATCCAGATACCGGAAAGCCGTAAAAATTGTACACTGATGCGTCAAACCATTCAATTGGAGCTGCCCTCGTTCCGGAAACTGACAAAGGTGAACGTGTGATACAATATTTATCACATCAGCTCAACAAATCCCAGCTCAATTAGCCTGTCATAGAAAAGGAAGGATACGCCATTGTATATGCCGTACAAAAACTCCGCCCCTATCTTCTAAAATCAAAATTTACCATTATGACAGACCACAAACCGTTGAAACATTTTTTCACCGCTGAAATGAGAAACCCCGCATTCAACGCTGAGCCATCATTCTCGATGAATACGGTTGCGACACCCAATATGTCACCGGTAGACAGAATACCGTGGCCGATAGCCTCTCTAGATTGGAACCTAAGAGAGATGAACCCATGGATGTCAATATCATAGATTCCGACCATGCACCCCGTATTGAGTTGGATTCAACGGTAGAACCGTGCCTTTCTGATGAAAGTTCAGACCCAAAGGAGAAATTCCAGGAATTTCTTGCAAAGCATCCTGACTTAGAAACCCTCCAGAGCGAGGATGAAGAGATTCAGAAGATAATCAAAATGCTGAAAGACCCAGCTGATCCAAATCATAGTGATATTTCCAAACACTATGTAGTACTAGATAGTATACTGTACCGTATTACAGATACTTCGAAATGTACCCCTCATCCCAATCTTCAACTGTGCATACCTAAATTTCTGCAGAAGCCGTTAGTGGAAGAAACTCATTCTGGTTATTTCGGAGGTCATCTAGGAATCGACAAAACGTTTGACAAACTGCGATCTCGTTATTACTGGTCTGGTATGTATCGTGACGTAGTGAAAAATCTAAAAATTTGGGTAGCATGTAACATACGGAAACTCAGAAAGCAACGACCACCCCTTCAGGACATGCAAATCCCGAAATATCCATTCGAAATGATAGCGATTGATATTTGTGGTCCGTTCCCCAGAGATACAATGGAAATCGGTTTATCATTAACATAGTTGATCTATTTTCTGGTTTGCCCGAGTCGTTCGCCACTGATTCAAAAAATGCGGAAACCGTCGCTCAAATACTCAATGAACATATCATCCCTCGACACGCATGCCTCCGTGTCATCGTTTCGGACAATGGAACAGAATTTTGTAATGTAGTAATTGACCAAATCTCGGCATTCTTTAATATCAAGCACATTCGAACTTCTGTGTATCACCCTCAGTCCAACGGACTTTGTAGAAAGGTACCATCGCGTTCAAAATGCTATGGTGATAAAGTTAGTAAGTAGCAACCAACGCGACTGGGACACAAAGCTTCCTTCAATTATTTCGGCCTATCGTACTGCCAAGAACGAAAAAACAAAACACAGCGCCTTCTACGTTTTGCATGGGCGTCACCCTGTGTTGCCCATGGATACACTGTTGTCACCCAAGTATAGATACCAATGCGAGGACTATGTCTCCACCATGTTGGAAAATCTTAGTCGTGCATATCACGAAGTGTGTGTGTGTGTTGGAGTTTAAGGGCGCTTCAGCTGTCAGGGCCATTTAGCGCGCCTGACTATACAATTTAATTAATCCTTAAAATCCAAGTCTTCAATGTTATCCTATGTGAGGATAGCTAAAAGCAGAGCTACTTTATTTATACATGCTTAGTTCTGTTGCGCTTGTGTTACTCGGTGAGGATTGTATACAATATCAAATCCGATCTCTGTCAAATATAATAAGACTATTGAGAACTCAACAGCTGGTCTGTCTCCTATCAAATTTGCAAGGGACATCGGCGGAAAGAATCGAGCACGCAGAGTTCTTAGTCCGTTACATCCTATGTCAGTTAGTACATGCTGTACAGTAAGCCTGCTTCCACAGTGGCTACACCGGCTTGGTTCTGTAGCAGAAAAGAAATGTCCATGGGTTGCAAATGTGTGACCAATGCGAAGTCGTGCGAGGCAGACCTCCTCCCTCCTACTCCGCCTGTTACTCGACTCCCATGGTTCTATGGTTGGCTTGAGTTGTTTTAAGGCGCAGGCCGACTCACTATCCCATTTGGTTTGCCACTCAGTTTTGAGGAGACTGTTAATCTGTGCCTTTATATCAGATGCGGGAACTCTAAATGCCCCAACTCGTGCAGTCTCAGACGCCGATCTGGCAGCTAAATCAGCTCTCTCGTTACCGGGTATTCCCACATGACTAGGGACCCATAAAAACTGTATCCTGGCCCCGGTAGAAGAAGCGGTATTCAGAAGCCTCCGGATGGTGGGCACCAGCCAGGATTTTGGGGGATGACTAGACTGGAGTGCAGCTAGGGAACTAGCGGAGTCTGTAACGATTAAAAATTGTCCATCAGGATTTCGGAGAATGTGTCGTAAGACTTGGATAATAGCACATAGTTCAGTGGTAAAAACGGATACCGATGTCGGGAGGCTGAAACTTCGACTTACGTCTCTCCCCACGAAAGCACAACCAGCACCTGAGATGCTTTTGGAGCCGTCGGTATAGAAGACAGAGTAACCTGTGTATGATGCAATCTTTTCAAGTGCGGATTGCTGCAATATCGTTGGTTGGGTCGTAGACTTCCCTAGTGCGAGAAGCTCTTGGTCACATTTTATGGATACGTCGCGCCAGGGCTCAAATTTCTGTGGTCGTGTCTTTGCGACATTTCTTAACGATATTCCGGACCCGTCTAACCACCGCAACACTCGCATACACAATGCCTGGGAGGAACTCGGGCGGGTAGATGAGAACAGGTCTGTCACGGATGGATCAAATAACCATTTGTGTGTGGGGTGTTTTGGGTACTGCTTCATTTTACTGGCGTACAACAATGTAAGTCGCTTGCGTCTGAGGTCCAGAGGGGGCTCATTTGCGTCTACGAGTAAACTCGCTCTACGAGATGTGCGAAATGCGCCTGTCGCCACTCGGATGCATGCATGATGTACCGCGTCCAGCGGCTGCTTGACGCTGGTCAGAGCTCCGTCATAAACAACACTAGCGTAGTCCAAAACAGATCTGATGAGGGCATGGTAAAGGCGTAAAAGCGAGCTTCTGTCAGCGCCATACGAAGTACGTGACACCATTTTCAGGATGTTGATACGTTTCATACATTTGTTTCTAACACTGCGAATGTGGGAAGTGTAGGTCAGGCGCTTGTCAAAAGTAACTCCAAGGAACTTTGTCTCTGCTGCTACAGGAATTCGATTGCTATACAAGTGAAGGTTGATCTCTGGACAGTATCTATTACGTCTACAGAAATGAACACATGTAGTTTTATTTGTTGAGAACTTAAATCCGTTTAAGATGCTCCATTCAGTGAGGCGGTCAATGCTCAGCTGCAATAGTCTTTGAGCGGATATCGAAGTAGAGGTCGAGATCCATATCGCAAAGTCGTCAACGAATAAAGAACGCTCGATATTTGATGGTAAGACACTACAGATGTCATTAATTAATACGCCGAACATGGTCACGCTTAAAATACTGCCTTGTGGTGTGCCACTCATTTGTCGAAACTTGTGGGAGTGCGAGTTTCCCACTCTAACACTAAAGAAGCGTTCCTTAATAAAGTTATTAAGAAAGTGGCCCATGTGGCCCACAATGCCTGCCTCTCGCAGTTTTTTTCAAGATTGCGTGTCGCCACGCCGTATCGTACGCTTTTTCTATGTCGAAAAACACTGCCACTGTGTGCTGCTTTGCTGCAAACGAGGAACGAATTGATGTATCGAGTGATACCAAGTGGTCCGTGGTGGAACGACCAGCTCGAAACCCGCATTGATACTCGGAAAAGAAACCAGTATTTTCAAGAAACCAAACAAGACGCCTGTTAACCATTCGCTCGAAGAGCTTGCATAGACATGATGTAAGTGCAATAGGTCGGTAGTGCAGAGGATCATGGCCAGGTTTTTCCGGTTTCAATGCTGGGACTACGATCGCTTGTCTCCATCCCTCCGGAAAATCGTGTGACGTCCAGATGTGATTGTAAAAGTTGAGCAGTGATTTCAGACATTGTACACTGAGGTTTTTCAACATTGCATTGTGGATGAGGTCTGGTCCTGGTGCAGTGTTTTTGGTTTGAGCCAAAGCGTCTCTAAGCTCATTGAATGTGAAACAATCGTTGAAAGGGATTATTTCCAACAAGTCGAATCATACAGGTGTCAATTCACTTACTTCCTTGTGTCTAATAAATCGCCTATCGCTCGTGCCAAGTTGCCACCTGTCCGCCCAAGTTGTCGCCATTGCATTTGCTACTTCAGTGGGATCGGTTACGATGGCATTTCCAAGAGTCAAAACAGGAGATGGCATTGCTGCACTACGTCCAGATATCCTATTGATGCGCCTCCATATTGTGCTGAGAGGTGTCAGACGGTTTATAGTACTTATGTAGGCATTCCAAGACCTTTTCTTGGCCTCCTTAACTGTTCGCTTGACTTGAGCTTTTGCTTTGCGGTACTGGATTAAATTGTTCATTGTTGGTCTTTTCTCGAAAATACGAAAACAGCGACGTTTTTTTCTTATGGAATGTTTGCAATCCTCAGTCCACCACGGGACCGGTATGTGTCTGGGGAGGATAGAAGTCTTTGGAATGTAAGAACTAGCAGATGACATTATATGATAACGTATTTCCTCGTCAAGCTCTGTCGCAGTGCTACCCCCGTCTGGATCAATGTCGAAATGACAATCGGCTGTGAAACTTTCCCAGTCGGCTTTCCGAATGTTCCACTGAGGAGTTCTCCTTCCTGGATGGGGCGTATCAGCCCAGAGCCAGATAGGATAGTGGTCACTACCATATGGATGTGAGTGGGTTCTCCACCTAAAACGGTCAGCTAGATTCGACGAACAAAGAGAAAGATCAATAGCGGACGTGTTTCCAGACGGTAGTGCAATGTGTGTAGGAAGTCCAGTGTTCAAATTACATATGTTATTGCGCAATATAACGTCCTCTAGGCGTCTGCCTCTTCTGTTTGAGCGCGAACAGCCCCATACTGTGTTGTAAGCATTGTAGTCTCCTAATAAAACGAAATTTCTTGGCAGCTGGCGGATCAGATCATTTAATGCATCCACCGGAAGGTCTTCATCAGGGGGTAGATAAATTGATATACAGGTAAGTTTCATGTTTCCGAAATCGACAGTTGCTGCCACCGCTTGAAGACTAGTTCTAAGATTGAAAGAATATGATGGCACGCTGTAGTGTACCAGAATGGCAACACCGCCATGTGCTATTGTTGCTGAAGGAAGATCATAACGATATGTTTTATAATTGTGTAATTGGCAGGAGTGCTCCTGTTTCAGCTTTGTTTCTTGAAGACATATGAGTGCAGGGGTTTTGGAGGCAGCTAGAGTCTGCAGTTCACTTTGATTGGCTCTAAAACCACGCATGTTCCATTGTAAAATGTGGGTCATGCTACTAAAGATGGCGATAAGTGATAAGACTAGTCTGGACTTAAATAATAAACTCTTCATTGGAATCTACTTGGTCCCTGGAAGGGAAATCCTCCCTGATAGCATGCCCTCATATCGTGTGCTTGCCTCTCGTTCCCGAGCCAGCTGAGCTCGGTCTCTAGAGAGTGGACGTCTTGCATTCCCTGGTTCTCGAGAATGGGAACGGAACCTCCCAGTTGGGTCTGAAGAGTATGAGTGTGATCGCCCTCGCTCTCGACTTTGGCTTGTGTATGTGGAATCGGAGTGTCTCGGTTTTACCTGCAGATAACTTCGGAAAACTGCCTCATGCTGAGGGCTGGGCTGTGCGACTGCAAAACCAGGTGGTGGTGCGCGAGGTGGTGGGGTCGAGGGCGGTGGCATGGAGTCATCTGTTTGGTTTGCTGCTGAGTGTGCTGAGCTAGCTACTGATTCCTTAGAGCTTGCCTCTTCCGAGGGATTTTCACTCATTGCGAGAGTGGTCATGGTTGGAGATGCTACTGGGGCATCTTCAATTTGAGGACATTCTAGTCGGTTCATATCATCCACACGTCTCAGTTTTACGCGGGCACGCTTGGCTCCAGCACACGACTCGTCAGATGATTTAGGAGTGGCTATTTGAGGCAGATTGCTCGAAATTTTACAAGTGTGAGAGGGAAACTCTGTGGGCGAATCTTCCCTTGCTCGCTTGTTCTGAGGTTCTTGTCGGGTTTCGTCATGACTACTCTCGTTCGTCTCCGGGATAATCTGGCTATGGAAGGTTGCTAGGTCTGATGAACTAACGCCTACTGTGGCATCTCTGACCTCGGGTGATGTTTGGACGGCCTTCTCATCCGTTTCTACAGCAGACGTAGCAGCGTTGTGATAAGTTCGTAGAAAGTGGGGCAAGAGGCTGCTCAAAGCTGTCAGGATTTCGCGGAGCGAGAGTTGCATGAGTTCGTCGACTCTCGAGTCTAGGTTAAGATGGGTTGTGTTGTTCGACTGGGTCGAAGTCGCGTGCGTAGGTGTGGTCTGATTGGTAGGTGGAGGTAGGAGAAGGTTACGGACCACAGTGTCTCGGTAAGAGGTATCTGTGGATGTTGTCGTTTGCGGTGTGATGGAGTATTTCCTAGCCGGCTTGGTAGCCTGTCCGGTCCGGTTTGTTTGGATATGTTTTGCCTCAGCTAGCTTGGGGCAGAAACGACTCCACGCTTCGTGTTTCTCTCCGCATCCAGCGCACTTCGGTGATGCGGCTTCACATGCTGAGGACTTATGTCCGGGGTCCGCACACCTTGCGCAGCGCTCCTCTCCCTTACACTTACTCGCGATATGACCAAACTCCTGGCATCTGTAGCACCTGACGGGATTAGGTACATAAGGTCGGACCTTCAACACAATCCATCCCACGCGTACCTTTTCTGGCAAGGTCTTTCCCACAAAGTGGAGAAGGAAGGTTCCGGTGTCAGGCCTCTGATCCTCACCTTTCCTCAGCAGCCTTTTCACCTCAGTTACTCCCTGCTCTTTCAGGCCAACAAGAACTTCCTCTTCTGGTACATCACGCAAGTCCCAACAGCTGACCACACCTCTACAGCTATTCTTTGTAGCGTGGGGTGATACCCTGATGGGGACCGATAGGTATCTATTGACTGTCCGGACCTCGAGGGAAACTGTTGACAGCAACTTTTTTGCATCACATTCGTTTTGCAGTTCGATCTCGATTTTACCATCTGGGTGTCGGTATGTCCGTTTCGGATTGAACTTTTCTAGTGCCTTATAGAGCTGAAACGGGTTCAGCTTTACTGTCCTGTCTTCAATGGAGATAACAAGAGTCGTAGGCGTAAGCTGATCTGGTCTGGTTCGCGCGGAGGGTCTAGCATCGATACGGTTCATTACGGCGGCAGTGTCAGACGGCGACATAGGGCTAGTCGAGTTCATAACAAGGGTCGGAGTCCGTGGAGTCGAGGCAGAGTCAGCAGAGGTTTGAGATGCCATGATATGTGAATTTACCTTCGGCCCCCCGGGTTGCCAGCTGTCAATAGCTGGGCCCGGGGGCTGGTACAGTGCCTACGGGGGCAGGTGCGCCCGTCTCAGAGGGGCGAGAGGTACTCACACAACCCCTCCGATCAGAACGCACCCACCCCCTTGACGCCATCAGCCCAGTGTGCCGGCAGGGCCATGAGTCGGGGCGAAGCAAAACGCGGCAGCCCTCACGCAGCGGAGACTGCGGTCCACCAGGCGCGCGCAACAAGCCGGAGTCTCGCAAATCGACGGTTTCCGAAACCCCGGCCCGCGTCGCGCCCGGCAAGAGCTATCACAGTCCCCACCGCGAAGGGCGCCGCGCCGCACGCCCGAAACATAATCCCCCCTGCTCAGCTGGACCGAGCGACAGTGCCCGTAGACACTGCCGCGTAGCTAGGCCGCCCGCGGCAGCCTACGGACGGCTTACCCCCGGTTGGATCGAGATATCTGGGCCAAAGGGGGCGTGTTGGAGCCCTCGGGACTGACCCGCCCGAGGGGGACCTCAACCCCCCAGGATCCCGTCAACCTCGTCGCCGGGGCTCGAGATAGGCCTCGAGTGGGCGCCTTACACCCATAAAAAGCCGAAGAAGGCAAATAACTGTGGGACCGATAACTGAAGCATAAAAAAGAGGACAGGAACTAAAAAAATCAACAAAATAAGAAAACAAAAACAAATAGGAGCTACATACTGGGAGGTGCAGGACAGATCTGACCCGATCCAATACGGTTACCGACCAGGTAACAAAGGGCCCGTAAGGCAATCATCAGCATCGCCGCGGACCTCATCACCAGAGCCACCGACGACAGACGCCGACTCTAACCGAGGGAAGTCGGAAGAGGCGGCGGCCGTCGGAGGGCTAGAAAAGATGTGTCCGCAGCGATGCGACAAAGTGCCTCCCAAGGCTGACTGGGGCCCCGGGCGCGTCACACCCCGTTGCTCCAATCTTTACTTGCCGGACGAATCCGGCAAATGAAGATCGGTCCCCTGAGGGGTATCACGAAGTGTGGCATAACATTCTCAGTGACTTGGAGAACAATACTGAGGTCTATCTCTCGCTATTGAATCGCTTCCTTTCGTAACCGATAATACCAATCGGCTAAGTCAGCTCTGTACCCAGCTAAGGCGCCTGGAATCCAGCCGTCTCAGCGTCCATTTCAAACCCATCGCTGGCATTACAATAGTCATTGTGTTAGTCATAGTAGCCTCAGCATCCGCCGTGGTGATCATAAAACGCAGACGTAGGTCAACATGTCCGAATCGCTCCCAATCATCCCCGATACCAGCACCGAGCTCAGCAGCATCAACCTCAACGCCAGCGGAAATGCAGTCAGCAGCAATCCCACTGACATGTCTTCGGGTGGAATAAAAAGCTCAGACTCAACCATGAGCATCACTCAGCCACCAGTCATCCACCAAGCAGCATGAACACAACTCCAGCTATCCCAGCAATTCAGTTTGCCGTGGACCACTACCACGACAACGATGGGCAGGTTCACTTACTAGTGAAATGGGCAGGACATCCCATGGCCTGCGCCAGCTGGATCCAGGAAGACTACGTACCTGTCCGCATCTTATGACAGTACCGGCAGTCAACCAACGAAGTCGTGCCCCAAAAGATTCGACCTGGCTGTTGGAGACTAATCAACGCCAGTGTCCCAACAACCACCAACACCGCTGCCAACAACAACACCGCCGCTGCCGAAACAGTCACCGCTGCTGAAACAATCACCAACGCTGCTGCCGATACCAACGTTGCTGCTCCCGACGCTGTCCAAGTAGCGTATTACATAAATCAGAACTTTAACCCAGCAGACAGTTTTGATTCGACAATGGCAGTTGCCGGATCGGATGTGGACTTCGACGTGTAGATTATAGACAGTGTTCAAGGAGAATGTTTTATGTAGTCAACTAGTTATACTATGTTGTAGTGTGGAGATGTCCAACTCACTCATGTAACCGTATTGTTTAAATGTTTAAATGTAAAATATATCATGCTTCGTAAATTGAGATGCCTTTAAACAGAATCAGATCTAGCGAACGAAAATTTTAGACGACAATCTAAAACTTCATTCAAGGACCTCGCGCTGTGATGTAACGAAAATGTATTAACTACTCCACTTTAATTGCTAAATGACGCGATAACATATTCATTTCTCGTCCCCCTCCCATTAAAGTGCAGTCGCACTCAGACAAAGAGCTCTGCCAGTTATTGCGCAGTAGCCTGTCAGTTCATGATCGACGGTCCATCGTATGATGCACCCCAGCCAACGCCCTATGACGTATCGAACGCTCATTGGCTTACGAGATCTGACGCTGTGTAACGCTACTGTATGGCCTTGGATTGCATTAGCATTTCATCAGCCTCCAGACCAGTGCATCGAACCATACTCTGTAGCCTATGACGTATTGTGTTGTGATTGGTCGGCATATGTAACCAAGCCTGCCGACTCGGCGTATAGAAGGAGCGCTGAGCTAGCGTCCCTCAGAGCATTCAAGTGAGACAGAGAGTGCAGAGACAGACATTCTTGCATTGTAGTACTAGGCAGTACCATGCCGAGTCAGCTCAGAGCAGCTGAGACAGTTCAGTGGACAGATTAGACTAGAACAGTGAGATACCAGTGTGTGTACAAAAACAGCCACAGATCAGCAGATGTCAGTACAGATTGATGAGCTGAGCTCATAGTGAGGCAGACGCCCACAGTGCTGCAGAAGATAGTATGTCAGTAGAGTGAGGAAGGACTCGTAAGGTCTAGTACAGACAAGAGAGTGTTGGAGCTTTGGCTAAGTTGCATCACCTGTTCACAACGCCAGGTGTAAATAAATCAGCAATTAAAGAAACAACGTATCTTCGTCGAAATACGATAAGAGGTCCTACCAACTTAAAAACCATCATTCACAGCCATACCTAAGAGCACTTCTAGGTAACATAGTATGCTAGGAGATGATGAAGTTGCCAGATTTGTTGAGCGTCTAAAGACAGGGGGTTTGTCAACCTCGTCCATGGGTAAAGTAGCAGCTGCATTGGGGACAGCCCTAAACAGGCATCTTTACGACGAGTGTTACACTGTCTCCAAACCACAAGGACATCACACATGGCCCAAATCGACTCATCAGTGTGGCTGACGGAAAGAAACCAGCCAGTCCTAGAGTTCCTAAAACACCTCACAAAAAGGCGAAGACGCAAGTCCGTTGGAGACTCAGAGAAAAACAACCACAGATTTGCCCATGTATATGACCAGCTGCTGGGGTGCCAAAACCAATGATACGTAGTTCTCATCCACTCCTGCATCCACATATCCACTCCCTTCGGCGCAATGCCGGAACCACTGGATGCATGGCATACCGTGGGAGTGGATGTGTTAGCCCCTGCCGACGTCAAGTGCGGGGAAGAAGTACATCATCGTCGTCACAGACTACCTCACGAAGTATGTATTGGCGATACCCACGAAGGACCAGACAGCAGAAACGACGGCCAGGGTCCTTATAAAGTTCATGAAATACGGCCGTCCCGCTCGGATCTTGAGCGATAACGGCAGCAACTTTCGGTCCCGCCTAGTCACTGGACTGTGTAGGCTGCTGAAAATATCACAAATCTTTAACACACCCTATCATCCGCAACTCAAAGGTCTGTGCGAAAGGTTCAACCGGACACTCGCTGCGATGCTGCGAGCCTTCGTTAGTGGCCATCAACGCAACTGGGACCAGTATCTGCCGTATGTGATGCATGCATATCGAGCAGCCGTCCAGGAATCAACAGGTGAATCACCCTTCTACCTCATGTTCGCGCGACCATGTAGAGCTCCACTAGACATTATGCTCGAGGAGAGCGAAACACGTGATGGAAGTCTGGCCAGGGTCGAGAATGAGCATCGGCCGGAGCACATCCAGAAGCCCCATGAAGCCTTTGAAGTCGTCCAGCGGAATCTCATGCGAGCCCGCGCTCGCCAGAAGAGGTGGAATGACATCAAGGCCAAGGAACGCCCCTTCGAGGTCGGAGACGATATCCTTTTCCTGGATGAAAATGTCCTAGAGGGACAAACACGCAAGCTCAAGAGACCGTGGATGCCAGGATACCGAATCATTAAGAGGTTGGCCCCCTCAGCTTCTTGGTGGAGCATCCGAATGGACGGGGGCGCAGACTACGAGTGCATGTGAATAGGCTTAAGAAGCAACAGCCCAAGTTTGTGTGGCCCCAAGAGCGGAACACGTGGCCAACTTCGCCCATAGCGCAAGAAACCGCTACATGCACGCTGGATGAGTATCTGGAGAGGGAACGTCGTCGACACTCGCGAAGGCGCCCACCCCCATCGCTAAGGCCTTGGGCACGGGACGATCTCGCGGACGATGAAGCCCCCAGAGACCTATCCTGAACGGGTGAGCCTTGGCAAAAATCAGCGCGAGGGAGAAGCCGACGCAAGAAGTACGCCGTGCGGAGGGGTGTACCAGTGTCTCGGAGTTGAAGGACTTCGGAGGTCCGAACTAATCAGACAGTGTCCATCAGTATCATACGCCGATAATCGCCGTCGAAGGCTCTGAAGTGTAGGTAACAGCCAAGAACGGCGAGGGACGAACCGATGGAGGTAGAAAAGTGGGACACAAAATCAGCAGTAGGGACCAAAAGACGAAAAATCCAATTTCCAGTTATCGTAATAATGGAAGACTAATCGATGAACCTCGTGACAGGACAGGCTGAAGACGTCACGGATATGGCTATGCGGTGTCACAGTCCTCATTACATTCATACGAACGCATACTTCTTCGGGGGAGCAAGCTTTAAAAGGGAGCGCTGAGTCTACGGGATTGCTGTTTCGATCCCGGGGAAGGCTGGTGCTCGCAACAGGAAAGTGGACGCTGGTAGTGCGTATTGATACCTCTAATCTCCAAGACACGGCAAAAAACGCTCAATAACCGACTACATGACATATCTATGTCGTTGGAAAGGGGAATAGCCGTGCGTGAAGGATCCGTCGGCAGTAATACTGAGGTCTCAGGAACCAGATCGAATGCCTTCTTTGGGATTTTAAATAAAAACTGGGCGCAGGAAGACACCAACCATACTAAGATCAGAAATCCGTGGAGCGATGGACGGAATAGATGGAGTTCTGCAAGAAATGGGACGCGAGAGGAGCACCAGAAGTGTGCTGACATTTATCGGACGAGGACTGCACGCACTCTTCGGGACAGCGACGGATAACGACACGCGGCGCCTTCGCAAAGGGATACAGAGTGTAGAAGCTACTGTGGGAATGCTGAAGCATATCGAGAAGCTCATTAGAAACGTTCGCAGCTGACAAATGGATATACGTTTTTCCAAACGCCGAGACAATGACGGTGGTTTGCCCCCATGGCGAAAACAAAATCAGCACAAATCATCGTCGGCAAGGTGCTGGCATGAAAACGCTCTCCCCAGAGTGTAATGTAGCGCGACGGGGACGACTTTCTTCATACCACCTCCCCCCACGCACGATAGGATAGAGACGATAGTCACGACGAGCAAGTATACTGGGTAGACATGAGTTCATCGCGATACTGGACACGACAGGAGGGGACTTACATATTTAATTTGCCGGAATGAACAGAACACTTGAGTTTAGATGATTTTTTGTCGAATTCATTGGTGGGACTGGACTTTCGCAGTTTCTGCAATAGGTCAACAGTGTATAATCTTGATAGGGGTATTAAGATAGAGGTACTGAGACGAACTTAACGCAGAACACAAATAGGGATTAGTTGCAGGCCAACTAGTTACAAGGAAGTGGGAAAATTTAGAGAGCGCTATAATACAAAAGAGATGTAGACGGTCAGAGGTACCACTCCTATGTGGATTAGTCAGGAGGGAGCACCACAGATTCTACTATTAACAATTATAATACTTTCGAAGCTGATTGAATCAAATAAATTGAAGTGAAACAATAACAACAATACAAATATTTACAAATGTGGGACGGGTAGCGTGAGCGCTCCGTCCAGCGGCGGCCAGCTGACCGAGCCGGCCGACGGCGCATGCACGCTGCTCGCTGCTGACCCGGGAGGGGTCAGCCAGGCCGGAGACAGGCAGTACGTGGCGGTGTGTTTGTAACGAAGGGTCGCTTGGTGCTTGAGAAGATACAATCAGACAGCAAAGACACCGAGTGCTACGTACCAGCATTTGGCGCCTACGCGGACGGTAGGACTAAGCGCTCGGTAAGTAGCGAGAAAGGTGAGTTCACATTGTTCTGTTCCGCCGGGCTCCGCCCCTTCTGTGCCGAGCCTGACAGCCATCAGCTGACTCGCTCTGTGCCTCAGGGCACCAACTTCGCTCAGCCGGCCCAGTCTCGACCTACCGGTGTCAAGAGTCCGGACAGTCCCGTTTTGTGCGTTCTCGCGAAAGAGTGAATAGAATGTGTGCCGTCGACGAAAACGCCTTTCAATCGGAAGATCGAAAACATCACACACATGAGATTTTTTCTCTAAAAGGACGCATATTGTGAAAACTGTGAGCATGCTGTTGCGGTGTTCGTCACCCAATAATTTTTTAGCTGATTATTCGACTCATAAACCGTTTCAGTTGGATTTCCTACCGAAATAAAATAAGAAAGGGACGGCCTATGACGGCGTTTCTTTGCGCCTGTGCAATTGTCATTCGCTGTTTTAGCGAGAGCCATTAAGTAACGAGTTCGGATTAACGACTCGGCCAGAGGGGGAAACTGTTCAGTTCCCGTGCGCAGCCGAATGCGGACCGTTTCGGCCCATTTGTGAGCATAAAAAAGGACCTACCGCGGCGTTTTTAAGTGCGTTAGTTGAATATAGTTCGTTGTTTGCAACGATATCGATTTGATTCGAGTTCGGATGAACGACTCGACTGTGGAGTGACAGCGCTCCATTCCATACTTCAATGAATGTGGGCCGCTTCGGCGCATCCGTGAGCATTTTGGTTCTATAAAGACGGCCTATAACGGCGTTTTGCCCGATATTTATGAATAAGATCTGCTGCTTTCGGCGATAGGATTATATTTGAGTCGAATTAGCGACTCGACTGTAGGGTGTTTGCGTTTTGCCTTGTTTTTTGTGCTCTGGCGAACGCGGACCGTTCCGGCGCATTCATGAGCATTTTTTGTGCTCTGGGGAACGCGGACCGTTCCGGCGCACTCATGAGCATTTTTTCACATTTGAACTGGTCCGCAAGGTTTCCGGCGACTAATAATTAAACCGAGTTCGGATTACCGGCACAACCAGAGCAAGAGGCGTTTCTCGCTCAAATAGCTCGCAGTTACTGCATTGTTGGACAACTAAAAGAAAAAAGTTTTTTTTCTAGTGATCGCAATATTAGGAATCCAAGAATTACCCTAGCTTCAGGTACATTTTTGTTTTGCTTCTCAACTGACAAATATAAAGGTTACTGTTTTAAAGCCAGAAAGGAAACGAGATAACGCCTTGCCAATTGCCTTTCGTGAACGGGGATTGTAGGTGATCATACACGCAGCTGTAAATCGACACTTTCCCGGCACGATCTCCAGATCCCAGAAGCACAAGCTTGAATATTGATTTTGGAAGACTATTTTTTACATTGACCAATAACAGCCATTGGCACGCATCAGGTAGTTATTTTCTACCAAAATTATTGTGCCAAATTGAAAACCGCACTCGTGCATTTTTTGTCCAAACTTTATTTCAACCAAACCAGACCATAATGTCTGGTTATGCAGGTCAGTGCCAGTGGTGTCAGTGGTTATGAATGTCAGTTAGCAGTCAAAATCGCAAACACAATGAAGTTCACAGGGCAAGGGGGAGATGACTGGGAGACTTGGATTTCACGCTCTGAAATCCGTTTCTGCGATGTGGAGGAAAGCAAATTATAATTTGCTTTGATAATTATCGGGCTTGTTACGCGACGTTTTGGACGGGTCAGCACCAGATGAATGTGGAAAGTTAGGAAAAACTATTTATACAGATTTTATGAAACTAAAGGAAGCCCTGGAGAATAAATATGGCACCAGCTGTAACACGGCGACGAGCATACACAGAGCTTCGACGAGCGGGTCAGCTTCCCGGCGAGGATACAGATAGGTTTGCAGAAAGGATAAAAAAGCTGACACAGCTAGCTTATCCTGCACTTACAACTAAGCAACTAGAAGCTACCGCTTTTGAGCATTCCATGTGTGGGCTTTCGGACCATAAACTGCAAGAAAAGCTGCATGGAAGAGACGACATAATCTCCCTGGATGCAGCAGTACAGGAAGCTAAGAAGATGAAAGAACGCAAGGAAACGCTGGCAGAAATGCAGGCGGCGGTAAAAGGCGGGGAACACGTAGCAGTAGCAGCACAGGGGGCATTGGCGGCATCCACAACTGTGAGAGAGGACGAGCGACAGAACTCATCACTGCTCGCCATGATGAAGGAACTGCAGAACGAGGTCAAGGAGCTGAAGACCTATGTGAAAAAAACAACTGAAGACAATTAAAAGCAAGGTTGGGGCCGCCCTTAACCATGTTAAGGGACAACATCGACCAGGCTGCCTTTGACATGGTGGTGGGACAGCAGGGCGCAACAGAGGAGGCCGCATACGCTTCGGGACAGAAAGTTTGGGTCGAAAACCACGTCGCTAATGCAGGCGGCAAGCGAAAGTTGGGGCAGTACTATAGGGGCCCTGGGATAATTCTGTAAAGGGAGGGACCGAGTAAGTCAGGGGTGGTATACAAGATTCGACTACCTGACGGCAAGGAGACGAGGGCTCATCATGACCACCTGAAGCCAGTAAAAGAACTGGACTTGAGCCGGACCTCAGCTAAGAAGGGTAACAAAGAGTCAGATGGGCTGATAACAGACCAGTCCAGGAATACTAGGAACGGGGAAATCCCCCCGGGCCATGAGGGGTGAGAAGGAAGGACAAGGGCAGGCCCCTCAGTACCCAACATCTCCCACGATCCCAGACTGGCTTTGGGGGTCTGACAATAACTCCAAGGAGGGGAGTAGCGATACAACCTATGTAACCCGCAGTGAAAGGTCAGTATGGCCACCAGATAGACGGCAGCCAGAGTTCTAGTCGCGGAAGCGGGCTGAGCCTGCTACTCAACGCCAAGATATACGGAAGCAATACAATGTAGGACAACCCGCTCGAGTCCGTTGACGGCCGGGCGGACAGTAGATAGGCTTCACTAACCACACTGTTTCAGAGATGGAATAGTTCTCTTTGTTCCGGCAGCGGATCTCCAGCCTGGAGGCGAGGCTTGCGCATGCCTGCAGGGGCTGTCAGGAGCTCACTCGAAGAGTGGAAGCCCTCGAGCAGCAACGACAGGAGCAGGGAGGTAACCGCGCGTGCGAAGATCCAATCGACACTCTACTTCGGGAGGCGAACGGGGTCCGAATGGAGGATTTTGAGGAGGGAGCAGCGGTAAAGGAAGTGGACGACCTCGAGCAGTTACTGGTGGACTTTACAGACAACGGGATCTCCAACAGAGACGAAGTCCCAGGAAGCAGCACTGAGGAAGCACCGGCCAGGCGTCACCTCATATTGGGCGACTCCATCGCGAGGGAGCTGTCACTGCCAGTTCCAGAGGGTGATACCCTAATGAACCTGGCCGAGGGCGGGAACACCTGGCGACGAGAGGATCGCGTCCTGAAGGAACACCTGAGGGAGTGGAGAGAGGAAGCCGGGAGACGCAATGAAAACACGGGCTCAATATTAATATGGATGGGGGCAACGAGGCGTATGGGAGGCCAGGAGGTAATCCAGACGGCTTGTCGGAGGAGGCGGTTAACGGAGTGCTGCTCTTGCTCAGCACATTTCCCGTTGTGGTGGCTGGGCCACTGTGCGCCTCTGGGCCGACAGAGGCAAGCCGTACGAGGAGACAGCCGCCTTCGTCACGGACCGGCGACTCGGCGATTTACCTGAGTGCGCAGGCGTAAGGTTCCGGAGGTACCTTGGTCGGGCCCTGACGGTGTGCAAAAGGATGGGGAGGGGCAGAAGCGGCATGTGGTGGAGGCCACCGATTGTGTCGGAACTTTCCTGCACACTCGCACTTATTATGGGCATCGAGAATTCTTGGCATCTCTACTTCGATAGTTTTTTCTTTGCATCTCTGATCCGTTATTTTTCCTTCATACTTCTGGAATCATAATATGCGAGGGCCACATTTTTCAACATTTATATTCAGAACAATTTAATACTTTCCGACATTCCATATGGACGCATTTTCCGGCGATAATATCTGTCGTCCTTCAAAATATATTTATAGGAGGGGCGGTGTTGTTGGACCTTGACCCACGCTCTCTCTGCCGCCACATTTCATATCGCGAAGACGTGTTGAGCTCTATCAGTGTCCAGTGTTCAGAGTCAAGATCATTTTCGGTAAGGTTTTCATTCAAAAATATTTCAACATTTTCAATATCGGTAACGACGATAAGGCAGCGACTTCCCAACATATTCTTTCACCAGTCCTACCCCGCACCTTGCCATTGTTTTCTTTTCACGTGGCTCTCAACTATTTACCTAAGTCGTTGGCCTTGTTTGCTTCACCCTAGCAGCAGGCCACCCAAGAGCAACATTTTCTTGGAAGGTGAGAGGCGCACTTTACAATCATTATTTCACTGTGTATTTTGTGTTGCTTTGATTCGTGTTTAGTTCTAAGAATTATTTTGCGGACCACCTCGGGATCCACCTCAGCGAGAGTGGATACCGCCGGGTCGAAGACCGCCTTAAGGACGTTTTTATGAGAACGCAGGTCAGGTACCAGAGTTGCGGGAGTGTAAAAAGGGATGGAGTGTGTTTTTTGTTGGGAGAGAGGTGTCAGGGGCCCCGGGCATCTCGAAGCCCTGATAACAGGATTCGGGTGCCTTGGGGGCTCTTGGTGTCATGGCAGTGCCTTTATTGCTATCTGTTGGATGTGCTTGGGGCCCCAGACATCTCTAAGTCCTGATAACAGGATTGGAGTGCCTTGGGGGCCTCTTGGTTACCAATGGTAGCGCAGTTGGTGTCCCTGTATCAGGGGGTGACGTATTCTTTTGTTTAGGTTGCGCATTATTGACAGCATTAGTGACGCTGGACCACAAATTTTTTTTGAGGGGGACATCCCCCTGGTTGGCCAACAGGGGAGACGTGTCCCCGCCCCCGTTTTCGGCGCTCATGCTGATCAGTAACAATGTATATATTTTTTAATTGGCTGAGATCGGAATTTATATGGAAGCGTTGGCACAAAGCCCCCTGGCTCCTTCCCCATACAGCGCATCCAGGAGGCAAAGGCGCACTCGCCCCCTCCCTTCCATTGACCCCCAGCAATCCTTTCCCCCCTGAAAGATGATGACCGACGCTCCCTGAAAAGTCGCTTCGCCGAGGGCGCGTGTAAGGGCGCCCCGATAGGATTTGGCGCCCACCCTTGGGCAGATCCAGGATTGCCGATCGGGGGGCACCTTCCCGTGGGAGGGGGCGCCACTTATGACCGGCAAACCTATCAGGTGGACGCAAAATCCTATCGGTGGGCGCCAATTTTTGCATCCCGGGGGATGGGAAGCTACATTTCAGGGGGGTGCCATCGATCTTTCAGGGGGCGCCGAGAGGGTCGATCAGAGAGCCTGTGCCCCCATTTGCCCCCCCTTCTGGATCCGCCATGTGCCCACCTGAAAGCTTTTTCGGCCCAAAGTGCCGTCCCTGGTCTTGATTGTGTCCTCCCTTTTGAAGATGCTGCATAGGCCTATGTTACGACGCGTATGCTCTTCTGGCCGTTTACCGGGGGCGTAGGGGGCGCCGTTGGCTCGATCAGGGAGAGGGGGCACCTGCCACCATTTGAATCTCTCAGGCTGCGCATAGTTACCCGTTTACACCGGCCAGTGCCCTAGTGAAAAAATCCCATGGGATCATGGAAAATTCCCATGGGACTGACCTGTCCCATGGGACAATTCCATGGGATTTCATCGTCCCATGGGACTTTCCCCTGGGATTTCCAGGGGATTTCACTGTCCCATGGGACGTCGATGGGATTTTCTGTCCCATGGGACTGTCTCCACGGGATATCGACGGAACTTGTTTGTCCCATGGGACTTTCCCTACTATTTCCATGGCAACAGAAATGTCTCCTCACCCTCCCTCCTGGCATGCGAGAATTGGTGTCTTGTGGTAAGAAACCCATCCCCACCCCTACCCAAAATATTATTGGAACAATTTTGGTGACCATCCATGCCTGACATCTGGCCCATTGTCAGAACCAGGGTATGTCCGGGCCGAATGCTCCCCTACAAAGAGAAAACCTGGATCCGACATTACAAGTTCCTGTTAATAACACCATGGTCTCCACACTTGAAATACTAAAACCGAACCTAATTCACCAAACCGAGCTCATTACGGCCTTCGGGGTACTGCAAGATAGATTTTCATCTCTAGTTGGGTTTTGAAGTGAGACAACAGCAATTTGCATCAATCAGTATCAGCTGACTGCGCCTGCCCAGCTTCGCAGCCGACGGTCCCGGCCTGAGTATTGTGTGTACTACTATGACTCCCTCCACCATTGCCGCAATTGCCGCCGCATCCAAACCAAACATGGCCGATTTAAAACAAAGGCCAATAATTTCCTTTACTTTACCTTTCTTTGGGCCTCTTCAGATGAATTTTATTTATCGAGAATGTATATTAATTTAATTTTAACAGTTATTTAGGGTATTTTTATGTATATTTTATATTTTAGTAGGTAAAGTAGTCTTTCAAGACAGAGATTCCTTCGATTGGTGAAAGTATTTTGCAAAATTGGCAGCACCCCTCTTCCTTCAACCGTTGCGAAAATCGGTTTGATTTGATATTTGAAATCCCAGTTGGATTTTCGTGTGGTTAGTGCTCGTTATTTCTAAAAGGTCACTGTTCGAAATTATTGGTATTTTGAGGGATCGGAACTGATGAGTCAAGCTTCAAACCAGAGTGCTGTCGTGGAATGGCTGGAAAACCCGCCTTCATTTTCGGTACTACCCGTGAAGTTTATCAAAGAAGGTCTTGGTGGTCTATCGCTTGGTGCTCGGGTGGAAGCGAAACATGGGAAACGGTGGTTTCCTGCAGTTCTAAGAGCTCAAGGTACGTGGTACGTCTTTTCCATTTGATGTCAATTTTTTGTTCTTCTTTTCCAGCTTATTAGCCTTTTAGCAGAAATATACTTAGGTAGGTACATATTCAATTACCTGCTACCAAACAGGTATGTTCATTCAGACATTTATACTTCCTTCATTTCTTTGCTTGTTTTCAAGGTCGAGACACAGCCGCTTTAACAGCGCTCTGGGGAGTACTGTATCCTCAATACCTAGCATGGAGCAGCTTTGGTCATGCAGTGGTTTCAATGGCCCAAGCTGAGCTGCACTTGATAGTCACAGATGCAAGCTCCCCAAGTCAATAAACGTTCTTGCGGCAATTAATTTTGACCATGAGAGCCGGCTGTCTGAAATAAGCTAAATCAAACCAGAAACATCTGGGATTTATTTTCAACAAAATGTGAGGAATCCAAAGTGATTTCACACCCAGGTGTTTGGTCTGTTTTTTTTTGCCTTTATCCTACTCAATTTTGAGCCCTCACCTTAGGGAAGAATGATTTTACCCAAGGCCCCTGCCTCTGCTTTTTGCCATATGGTTCTGATGCTGTTTATGTATATGTGTGTAGTGTCGCAACCTTGAACGATCCGATTAAAATGTGGAATAAAGTAACAACATGATTATCCACACCATCAGCAACAAGAACACACAATCACATGCTAACACTACCGAGTTCAAGACTGAACTGATTTTGCTAACCCTTGGTAATTCTGACATCAACTCTTTAGGCAAATCCTTCCTTTAGCTTAACACAATAGATGCCAGAAGCAACCGGAACAAAACCTCTAAATAACATTAGGAAATTATAACTCTCCAGATACTACAATGTGCATGTATATTTGCACTTAATTTATTTTCTGCAACCTGAGGGACTAACTTCTGCTCCGTGCTTGATACAAACCAGGCACTGCATCTGAGATGGAGCGCAAGATGAAGGAGATAGAGGCTGAGAGTTCGGACAGCACTGACTTCTCTGGCAGTGAGACTGAAGATGACCATGTCTCGTATGGCAAAGGTCATAGAGTGAAGCAGGTCAGAAAGTTTCTGGACTTCGAGGTGGAGAGCCTAAGAAAATCTCCGGATGCCAAGGTAAGGATTGAAAACAATAATACCAAGTCTCTGCATGTCTGAGCTTGATGCCTCAGCTAATTAAGTAAATATTAAGGGTTGATAATTAATTAAATATTAAGTAAAAATAAGGGTTGATTATGAATTATATTGTCTATTCTTGGATGATGAACTAACACATTTGCCTGTCCTCAGATTTCGTCCGAAAAAAGACGGGACTTGAATATGGGAAGACAAAGGAAATCCTCCGCAGAAAAATTCATGACGAGCAGAAGATGTTAAAAAGAAGTGAAGGGCGGAGTGAAGTGAACCAGTAGTGCGTAGTGAGAGAAAACCAAAGGATTTAACTGAATATAATATAGTTGAATCTGAAAACCGAAAGTCTTTAGTTCTGACGTCTTAGTGATGATGCTTTCAGGACCGGCGTAGAGATGCTGTCGATTTATGGCGAACAGTCTTCTGGAATTGGCATTGAAACCCCTCTTGGACTGGCTGGTTTTCCTTGGGTCCTGCATGGTATTTCCATGGGACCAGCGCAGAGTTTCTATGTGAATCCCATGGATCAGCGCATGGGATTCCCATGGGGAATGCGCATGGAATTATCATGGGAATGCGCATGGGATTCTCATGGGAATGCGCATGGGATTCCCATGGGAATGCGCATGGGATTCCCATGGGAATGCGCATGGGATTCCCATGGGAATGTGCATGGGATTCCCATGGGAATGCGCATGGGATTCCCATGCAAATCCTGTTTCACTTTCGTATGGGATTGTCCCATGCATTTTTCATGGGACAGTCCCATGGGATTTTTCACTAGGGTGCTCCCAATTTGTTCTCTGCGACGTGAAAATATGCGCCGTTCGTGTCGGTATGAACTTCGGCTTTAACATGGCAACTCCAGGGCAATAAAAACGGCAGCTCTAGAGACGCAATGGCGGGGATAGGCCAGGTAGTTTCCCATCAGCTTGATGAATTGGCTGATTATCCATTATAATTCTTTAAGTATAATTTTTCATGATATTGAGAACATATTTTATCTTCCCCGAGACTGCAACACAAAATTGATGGCACCGCTTCTGTCTACAGATACCCCGAGGGTTTCTGCACGCAGCTCACGCACACTGCGCATGCACGTTCCCTCTCCTTCTGAGAGTAGAATCCTCTCCTTAATACTCTCAAAGTAACGATTTCTCGAAATATTCCCTCTCTATTTAGAGAATATACTGCAAGTACTTCACTTGGTAGCTACTGTGGGCTTCCAGATCCAGTATTTTTGCTCCACTTTGCTAGCTGCTGCTTTGCACTAGCAGCCTGGATGGCAGCCATCTTGGATGCCCGAGGCTCCCTGTCCCGAATTTCCGCGCGATGGCGGATGTTTTCATCAATTCTACAGAATAGAACATGGAGACCCAGATGATATTTCGTTGAATTATTGACTTACTCTACTTATTTACGTCGTTACGCTGCACGCTTTCATTCAAAGGTACATTCATCACTGCTTTGAGTGATCTTGTGGTATTCATTGTTTATGTGTGAATTAAGCTCATGGAAGTGGATGTTATGACTTTAATTTTTGTCTTATTTCATAGCTAAGACGTGACTGAACACCGTACAGTCAAGTATGGGCCACCTTATCCATGATTTTACACGTTTTTTTGCAGTTGGAAGGGTAGATGTAGTTGCACGCAGCATGGCTGCTGTAAGGGAGTTTATATTGCTATTGCTTTCTATTCTAAGTACACGTCATTCCATACAATTCAAAACTATTTGCCCTCTGGTGACCTAAACGTGACCTGAACAACACAAATGTTGAGAAAAGCCTCATATTTTTCGAAGAGCTTTCGGTTAAATTTTTCCGTCTCTTTCTCATCCTTCTAGTTTTGTAGTGGGGATATTTTCTGATCCCTCCCTCACCATGGAAAAGATAGCTGGTACACACATCAGGGCAGAGGTTAATAAGCTAAGGTCTACAGGAGCCTGCGTCTTCTGCGGAAGACGGTGAGGCCTGGACGGTGGCGAGCCAAAGACGGGAGGCCCCAAGCTGGGGTGCTGCTGAGGCGCGTGTGATCTCCGCCCAGACCTCGCCGCTGCACGGTGGCCACAGGAGCAGCAATACTACTGGAGCGATAGACCAGACTGGGCAGCAGGACTGAGTTGTTCAGCAGTGCAGCAGCGCTCACGGTTTGATATTTGCTCTGAGCAGGCTGGGACGCTCGGTTCGGCTGGGACGCTGGCGAGATGGCGAGGTGTTTTGAAAAGTTTGAGCTGGGTTGGCGTTATTGTTAATGACCGTTGTACGTTGCTTCGGTGGGCGTGGGGGCGATGCTAATGTTGGCGCGTGTCTCGGTGTCGCCTGCGGCTGGTAGTTCAACTGGCAGTTAAACGGCTGGTGATTGGGTTTGGTGATTTGGCAGGTCAACTCGCGCGGCCACGTTGTAGTGAGGGGAAGCGGGGGTTTGATCCTCTGGAGTGATTCTAGTCTCTTGGAGGAAGGAAGATTTTATGTTTAATTTTCGGGTTAAAGTTCATCACTTCGGTAAGCTGGGGGTAAGGCTGTCGCGGTACAGCTGGAGTATTTTCAGCTGCAATGTGAATCCGGTTTGTATTCTAAATTGGCTTACTTCTTGTTGTTGTGGTCGGCTCTAAAAAAAACGTGTCCTAGTGTGAAAAGCACTGTCGAAACTGATGTTTCTCTCTCTCTCTATCTCTCTCTCTCTCTCTCTCTCTCTCTCTCTCTCTCTCTCTCTCTCTCTCTCTCTCTCTCTCTCTCTCTCTCTCTCTCTCTCTCTCTCTCTCTCTCTCTCTCTCTCTCTCTCTCTCTCTCTCTCTCTCTCTCTCTCTCTCTCTCTCTCTCTCTCTCTCTCTCTCTCTCTCTCTCTCTCTCTCTCTCTCTCTCTCTCTCTCTCTCTCTCTCTCTCTCTCTCTCTCTCTCTCTCTCTCTCTCTCTCTCTCTCTCTCTCTCTCTCTCTCTCTCTCTCTCTCTCTCTCTCTCTCTCTCTCTCTCTCTCTCTCTCTCTCTCTCTCTCTCTCTCTCTCTCTCTCTCTCTCTCTCTCTCTCTCTCTCTCTCTCTCTTTGTCTCTTGTGGAGTGTTCCCATGTTTCCCTGCTTTTGAAGTGTTTTTAGAGGAATTTGGATCAAACTCTCGTTGCCAGTTATGTGCACGCTCAGACGTTTTGTTTACCTATTTCGATGTGAAATGTAGAGCACGCCGAGACCACGCTGGGACTTAACCCGCGCCCCACCGGGGTCCGGCGCCACCTTCGCCTCACCGGGGGGGCCATCGATGGCCCCCCTCTAACTCCGAAAATATGGGCGTTAGCGCAAATCTGCAAGTGCAATAGAAAGCTCGCGTGAATTCAGTAAGAAATCACTTCGCATGTTTTAGTGCTCAGGTCAATGGTTTGACCTCCAGAGGTCAAATTAGGTCAAGATGGGCTATTTTCACTCAAATATGCAATGATTAAGCAAACTGGGCATAACTCTTATGCCATTAGAGCTATTGAGACCTGGTAAAGTACATTTGATAGCAAATTGCCAGTACTTTTTCCGCTATGTGGAACGTAAAGACCTCCCGCCAGTGGTTTGACCGCCAGAGGTCACCTCGTGACCTAATATGACCTGAGGTCACGAAAGGTCAAAAGTGACCTTGCCGTATATCAAATGAAAGCCAGTGACAAGACAAACACGATGGTGTTTGTTTCACCGCTCTAGCTCAATTAGGTCAAAGTTATTGTCAAAATACTGTTTTTGACCTCTGGTGACCTTTGGATGACCTTGGAAAAGTCAAAGGGCAAATATGACCCCTGGGATCCGTGAAAGGGTGTCCAAAAACATTGTTCTGAGCAGTCTGAGTATTTGCAATCATTTTTGTGGCTTTTATATCATGAAATAGCTTTTCCCATGCTTTTCCAATGGGAGAGGTCGCCTCGTGACCTGACCTCAGGGCACGAAATCAAAAATCCCGGATATACACCTTGTAGACCCTGGAGGGGTCATGAAGTGTGGAAGTTTCAAATCGATCGACTTTGAAATGTAGCTCTTACAGGGCTCTAAAGTGAAGTGAGGTGACCTTGGTTGACCTCGTCTGGTGACCTGACCTTGGGTGACCCGGGGTAAAAATTTCAGGGATGATGGGAAAATGATGCAGTGAGAGGTAGAGCCCTCAACCGCGGTGCTGCGCCTCGTCTTTTTCTGCTATCCCGGAAAAACCTTAGGGGCATCGATGGCCCCCCGGTGGGGCGAGGGTTAAGCGCCAAAAAGTTGTAAAATGTTATAACAAGAAAATGGAAGAAAAATAAACCGAAATCAAAACTTATGGCTGTTTCAATGTGTAAAACTAATCTAGGACTTGTGGTGGTTTAATAAAGAACATTTAAAACAGAACATTACCGCCACGAATTGGCGACCCCGACGTGATGAGCATGGAGACGAAAAAGGTGAGTGTTGCGCCCGACGCTTCGGCCCAGCACGTAGCCATCAAGGGTCCTCAATTCATGGAGGATGCCACTGCAGGATGGTTCGCCATCATGGAAGCTCAGTTCCACCTCCGTGGCATTACCTCCGAGGAAACCAGGCATTACCATACCCTCGCCTCTCTCCCACCTGACACGGTGATTAAACTGCCTTCTGACATCCTGGTCGCTCATGACTTTTCATCCTTGAAACAAGCTGTGCTGGCCCTCTATGAAGAGTCCAAGCCAGAGCTGTTTGAGAAGCTCCTCTCCTCTACCCGTCTGGTGGGTCGTCCATCTGCTTTCCTCGCGGACATTAGCCGCATCGCCAGCCAGGTTGGTGTGGGGGATGACCTGGTCCGCCATCGCTTTATCCAAGCCCTGCCCACCACAATAGCAGCTGTTGTTGCTGCTCAGCAGGACCTCACCCTCACCCAGATTGGGAAACTCGCTGACGAGCTCCTACCACTAGCATCCCGCTGACTAGCAGCTCCAGCCACCTCTACTCCTCAGACATCCACACCTGCACCTTCCAGTCAGGCAACACCTGCTCTGAAACCCTTTCATTTGGAGCAGAAGCCCAAGGTGTGCCGTGCGCACATCTTCTATGGAGCCAAGCCCAGGAGCTGTCGGCCCTGGTGCCAATGGCCGGACAACAGTCAGGTGGAGGTGGGACCTGCCAGCCGTGCTGCCTCTCCCATCCCACCCAGATCCCATCCAGCTTCTCGTCAGGAAAACTAGAAGGGCAGGCTCAGCCCCTTGCTGCAAGAGCTGGCCTGACCCTCCTTCAGGTCGCAGCTGTAGTTAGTTCAAGTAAAGTCAAATTCATCGTAGATACAGGTGCCAGTGTTTCAATTATTCCTGCATCAAGTGTGCCAGGTGTTTCGCTTCGCCCAACCTCAGTGTGTATCTCTCGTGTCGCTGGTTGCAATGTAAAAATTTATGGTGAGACAACTTTAAAATTGTCAATTCCTGAGCTCAGACGTAGTTACTCTTGGGTGTTTGTTGTTGCTGATGTTACTTGCCCTCTGTTAGGGACTGATTTCCTGTCACATTTTGGTTTGATCATTGACTGTCAAAAGATGTGTATCTCTGATTCCGCCACTGTCTTCCTTTGCTTCAGTTGAGCCAGTCATGCATCCCCCTTCACCCATTGTTGTGAATCCCCTGAGTGATGTCCCTCCCCCAGTGCAGCAGCTGCTGGGAAAGTATGCCTCTCTGCTTGAGCCATATGTAAAGTTGTCATGTGAATTGAGAATATGATGTAAAATTTGTGTCGTTTCACAAGCGTTTATTTAGCTGTTAGGTTTTACTGGGAGCCTGGCTCAGAAGGTGTGGGCTGCGTGGCCGACTAGCGGCAAAACGACGCGGCAGCAGATGGAGTCCCGCTAAGGCTATATAAGCCGTGTGTAGGTTAGAACGGGGCTCTCTCCTGCCCGTCGGTTTTCCGAGGTAGTTCGCGCCGTGCGCGTGGCCGTGTGTGTGTGTGTGTGTGTGAGTAGGCGGGGTGTGTGTGTGCGTGAGTAAGGGTGCGAGTGGTAGAAGGGAAGCGTTTTGTTGTCGGTTGTATTAAATAATTTGCGGATTGCTAAATCATAGTTCATTTGCCCAATTAGCCTTTTGTATCTCCTGATTTGAATTGTTATCGGACCTCGTTTTTCTATATCATTGTTCATTTGCCCAATTAGTCATTGTATCTCCTGATTTGAATTGGCATCGGACCTCGTTATTTTGTTTATAAATTTAATGAAATAAATATGATTGCTGTGCCTGTACAAGACTTTTAAAAAGGGAAACGAGAGCCGTCCACTCGGTATCAAGCCAACGAGGGAACCTCCTCCCCGTGGCCGCTACCAGTGTGTTGGGACAGGAAAAGGGGGCAGGGGAGAGACATCATTTCACACAGAACTGTGCCTAAACGTGGTCCAGGGCCGTCTAACCGCTTTGGCGTGTGGCAGACGTTGCAAAGAAGGGGACTTTGATTACCTCTTGTCTGATGCGGGGACCGGTTGTAGGTCTGACGAGACCTCTAATTCCCTTGCGCCTCGGGGTATCCCGGCTGCACTCTGGTCATTGCTTAGATTTCACGCTTCTTTTACGACCGTCGAGTCGACCCTGACGAGGGCTGCGAGTGGAGCGCTTCGTCTTTATACCGTGACTGGCCAGCGCGGTAGCCGCGGGCGAAAGCTCAAAGGAAAGTATGCGTGTTATATCTATTCGGAGCTAGAATCCGACGGGATCTAGCGTCGCAGACCGTGCTCACGTAATGCGAGGAACGCCGGGGTCGGTGGTCCGTATTCAGTTCCAGGCTGCAGGCACTGACGAGTGTGATAACCCGGGGCCGGGTGAGTCCTGGATTGACGGATCCTTTAAGGGGTTCGTTCGGCTCCCGGGGGCCAGGCCACGTCAATGGCTTGATGGGATCCGAGTCTCGCCCACGGTCTTGGAGCGTGGTGTGCGGGTCTCTTTTGTCTATTTCAGGACGGGGGTGGGGTCAGACCGTGAGACACGGGCCGAGTACTCGACCTAAAGGTCGCTCCCCGTGCACGGTGCCGCCGGGCGATACTCAAATCCAAGACTGGCTGATGAAATAAAATGGGGAAATCCGATGCGGGAGTGAAACCACGAGTAAACCTCAACAGTTGGGGTTGTGGGTTTTACAGAATGGTGCATCGGCCGGGAACGATTCTCAAAATTTTATCAAATTCAATGAGAGACCCAAAATACCATAGTTTAGACACAGTCCTGGATGAAATAACGGTATGAATGTGTGGAATAGTCGAGAGTGGCACGTGCGAGATGTGAGGTTGTGTCCTAAAATTGTGTGTCAATGTGATGTGTGAAACGTGATTGGGGCAACGTTTTAATAAGAGCGACCCTCCTGGATTTGCCAAGTTTCTAGTTTTCACAAATAGGGCACCTTAATATGTGCTCTGACAAGGGTTGATTTGATACGTTTTGTTTCGCTTTCACTGTGGCGAAACTAAGTTATTAAGTAATTTTCACGAACACAAAGCTTCCGCTTAATAATTGATGCACAACGGGCCACCATGTATAATCCGCAGGAATAATCGATCAATTTTAATGGGATCATCTTGAAAAATGTTCAGTAATCGGGGATGGCCACACCAATTGCGTTGAATTTTCTCTAGAAAGGGGAGGGAGTCAAAACCCATCTCCCACCCCTTGCTTAGATCATAAGCGTCTCGGACCCTAACAAGCCTTTCCACAGGTCAGACACAGAGGCTTACCTCACGCTGACACGCGCCGCCGGCACAGCGTGCCAGGGGCTAACTAGCTTTCTATCTCCTACGCATGCTTCCACAGGGGGTTTCCTGACATCTGACGCGCGTTTTGTTCCCGTTGCCCGTTGCAGGCTTTTACAGGGGTGTATCGTGACATTCGTGACGATGTGTGTCTGTGCCCTGCTGGTGTGCAAGCCTAGTTACTCGCGGACAGCCCTGTGAGTGATTATTAAGTGGGCTGCTGGGATTTAATCCCCGCATCTCTTGCACGCACGGGAAACGAAAAATTGGTTTTATCAACATGTGGGTTAAATTAATTTTAGTCGCACAAGAGTCGAGCTCCATTCGTTAATTCCTGCTGTGTGGTAATTTTGACTACAAAACTCTGGAGAGGGGACCTCCGGGCAACCTGGCTCAGTATGCGGGGATTTCTAATGACTGCCTTTGCATAGCTTGGGTACGTCAGTGGGCCGCTATATTGGGCGATTCCTTCTTTGCTATCCCCCACTGGTACAGGAGAACAGGGCGTTAAACCTTAAATTTGGTCATAAACGGCCAACTGGTTTTCGTTCGGCCTATCCAGTGGGTAATTATGGCCTTTCCTACAGTCCTTGCAACGGGCAGGTACCCGCTAATACTATGATGCACCCCTTGTCTTACCAGAAGGAGGGATCTTTTGGGATATATATACTTATCTCCTCTAGCATGGAAGGCTCAGTGTTGAATTTTTCCTCTCTTTTCTTCAGCGAACTTGCTAAGAATCCAAACAGGTTCCAAAAGGGCACCTATTGTTTATTCAACACGGGGTTAATGTTAACGCGACAAGCGGCAACTACAGGTAACCTCAGATGCGATGCAAAATGTGGCAATGAAATTGAACGACTGGATTAACGTTGGAGTCGGTGCCATCGGGGAATCTAGACGCCCTTCTGCTTGCAGCTGCTCGCTACTTTACCATCGAAGTGGCGCATTCAGGCGCCTTGAGGCCTTAGGGTCGGTTAGGGTGGCATGGGCGGTGCCGTGAAGCTCGCTTTGGCCGGCCCGGGTGAAGGGCCGATTGGTGTCAGGCGGTGGTTTTGTTTCCATTCCGTCAAGCGTCTCGGGGGTTATTAGATCATATCGTGTTAAATTGTGATATTTAAAAAATGAACTTTGGTGGAGGGGAAGCAGAGAGGCGACCATGTATCCCCAGCACTTATTAAACTGCGATGGTTCAATGCAGAGCAGGTAGTACAATCTCCTTCCCTATGTGCGATGCACATGGCGATAGAAATTGGGCAGTCGCCGGCCCTGACCGACAATATCGAATTTAGAGTGACCGCTGTACCCGGACAGGACAAACGACGATCAAACCAACCAACTCTATCGCGCATCAGGACAGAAGCGGGCAGACGACGACTTTGTTATCGCAGTGACTTGGCCCTTTTTTAGCGAATTAGACTACGACAGGACAAAACCATTAAGAGCTACGTTACAAATTATGTAGAGACTCGGCATTGAAGATGCGTGTGTATGTGTGAAGTTTGAGAAGAGCAATCATCGTTCTGAGACGGCCACCCATATTACAGTTACTACTTCTTTGGATCATCGCCGATGTGCGGTGTGCGACATAGGCCAAGCTGTCCGATCATGACACGGGGCATTCAATTGGTACAGGCTGCTCTAAACCTCCTCAATTTTAGACCTCATTAACTCTTAAAAATCTTGGTTCTTGGTATCATAATCCCTCGGTGTGACAAACTGCAATTTTTCGTTTCCTCACGATGGTTACGAACTCAACTTCAATTTTGCCTACACCGATTAAAAGGTTTAAACGATTTCCATTTAACGATTCAAAAGGAGTGTCAACGATTTCCATAGCTAAGAGTGACAATCAAGATGAAGTCCTAACGCCTTCTATCTGCACCCCTGTCGGCCTTATAACCAACAGCGTCTCCCCCAAAACCCTATACTGCGGCGGGAGACAACGTAGCTGCATTGGCACCTCCTCGCAGGGAGGGAGGTTGGCTCTGTGACGGTTCCCACTTCCTGCGCCTCTGCCCAGACGGCGTACCGCCGTCCAGACGGGGGCGCTGGGAAATGACCGCCAATTAGGACCTCCCACAGAGGGCGCAGAATGCCCTATCAACATAACCGATCATGCGGCCATTAAACGGCCAGCACCGTTCGATGAACCATCTGTGGCCGCGAGCCATGAGTACCTCGAGGTGATTGGATCCCCTGGAGGCTCCGTCGGCCCACTCGAAAAGGACGCGGGCCCAACTTGGGGGGTTGGTGTGCCTTATTCTCCAGAAATCTCCAAAACAAAATTGAACTTTTGTGAGGGTCGCTCGCCAATTTGAGTCACCCGGGATAGCACACTCCCCAGCTGACCCAAAGTGATCGACCCTCAGGATCTACAGTATGCAAGCAGAAAAACACGGGACGGTGAAAATGGATGGGCCGAAACCTGATCCACACCCCCAAAACAATGATTTCTCGGTCTCCCTGATGGAATAAAAAGTAAAAGGTCGCCGCGCACCCCACCGCGTTCTTCCCTAATTCATACAGACCCTCCGCAGCCGGTCAAACGGTGCCGCCACGCTGCCGGCCCACGCACAAATGAGGCTCGGTATGGGGGTTGGCGGTTCCGACATCGCTAATCCTTCCAGCCTGGCGCGTGCAGACGGCGAGGCGCGACACGTCAGTTGTGACACCGAAAGGAAAATGGGAGAGAAACTGAATGAATGGGTGCCACCAAGGGTAGCAGCGGAATGTATGAAGACTCCTGGAAGGAAAGAGCAAGTGAAAATCTTTAGAGAGAGTGTGAGAGAGAAAGAGGAGAGGGATGAGAGACAGTATACTGAGAATTCGCGCCGCGGAGAAGGAAAGGAAGAATTCGCGCCGCGGGAAGGAAATACAAGATATGAAGAGAAAGGAAAACAGATTATTTAGAGCAGCGCCGCGGAAGTGACTGAGTAGTCGAGTTGACGATGATAAGCGCACGGGTAGGTCGCTGGGAGGACTATGTAACGCGGTTGAGATGAACAAGCAGCGGTACGGGGTGATGAACAGAAGAGATAGAAGGAATCTGACGGACGTCGCGGCACAGAGAGAAAAGGTGGATTAAGTGCCGCGCGAAGAGTGGGAATAGTTGTATTAGTGCTGCGGAAACAGGCATGACAGGGACGAGGAGCCACATAAAGGTGGCAGCGCCCTGCCGCAGCGATGCGGTGCAGGGGCACGTTTTACGGGCGCCACGGAAAGAAGAGAGAGGAAGATGAAGCCGTGGCGTGCTGTCGAAAGGAAGAGAAAGGAAACCGCGACGCACTAATAGAGACGCGGACGCGGAATAATGGGATGGTCCAAAGGAAACAAGAAAGAGAGGGAGAGGGAGAGAGAGAGTGAGAGAGAGTGAGAGAGAGTGAGAGGGAAAGAGATAGAGAGAGGGAGAGAGAGAGAGAGAGAAAGAGAGAGAGAGAGCGAGAGAGAGGCGGCTGCTCTCCGAGACGTCAAAGATCAGCCGTCTCGCCCGCCAAAAATGCCACGTAAGCGGCTCATTCTCGAGCCGCTTTCATGTCAGTCACATGGTACAGCAATCGCTCTGGGGAGTCAGGGCGATTGCTGTGACAGTTCATAACGGGGGAGACGCAGTTCCTCGTCGCTTCTCAGGCTGCCTGGCCAGTGCGGTAACACGTAGGTTCCTGTATTAGTAACGGTAAGTATGCGACCGATTTTCGTCTCTAACCGATGCATTAAGTACATAACTCTCATTCAACTCCCTGAGGTGGACTCCAGGGCCGGGTGAGTCATCACGTCCAAATAAAACGGCCGGTTTCCTGGCTATGGTTGTGTAAGCCCACTGAGCCAGGCGTATCGAAGTACCTGAATGCTATTTGTTAGAGGGAGGTTGCCGAAGTATGTCATCTTGTTGAATTCTAACTGCCCTTGAATGTCCAGATGATATGTGTTTAAATTATTGCTACTGAAACGGCTGAACGGATGTCCGTGTTGATTTCGACCATCGATGTCTGCCATGTCTAATGTGTATACCTTAGTGTGTGGCAGGCCCTTCACGGCAACAGGCGCTCACCAGAGGACAACAATCATCCTGCCGGGTTGGATCAAAACAGCCATCAGACGTGATGTGCGCTGACGCAGGGAGGTCGGAGCCCAAAGTCCAACACTTACCGAGGCCAGAACCAGCAAGCCAAGCCCAGGACCAGGCGGGGCCGTCAGAAGAAAGGGGAGAGGGCGGAGTTACAGCCGCGGGGAGACAAGTGCACCGGGTGGAAGCCGGACGACAGTGCTCCCACCTCGGAACGGAAGAGGGACCCAGTTTTCATAAACGCAATATGCGAAACGAAATCTGGTCCCAGTATAGGGAAAACAAAGTCATCACTGAATAGCGAAAGCTTTAAAATAGTGTTTGACAAGAGCCTGCACAGATTACTCTTGAGTAACACGCACGCTCACAACAAAGACCTAGTATGGATCGTGAGTTCACAATTGAGGAGATCCAAAACATCTCACCGAGTTTTAGAGGACATCCTAAGAACTTCGACCCATCAAAAGTGAAATCGAAAAAGGAAAAAGTACGTTGCAGCGAATTCTGCTCGAGAGTCCGACATATTCAGAACCTGAAACATCACAGGCGGAACCTTGCACACTGTATCACGTACCAGATGACCTGCGAGATCTATTCCAGCAAGCTCACGAGTCAATGGCTGAGGAAAGTAGAAAACAAGCAGAAAAACTGTCGTCTGACCCTTACCGGATACGCGACTGTACCAGGTGTCTACTAAAAGAACAGGGAGTCACCTTCATACCCGACCGTTTTCTATGCGAATGTGAATTTTCCATTCCAGAAGGCTCACACGTAATAGAAGAAGAAGACGGCATCAGACAAGGGAGAGAAAGCATCAGAGAAACTCAAGCACAAAGTGTCACACTCGCAACGTCACACGTAGCGTGCATTCCTGACATGCCACTCCACGAGTTTGAAAGAGGGGAAGAACAGAGCGATCTATCACACGAACACCAAGATGAGCATCGAGAACCAGGAGTCGATGAAGATCACCAGGCCCACTCGAGCTACATCAACAGAAACGTTCGAGTCTTGGCAACGGAGATGGGACAATGATCCCATGGGCTCCAAATTGCGCCTTATGAAGCCCAGGATCGGCGCGTGGTCATCGGCCAATGCCAGGTGCAGAACGGACGAGGTTGTTTTAGCCAGATTGCGTATAGGACACACACACTCCACTCACTCGTTCCTTCTGAGAGGAGAGGAGACACCGGAATGCCCGCGATGTGGGGAACACCTCTCTGTTAAGCATGTTCTCACTGACTGCCGGGACTTTGAGATTGAGAGGAGGGCTCACTTCCCCGCAGATTTTTCACTCGGGTCCCTTATTGGTGAGTCGCCGTCAGTCGATGTGGCAACAATATCGGCTTTTCTAAAGAGTATCGCATTCAATGTCATTTATTCACCCTCGTAGTTTTTTCTCACTTCATTTATGTAGCAGACACACACAAATGGTAACACCACAGGGTTAGTACTTTTTACGTATAAACCTCCTTTTTATTAGCACCTGACCTGTTACAGCCCTCACAGTACTTCATTTAATGTTATGGGCGCCATATGACCCTGCTGTCGGTGCGCCCAAAAACCCCAACAAAAAAAGAGGGACGCGCCACGATGGGAATCTGCGGAGACCAAAACAGCCAGGCCCGGCTGTGTCTTCCAACGCGGTCTCGACGAGGGTCTGGCAGTGTCAAGAGTGGTCACGCTGCCTCTCGGCTGGTGGCGCGTTCCTCACCACACAGTTCGACGTCTCCTACCAAGAAAAGGACGTGCCCCTGAGAGAACTCGGCGCGACCAAAGCTGCCAGGCCCGGTCGTAACATCCACCGCGGTACTGACGAGGGTCTGGTAGTGGCAAGAGTGGTCACACTGCCTCTCAGCAAATGGCGCGTTCCTCACCACAAAGCTCTGCCCCTCTCACCAAGCAGCAAAGTTGTCCAAATAACTGGACTTACTGGCGGAAGAACTGGCTGCCTCTGACCCGGATCGCCTCGGGCAAGCCGAAGAAGGGGGCTATGTCACGGCCGTCGTCACCAGGCCCACCGTAGGGTCAGACATCTGGACTTCGGCCTGGCCTCTCTCTCAAGCGTCGTTATGCGCATAGAATACACAGATGGAGCACTGATCCTGTGAATGACTGTCTTCCCTATTGTATTTGTGTTATTATTGAGTCCATACACATATATTTCACAGTAAAAACATCCACCAAGTACACACACCTAGGCGACAGCACTTAATCCACCCTCCCCGAGATCTAAAAAAAACACCACACTCCACACAGCAGCATGAAGGTAGGCTTGAAGCAATGGGTACACCCATGCAAGGCACATAATTGGCGGAGCATTCCTCTCCTCTAGTGGTATCGCAGTCAATACGGCAGCAGCAGCGGTTATCGCGAGGAGATTACCGATGGCACCTCCCTGCCGTTCCAGTAAATCCCGGCTCTGTTTTGCGCGCACCCAATCATTTCATTATCCCCAAATAAATTAGGCGCACTTCCACTCTCCTGTTTCCGCCCCCCCCACATTAACCCATCGCTTCCCACAGGACTCTGGAGAGATGATGCACTCTCCATCTGCTCACGTGCGGCGTGCGGTCCGGCCCAACGGACCTGTCCGACTCCTCGCATGCGGCATGCGGCCGGGGGCCACGCGGTCCGGCCCGACAGACTTGTCCGGATACTCGCGTGCGGTCGGAGACCGCACTGTCCGGCCCGTTAGACTACGGGACAGCCCGCCATTTGGCGCCACCTATGTGTGTGTTTATACGCGAGTGGCGCCCTCTGGGCGGGGCGCGGGTGAGGTCGACGGCGTCTGGCGTTAATGTTTTTAATGTGTGTTTTTTACCGTTTGCTGCAAGTTTTTCTCATCCACTCTCTTCCTCCCGCGGGATCTTTCCTATACTTTTTATGTACTGTTTTTCTGTCTTTTTATCGTGTGCAATATATGTATGGATGTAGAAAGTCTCACTGCGGTGGAAGTGAACATAAAAAATAAAAAATAGGAGAACTGGGAAATAAGTAAAAGAATAAAATAAATTCATGGGTTAGTCCATTGACAGAACGAGCACATATATATTTGGATGTATATATGGACACATATTGAGCACATACACAGAGTTTTGGTTTTCCATGGCTTGTGTCACTAAAGATAGACTTCGGCCTGCGGCCTCGGTTAACGCCGCTGAGGCGCAGAAGAACCACATGACAAGCCATGGACATGACAAAGAACGTGGCAAACCCCCTATTATCAGGTGTCTGAACACGCCTGTGCAGCATTTTCCCAAATCTCTGGTGTCTGAGCACACCTCTGCAGTGTTTCCCCTAATATCAGGTGTCTTAGTACGTCTTTGTGGTATGCACCCCACTATCATGCATCTGAGCACGCCTATGTCCCCTAACCCTATTCCCTGCTCATTTCCTCCTATTATCAGGTGTCTTAGCACGCCTCTGCGGCATCATGCACCCCACTCTCCTGCATCTGAGCACGCCTCTGGACCATTTGAACATTACTTACCTGGTTTACTTACCTGGTTGGTTCCCTTCTGCATCAGCGACCGTCTGGATAGAAAATGGGCCATGGAAGGATGGAGGGAACATTTTAATGAAAAGACGCGCCAGTCCCTATCAGCATATTCTACAAACAGTACAATCAGTCCTAACTGGTATTGTGCATCTTCCAGCATACTTTGTTTAGAAGATACAGGCTTAATATAGCGAGTACATCATACAGTCCACCAGAACGTTCAAAAACTAATTACATATATGCATGCAGTTTAGCCATAATATGTTTTTCTAGTAAGCCCTTGAATCTGATTAGGTCAGGGGCACACACAGCATCGTGGGGCAAAGGGTTCCAAACGGACACAGATCTGACCGTAAAGAAACGCTTCCTGATATCGGTATTGACAGTCTGCACGAGTATTTTGTATGGGTGGTGTCTGGTGCAGTTTCGTTGACTAATTCTAAAGAGACTTTCAGGATCTTAGCAGGATTTTCCATGGAATAGTTTCCAGCAGTGGATGAGATCAGCTCTCAGCAACCGGCCTTGGATAGAGTATACTTTCAGTGCCCGGAGACGATTTTCGTAGGTGAGACTTTCGAGACCATCGACATGTTTGGTCGACCTTCTCTGGACATTCTTTAGAAGGTGAATGTCTTCGCGGTAACCTGTGTTCCATAGACATAAACAGTACCCAATGATTGGCCTGATATGTGTGATAAGGAGGAAAAGCATGTGCTCAGGCGAACGGCAGACAGTCGATTTCAGGAAACTCTGCGCCAGGGCCCCTGCTTTCCTGGCCACAGCACGTACGTGAGCGTGGAATTTGAGCTCTGTGTCAATGAGCACACCCAGATCCGAATGAGAGTTCGCACATGGGATGGGGTTCCCATTCAAGTGATACCTGGCGGGGTCCTATGTCTTGACGGACGAGAAAAACGAAGCACGGCACACTTTTTTCCTGTCCATACAAAGACCCCAGGAGCTTGCTGCGGCGTAAAGGGCATCAATATCACCTTGCAGGTTGAGTATTGAAGGAGGCTGCTGTTCGTTGGAATGGTATTTCTCACAACCATATATTTTCAAGTCGTCACCAAAGATCTTGTAGGATGTAACTAATCTGTGCCCAATACTATTGATATATATCAAGAAGAGCAAGGGGCCTAGCACCGAGCCCTGAGGGACTCCACTCAGGACCTCCCTTGCAGCGCTTGTGGTACCTGACACACTGACTGTCATCAGCCTATTACGAAGAAAAGATGAGATCCCGTGAAGCAATTGCCCTTCGATTCCCAGACAACGCAATTTGTCAAGAAGAATATTATGCGAAACTACATCGAAAGCTTTACTAAAATAAAAAGAATTACATCTGCGACACCCCCTCCCCCATCCATGCATTCAGAAACTTCGTTATACACAAGCAGCAGCTGGTCCATCGTGGATCGTCCGGCCCTAAATCCAAACTGGTTCTCGGTAAAAGGGAATTTTCCTCCAGGTATGATTCTAAGCATTTGCACACAACTTTTTCCATGATTTTGCAGCACACTGATGCTAGGCTTATGGGTCTGTAGTTCAGTGGATCATAGCGGTGGCCTTTCTTAAATATAGGGATTACTAGTGAGGTCTTCCATACACTGGGTAATCGCCCTTCTTCTATGGATTGCCTACAAATGAGGTAGAGTTGGTGTGCAAGCTCAGCTGCACATTTCTTGGGTAGCAAGGGATAAAGATCATCAGGGCCCATTGCAGAGTTGCCATCAAGATTCTGCAAAAGCTCGAGTATATCTGCCTCTAAGAAAGTTAAAGTGTTGCAAACCCCGTCATAATTCTGGAAAGGTGCTGGGTCATTTGGCGATATTCTTGTGTATACTGATTCAAACGACGATGCAAAACATTCACTTAAGATAACACGGTCATCAGAGAGGGTCCCTGATCCTTACTTGAGAGGGCCAACACATGGGCAGCCCACCTTTTTGTTTCGAATGTATGAGTGCAAGAGCTTAGGATTTTCTTTTGATCTTTCAATTCATCTAGTTCCATGCTCTGCCTGGGAATTCACAGCAAAAGAGCAGTATCTCCTATTCACTGCAGTAAATGAACTAAAGGCAGAAGAAGCAGCAGAGGACCGCCTGCCTAGCTCATTACGGATAGATTTATATTTCTGCCAGGCAGCTTACCTTTCTTTTATAAGGCTTGTAGGCGGTCTAGTTGCCCAAGGTAGTCTGCCCACTGCGTTTGCCTTAGCTGGTACACCGTCATCTGCCAACGACAGAACTTTCCCAGCAAAGCATTTAAACAATGTTTCAACAGTCTGATGGGATAATTCGAGGTCCCAATTGACAGGCCAGAGTTGCTGGTTGAGTTTGTTGTATTTTCCCTTATGCCAAGGTTTTTGAGGGACAGAAGGCCACCCTCCTGTTCTATCTTTCTCAACTAGGAAAAATACATAATCCAGGACTACTGGGCAATGATCACATCCAGGTAACGGAGGTTTTACCTGAGCTGACCCAGTCCTATCACTTTCTGACGCCAATACCAGATCTAGTATGTTTCCGGACCTGGGAAAGGTGGGCTCCTTTACCCACTGTGACAATCCGACAGCATTGAATATGTCGAGGAAAGATCTTTCCATGGGAGTAGATGCCGTGCACTGGTCCTCATCAGTCCAAGTTAAGTTTGGGAGGTTGAAGTCCCCAAGAACCACCACTTCTTTGTCAGCACAAAACTGTCCAATAAAGGAAGAAATCTCCTCATTAACCTCAGCTGAGTTTGACGGAGCCCTATACACAACTAAGATATGCACATTGTACAAGGTTAGACGAAAGTACAGTATATTAGGCATTGGTGAAAGAACATTATCAACCATGATCGTGGTGTGCACATAAGCACAGACTCCATGTTTTGGGACCGTACCAGCAACACCCCCCGCAAGAGAATGTAGTTAGGAATAGATACAAGCGAACTTTTGATTGTAGACACCAAATGTGACTGTAATACAAATGATGTTTAGCTTCTCAGATGTTATAAAATCTGAGAGAACGCTAAGTTTGCTGCATAGTCCATTAATATTCAAGACTGATAATCTTAACACAGTTGAGTCAGTCAGCGGAGTTAGTAACCCTGAGCAGGATTTTGAACAGGGTTCTGGGCTGGCTGACCTGGAGATGATGGACTGCCTCCATTTGCCCCATTGCTATTCCGAGCACCATTTCTCCGGGCCTGCCTTTTGGCATAGAGATCAGAATGTTGAGCATAGGTTATATCAACTCAGCCGTCATCTGTTCAGACTCTAAATCTGTCCTGCAGGCCGTCAGTAACGTAGTCAACCCCAGCCACCACGTTATAGCAGATATTCAGAAAGGTATCGATGATACCCCTGATGTCTCTTTTCTTTGGATCCCGGGCCACTGCAAAATTCAAGGGAATGAAAAGGCCGATGAGCAGGCAAAAAAGTCCCTAGAACTTAGAGAGATCGCACCTTAATGTGGTCTGGAGATGATAGCAAAGCTCTCCTCCAGGACAGTATCCGGAAGCAAATTCAAAATAACTGGACCACAAACCACAGTGCCCATCTATTCTATATCAAGCCTAACATCGGCTACTGGCCCAGTTCCAACCAAAAGAGTCGCCGGCGCGAGGTTATTCTAACCACTCAGAAATGGACACACAAAATTAAATGCCTATTGGAACGCGGTACCTGCGGTACCTGCGACGCAATGGAGAATCCCTATCACATTCTTATCAATTGTCCCCAGCACAATACCCATCGGCAACCCATGCTAGATTACTGCCGAATCCAAAACATCCCTGTAGACCTAAAAACTCTGCTCGGTAACGACCATCCTGAGCTACTCGAAAAACTCTTTACATTTCTAAGGGACTCTGGGCTAGAGAAGTTTCTATAAATCACCCCTCCCAGTATATATGATGGACGGTGCATGGTGCACCCCCAAAGTAGGACTTGCCTATTTTCATATTAGCCATCCATGTCATAGATGATCCACTGCAAAATTTAAGCAATAGTTGTTTAACCTTTAAATGGTATATCGTAGGCTAAAGATAGGTTATGTTAGGCTAGCTTTGAAATCAGGTTAGGTTAAATAGGTTATATTTCTTCACCGCAGTGATACCTTTCACTGCGGCTCTATGCTAACCACACTCATACTCTTACTAACAATCTAACTGTCCTCTCACACTTCTCTTTTCTCTGCGCGGCGGCTGCCCAGCCGGATAGGGGAGCTGCAACCTCACCTCCGGGTTGCAGGGTAAATTCGCGGCACCCTGGCCAGGTGTTTAGCGCAGTTTCTAAAATATGAAAATTATTGATTTAACGGAAGATTTCGAGTAACGTAGACAAGCGGACATCAGTAGCTGACACACAAAATTATAAATTCTAAATTCCAAATTCTAAATTTAAGGTCATCAACCATAGAGATAACCTTCGCACTCTGCGGGTCTAAGTTTATAAAAAGAACTCCCTTGGCATGGCTATGCCATTGCCACGACCGTCCATTCGCAAGCTGAAACATCTTGCAACCCATTACTTGAAATAACCCATTGCTTTAACAGACTAACGTAGCTTGCCCTCACGCAAAATTCTAAAATTCTCCCACACACTCCTTTAGAGGCGGGCAAAGGTGCTATGCACAGAACGCCTTATAAAAAGCCTTTGACTTTGACTTTGAGCATAGGTTAGATCACGGCTTATGAACACAGTTGTCGGGGCTATCCTTAAGTAGTTTGGCCTTTTCCAGCACCAGTTTGCGATGGTCATCATGAATGATCTTGGCTCTGAAAATGTCCATGTGGCCAGTTATTTTGGTTACGACAGACAGAACTACTGAGAGCCCCATGTATTCCTGGGTAAGGTTTGTAAATTTGTTGTTTGCCTCCACAGGGGATTGAGCTTTTAGACCTCTTATGATGATGGACTGTCTGCGCTTTTCCCTTTCTGCCATCTCACGGACCTCCTTTCGAATCACACCCCTGTACTCAGAGGGCTGGTTGGAGATAGTCAGTTGCTGACCAGTCAGATCCTGGGTGGGTGGATGGTTGGAAGCAGCCAGATGGGCGGAAGCTCTATGAACAGGTTGTGTAGGATGGGTGGAGAGAGCCTCAACCTTACTGACAAGCTCTTTCACAACACTGCTTATGCCTTTCATCTGTTGAGACAACTGTGTTACCAATTCTGCCATATAAAGCTCGGTGCCACTAGATGGTCACTCGGCACGGCCAGTGGTGTGGGTAAGGTGAGATTCGAGGCAAGCATACTGAATTCCTGCACCATCATAATTCATGATAGTATCAATCACTTCTTGAGGCAGGCCTGAGCACATCTCAGTAGCATGCACCCATGATTGACATGTGTCACAGCCAAAGGAATCATTTCCAACATCTTTGGAACAAGTCCCACAGACCTGGACACCCCCTGTGTGTCATCAGCCACACTAGCGCTGCACCCCCGCCTAACTTTAGTTTTACGCCAAGCCAAACTGTGTCGAAGTATATGTGTTAGGCGGTCATTGTTTGCGCCACTGATAGAACCAAGCGCGCAGGTTTCGAGGCCACACGGATTGTGGGTAGTGCATGGAAAGTGAAGCCACACGGATTGTGGGTAGCGAAGTTGTTTACTGGGATGTGGGCCACTGGTGGTGCGGTCCGGCAACCATCAGCTGGCGTAACGCAGGTCCAATAATGGGGCGACAATTGGCATCAGTTTTGAGAGCTACCAATGGATTGGAGACGGTGATGAGTGCCACTGGTTGTGATTGGGCGGCAGCCCGGCCACGGTGAGAGTTCGGCCATGCCGGTTGTCGCGAGTTGAGGGTCCGGATGAGTGGGTCTGCGGTCGTGTGTTCCGTAATAGAAAATTCAAGAAAGTGAAAGCTCGAGTTTAGCAGCAAGGACCGGGCGAGAAACCAACATCAGCGGTGGGATTTACCTTTTTCATCTGTGCCTCTTTAGTTTATTTTCGTTTTCGTGCGGTTTTAGTTAGTGTGGCACGTGGAGTTTCAAGATGGCGGCGAAGGGGGACCATGAATAGTTAAACTCGAGGCTGAGGCGGGGTTCAGTGCTTCATTACCAGCGTTTTCCGGTGTGGCTCCGCCGGTGTTAACCGAGGTGGACGAGGCTGAGGACTTTTTGAAGAGTTTCCGTCGTGCAGCCCGCACCAACGGATGGACGGAGGCCTGGCAACTGGACTTGCTCCCTGCCCTCCTTCAGGGCGAGACTAGCTGGGTGGCAGATGAGCTGGAAGAAGACTCTACGGAGTCTTTAGCCTTGGCTGCAGAGAAGATCAGGACACTGCTTTGCCCAAAGGAGAAGAGGAGGGTTCTGCTTCATCGATCCTACCAGGAGAGGTTGAAGGACGGTGATAACCCTCGTCTGTTCGTCCTTAACCTCCAGAAGCTCCTCTGTGGTGGAATGCCAGAACTTTCCAAAGAAGCGCAAGAAAGTCTGATCCTGGAGCAGATTCCTCGAGTGGTCCCAGCGAAATGGACGATGAAACTGTTGGATTCTGAGGCGTCTTCAGTGGAGGCAGTCATCCGTAAGCTGGAGCACCTGCAAACCATGGAACAACTACAGAAGAATTTAGCTACAGGTGGCCACCAGGGGCCCTCAACTCTTGACCGGGTCTGTGGGGGGTCAGCTGGACCCACGTTGGCGGGCGCTCAGGCTGTGCGTGCTGTCAATGCTGACCGTCGCTGCTTCCTGTGCGGCAAGACAGGACACTTCAAGAGATCATGCCCAAAGCTGGGTACGCCAGGAGCCGCTGCAGGAGCAACAGGGGGAAGACCAGAGAATTTCAAGTGGAGAAGACAAGAGAACTTCCAGTGGAGAAGACAGGACCAGTGTGTTTTTGTTGTGGGGGAAGGGGGCACGTCCAGGCAGTGTGCCCAAGCAAGCGTCAGCGAGACATCAGGAGGTTGGACACAGATCAGCAGTTGGGTGCTTCGAAGGAAATGAAGACCCTGGTTACGCTGAACGGTGTAACTGCTGTGGGAGTGCTGGACACAGGCAGTGCCGTCAGCCTGTTGTCTGAGTCTTTGGCCAGTGCTCTGAACCTCGGTGTGACCAAATCTGAAGAGGTGCGATGCATCGCAGCCAACGGGACGGAGCTGAAGATTGGTGGGAGGGTGCAAGTGGATGTCCAAGTGGGAGACACGAAGGTGAGGCAGCAGCTGTGGGTTTCTCAGGATCTAAGTGATGAACTGCTCATGGGGCTGGACCTGCTGACCAAGTTAGGGATAAAAATTAATTGCGAGACTGCTGAGCTGACTGCGTTTGGGGAGCCCCTGCAGCTGGTGGAGAGAAGTGACGTCATCCTGAAGTCTCCAGTACAGTGTGCAGCACGCACAGAGACTTTCATCCGTGTCAACCGAGTGACGCTGCAGAAGCCTCGCCTCTTCGAGCCTGCAGAGGTGCCAGGGGTTCAGATCTGGCCGACAGTGCACTACAACCACCAGAAGACACCTGTGCGTGTGGCGAACGTGGGAACAGAAGAGGTCACCATCCCTGCTGGAACAGTGCTGGGTGTTCAGGAGCCCTTGGAAGACCAGGAGTTGAACCTGCTGGAGATGGACACCAGGAAGGGTGAGACAGAGCCTTTGCTGCCCTCGCTGGAGCAACTTACTGGTCAGGAGAAGACAGTGTACAGGGAGCTGCTAGATGAGTTCAAGGATGTCTTTTCTCCAGAGTGCAGACGACATAGGCACTTATCGTGGACAGCATGAGCTGCACCTCACCACCACGTCAAAACCCATCCGTCAGAGGGCGTACCGCCCGCCACTTCATCTTCGAGATCTGCTGGAGAGCAAGTTAAACACCTTACAAGAGCAGGGTGTGATAGAAGATTCAACATCACCATGGGCTTCACCTGCGGTCCTGGTCAGGAAGAAAGATGGTGACATTAGGTTTTGCTGTGACTACCGAGCAGTGAACTCTGTACTTCTACATGACTCGTACCCCTTACCAAGAATTGAAGACCTGCTGAATGCAACCAAGAAAGCCTGTATCTACACTGTGCTGGATCAGGTCAGCATACTGGGCTGTGCCCATTTCACCTGGATCGAGAGAGGTGACAGCATTCATATCTGAGTTTGGGCTGAAGCAGTGGACTCGTCAGCCCTTTGGATTGAAGACTAGCCCTGAGATGTTTCAGCGCATCATGGAAGACGTGCTGGGGGACATGAACTGGACAACTGCGGTGGTGTACCTGGACCACCTGGTTCTATTCAGTGCGCCAAGGGAAGAACATGTGGAAGTGCTGCGGAAGATGTTGCATCGGCTTAGGCAGGCTGGCCTAAAGCTTCATCCTGGCAAGTGCAAGGTCGCAGTTTCAGAAGTGGATTTTCTGGGGCATCACCTGGACGCGACTGGGATGCGTCGAACAGAAGAAAAGGTGGAAGCTGTGAAGAAGTGGCCCAGACCTTGTGACAAGTCAGACGTGCGACGGCTCCTTGGCTTTGTTGGATACTACCGCCAATACATTCGTCACTGCGTTGACGAGTCTGCCCACCTTACAAACCTTCTGCTTACTTGTTTTGTTCTTTTCGTCTTTGGTTCGTTTCCGTTAGTACCTTAATTTGATCTCACCGAGCGCATCTTTTTTTGTTTGCCTGCTTAGATGTGACTTTGCTTTGCTTGTGTTTTTAGCCTGTTTTTCGTTCTGTTTTGTTTCCTTTTTGTTCGCACTGATCACATGCTTTTTGTTCGCACTGATCACATGCTTTGATTTAATGTTTGATAGGTCCCTGGTCCGATTAGGTGCTTGTACTTACTTACTGTTTTTGTTACTTTTACTAATGTTTTTTTAAGATTTAATATGTTCAACATATGTGGGCCCTATACTTATAACTACTTATTACTTAACATTGCTTATTTTGTTGCGTCCCCTGTTTTTGTTTGCTTGTTGTTTTGCTGCTTTGTTTTATTTTGCCTCTTCAAGTATGTTTTTGGCGTTATTTTTCTGTCCAGTTCGTTCTTTAATGCTCTTCTCGTTTTGTTATGACATGTCAGTCTCTGTTTTGTGTTAATTTTCTGTTCATTCCCGCTCCATGATTACTGCTTCATGCCAGGAACTTATGTCTTGTTCCTTCTATGTTAAACATTTGCTCTAATCTGATTCTGTTCACTTACTTCCTCTTGTTTTATACTGTGTGCCTGTACAGTTCTATTCTGTTGCTCCTTATTGCTTTGCTTTGCCTTGTTCATGTCTTCTTTTGCTGGTCTCTTTATTTACTTCTATCCCCTGTCTGTATATAAGAAATGAAATAAAAAAGTTGATGATGATGAAAAAAGAAGGCTGAGTTTCTCTGGAGCCCTGAGTGTGAAGCAGAGTTCCAGAAGCTGAAGGAAGAGCTACAGCTGTACCCGGTGCTGCAATGTCCTGCTCCTGCTGACAAGTTCATCTTGACGACTGATGCCAGTGGTTCTGGCTGAGGTGCAGAACTGAGCCAGTCAACTGGTGTCGTGGCTTTTGCCTCTGGCAAGTGGACGGCAGCAGAACGCAACTGGAGTGTCACTGAGCGTGAGCTGGGAGCTGTGGTGAAGGCTACTGTCAAGTTTCATCACTACCTTGTGGGGAGCCTTTTCTTCTGAGAACAGACCATGAAGCAATCAAGTTTTTGCAGCGCTCCAAGTCGCCGTCAGGAAGACTCTTTCGCTGGTTGGAGCATCTACAGCAGTATGAGTTTACTGTTGAACATGTGGCTGGACAGCTCATACCACATGTTGACGCCTTGTCACGTCAGTATGAGAACGGAGCATTGAAGACTGAGCTACGAGCATCTGCACCGGAGTTTGTACCCAGAGGCTATTTCAACATGGGGCTTGTTCCAGCGCCTCCTTAGAAAAAAGATGAGAACAGCTTAGATGAGGTTGGAGTAGGCACTGAAATCTGCGCCCGCTGGACCGCTTTGAGGAGGTTGGAGGAAAAAATCAGCTGTTTGCGGGCCGCCACAGCGCACAACTATTGCGCAGCGGTGACATTCTATAAACTCAAGATAAGTGGGTTGGGGGTCAGTCTTTCACCACTGCCGTCCATTCCAATTGAAGCAATACTGCCCATTACCATGGAATAAAGATAAAGTATAAGATATAAGAGATAAAGGTATCTCTTTTCCATGCCATTACTACTGCTATATTGCAATATTACAGTAATACTACTAGCAATAGTGTCTCTTTTGCATTGATGCTACCCTGCTCCACAATTTCGATTTGATTGGTTGTTCTAGATGCTGAGAGTATGCACGGGAAATAGTTATTTTATTGATTGTTTTGCAGTTGGTTTATCGTGGCAGGATATGGACAATATGAATATGGAAGGAGGTGCAGCAACTAGACAGGCATTTATTGATGCCTTGGTCGACCTAGATGAGCAGACGGATGAGGCTATAGCAGAATTGCTGGCATTCGATGAAGAAGATGATCATGAGGTGGAGGAGATTATGTTTGCAGCAGCTACAACCCGGTGAGGTACAATAATTTTAAAATCCATGAAAAATGTTACTTTTATCAAAATGAATGATCTTTCGAGCGCTGCTCTTAAACATTTTAGCTATTTCAGCAATATGCAAGTCGGCGGGTTGAACCATTATCTTCTCATTTAGGTAGTATGTGTGCAGTGTGGATACTCTTATATCATCATCATGCCTTACTCCAACAGTGAATGATGCATACCTTATATTTTTTACTTTAATTAAAGGGAATGTGGCACCTTCACAACATGATTTTAACTGAGATAGCCAAGTTGTAAAGCATGTAGGAAAACACAGTACTCCATATTTTGTTTGTCTTGGAACTCAATATTTCTAAAGAAAAAAGCTAAAACCCTACCTGACACCAGCCCCCCCCCCATCAGCCTGTCGCCGGACGGCCATTGTTGTGAGCTGCTGGTGTGACAACATATGCTGACGTCACAATCAGCATCAGCCAATTGAAGCCCTTGAAGAGTTTCAAGTATGGTAGTGGTTGCCAGATCGTGACATCGACAGGCTGATATTTATTTTATTTTTCTAGAGGAGTATTTTTAAAAACAAAATATTGAGCCTATTGTACATTTGTCAGAGAAATCATGAGTGGTTTCATTATTTTTGGCTAAAAGTACGTCTAATTTCACTAAATTCCAGGATTCGACCAAGGTGCCACATTCCCTTTAAGAGAGCTAACTATCATATTATATATTTTTAGCTAACTAGATAGCTAATGATTAAGATACAAACGGTCCATGCTGCTTTTCAAAACAACTTAATGTTGGTTGGGAGGCTACGGTGAGAAATCACTGTTTAACATGGTATCTGCAACATGGTAACATGGTATCTAGGTACCTATGTTGTTAATACATTTGGTATTTCTATTTGTGTCTTTGTTTGCTGTATACAACAAATGCTGAATATTAGTATTGAGCATTGCAATCTTGTATGGGATTGTGTACATCCATGCCTTAGTTGTGTTTGCCAGTCATCTAATTTGGTTCAATCTCTCAGGCCTGATGCTGTAAGGAGGATTCGAAATCAAGGCTATGTGGAGGACACTGTGAATGTCTACATGGAAGATGACTTCAGAGGCCATTTTCGGTAAGTTTTGGGCCCAAACCGGGTGCGAATTTATATCGCTGGATCTACAAAGTGACGTTGATTAGAAGTAGTAGAAATAGCAGAGAAGATTCATCGTTGAAATTTAAATATGTTTCCATAACCTTTGACATCAAATATATTAAAGTTACTGAACTAGTAAACCGCCTGTGGGGAAGGAACTTAGATACAGGTTAGAACACCTTCCTACTCTCCAAGTCGTATCATAGGCCCCTTCCCTGGTTCATGTTGCAAGTTTGGCCATGTCTCCTTTGAGAGGTCATCTGGGACTACTTAAGCAGGTTTTCAGACTTGGGGCAACAACTTTGTAGGAAATGGGAATAAAGCTTTTATTTTGATACCTTTACGTTTGGATTATCACTGCGAGTCGATGATAGGTATATTTAATATGCTAGTTCAGATGGTGACCTTGAACTGACCCTAGGTCCAGTATTTTTGTTTTGACCTAGTGTAGTGTATACCTAGTATATTATAGATCATTAGATTTGACATAACGAGAGGAAGTGAATGGGGCCTTAAAATTGATTCTAACCCAACTCTTGTCAGACGCTAGTGCCCAGAAACTCTTTTCTAACCTGTCACCTTCTTTGACCTGTCATGGCCTCAATATCGACTTGAGCCAAAAGTGACTGATTTAGTTTGTTCATTAATGTTTGTGAGCTAGCTGTCCACCAGCGTTCGCGTATTTTCGTCATTCCGCATAAGAGCCGAGCCCGAGGGGTGCTTGAAACCCCTCAGTTCCCCCATTATGACTTTGCTTATGGACAGCTCTGTGATACAAGCCGAACTTTTTTTCTAATTTTTGAACGGGTTGGCACTAAAAACATTTCTTTACTGTGGAAAAATGGCTTGTGTGTTCATGCTGTGCATGTTCTTCGGATCGTCCCTAAAGTTTGGCAGGAATTGAAATATGAATACAAAATAACCTGTCAATATTCGCAGAATGACCCGGGCTCAGGTGGACCAGCTCATCCAGAAGCTTGGAGCAGCTGGTGGCGCCTTCCCGGAAGATCATGGTGGGAGGCAACCAATCTCCCCTAAGACGTGTGTGCTGCTGCTGCTATGGACACTGGCCAACCAGGAGTCCATACGGAGTGTAGCCGACAGGGTTAATGTGACCAAATCGACCGTTATACGAAGCAATCGGCGCCTGACTGGTGTTCTGGTCGGCCCACTCCAGGCGAAACATGTCAGGTGGCCAGACAACGCGGCGGCGGCTGCCAGCATGGATCCGAGCGGCAAATTGCCCATGGTAGGTGCGATAGATGGGTGTCATATTCCCATATCGCAGCCTGTGGAGAACCATGAGCACTATGTGTGCAGAAAGGGGTTTCACTCTATCGTGCTGCAGGCTGTGTGCCAGTCGAACCTGACGTTCTTTGACCTTTTCGCTGGGTATCCGGGATCGGTGCATGACGCGCGAGTCTACCGGAATTCGTCTCTCTGCGAAGCGCTTCCCATACTGTATGGTGAAAATTTTTTATCGCCGGTGACAGCGCTTATCCTTTATCGGTGCAGCTTATGACCCCATTTAAGGACAACGGTAGGCTCAATGGCCGCCAAAAGCTGTTCAACGTCATTCTGAGCTCCAAGAGAGTGACTATCGAACGTGCTTTCGCTCTGTTGAAGGGACGCTTCAGACGCCTAAAGCTTCTGAAGATGTGGGGCATCCGGGACACCGTGTACGCTATCATCGCCGCATGCGTACTGCATAATATGTGCCTGACTGGTGGTGACATCGGTGATGATTTGGTCACGTTGGTGATGATTTGGATTTGGTCTGTCAAAAGTCTTTCAAGGCCAAGCTGGCGTCTGCACTGGGCGAGTCACTCCATAACTTCCCTCCATGATATGGATGCTACACATCCGAGAGACACAAAGCATGTGTACTAGCCCTACCTGTCAATCTGTTGTCTGTCAATGTGCGGGTGCAAAATTCCAGTCAGAGCATGTTGCTCATGACGTGGAGCGTCTTATGTTATCCGGGTTTCCTCTCTGATCCTGAAAGCCTTTCTGACAACCCTAGCCAAGCAGGGAACCTCATAAGGTGAGTGAATAAGGTGAGTGAAGTTTCTGTTACTCCTTTGTCATTCCTTTCTCTGTGCCAGAAGGAAACCAATCAGGTAAGAAAATCAGGCCAGAAATTTAGGTGGCTTGTGGTGCAAATTTGTGAGAGAATTTTAGATGGCTGGTGTGACTTGTCTGGCCTGCTGCCATAGGTACTTTGCAGACTGATCTTTGTGAAATTACAATTCCAAACAGTTACTGTTGGTTGTCAGTCAGAAGCTCCTTAGAGCACATCCATTCTGTCCGAACGCAGCCCCAGGTGACCAGTAAGACAAGCAATAAATAAGGATAATAATCTGCAATAAATCCGTACAATGTAATCAAACTGTAAACAAAACACCACACAAATTCTACGCTTACCATTGTGGCCCAACCTAAGAATGCGACCGACTGGCGTTGTTTCATCCATCTGGGAAAATAAACTCTGCATATGTATTTTCCGTGAATTGGCAGACCACCGAAACTTTCTTACCACGTAGAACGTAGAAAGACACGCAGAAAATGAGAAAACTTCGCAACAAATACCGCAGTACCGCACCCCACTACCTACATAAGATCCGTCACACTACCCAACAACAATCAGATTTTGAATGTTTTGTTTTTAATCTCATGCGCCATAATTGCATCTCCTCCAACCTGCTCCGAAAAACCACCTTTCGTTTGAGAGGAACTTGGAGCAGGTTTGAGATGAGCTTGGACGAGCTTGGAGGAAGTTGGGGGAGGCGCTGGACCGGGCGGGAGGAAGTTGGAGAAGCTTTGAGGAGGTTGGAGCAGGTTTGAGGAGGTTGGAGCGGGTTTGAGGAGGCGCTGGAACAGGCCCATGGATGTGCTGCCATGCTGTGCGACGGGGGTGAATAAACCTGATATGACAGCTGTGGAAGACTCTGCTGGGCATGATGGTGACGGTTATGCAGCAGACAAGAACAAGGATCGCGCTGAAGAGGAAATTCAAGACCATGTTGAAGCTGAGGGGGACGACGATGTTGAAGATCCTGTAGGAAGTGGAGTTGAAGACCAGCTGGAACACGAAGAGATAGGTGACCTGGCTACAGAAACAGCAAGGGATCCAGTTTTAAGCCAAGTCATACGTCACAGCCGAGGAAAACCAGTTAACAGGGAACAGTTGGACATGCAACAGCAGACAGAGCTAGATTTCTACATCAATCTTGCTGGCCTGAAGGTGCGTGGTGATCTGGTGTTACGTCAGACAGTGGGACATCGACAGCCGCAGATGATTCTACCAACGAGTCTGCACCTGCGCACCTTACAGCTGGCCCATGATGTACCAATGTCAGGGCATAGTGGTGTCAGAAGAACACTGCACCGGCTCACTACTGGTTTTTTTTCTGGTTCAACAAGCAGTGGGAAGTTCGGCAGTACTGCAGCAGCTGTGCGTCCTGTTTGGCTACCAAACCGAAGTCTTCTGGATGCAAGGAAGGAAGAGGAACCATTCAGACAGAAGGGGAGCCGTTTCAACACTGGTCAGCTGATATTCTGGAATTGTCAGAAAGCTTCAACGGACACAAGTATGTGCTGGTAGTAACGGACTTGTTTACAAAATGGATTGAGACTTTTGCACTGAAGAGACAGACCGCTGAAGATGTAGCTGAATGTTTGGTTCAAGTTATCTGCCATTTTGGAGTGATGAAGTCACTGCTCACAGATCAGGGCAGGAATTTTGAAAGCTCTCTTATTCGAGGTATTTGTCAGATGCTGGGCGTGAAGAAACTGAGGACAACAATCTACCACCCCTGCTGTAACGGTCAAGTTGAGCGTCTCAACCGCTCGCTAACGGAGCTGCTGACTCACTATGTCACCAAGAATCAGCGAGACTGGAACCAGTGGCTACCGGTGGTGACGGCAGCTTAAACTCAGGCCGTCACAGCGCCACTGGGTTCACACCGTCTGGGCTGGTATATGGACGGCCTATGAAGACCTGTCTGGAAGGTGAGTTTTCCGTAGACAGAGTGAAAAACCAGAGCTATCATCGATTTCTGATCAAGCTCAGAAGTCACCTCAGAGAAGCACAACAGAGGGCGCTGGACAGGATTCAGCGGGAGCAGAGTGGGCGGACGGAGACAAGACCGGCAACGTTTCAAGTTGGAGACGAAGTTTGGTGCTGAAACTTCACAGCAAGAAAAGTGGTCCAAACTTGTATGAAGCCTGCATGTACGGAAGCCTGCGATCAGGTTGTCGGTGTTCAGAACTTCCACCAGCTGTTTCAGTTTCTGAGGGAACAGTGTTTTTGGCAGTGTTCCATGCTTCTTCCCCGAGGACGTGGCACGCCACTGGTCCATGAGCGACCTCCAACGCCGCTTCAGTTTCAATTGCTTCATTTTGGCATTGTATGCCCACTCCTTGTGGAATTTCTGTGTCAAAATTCAGGTGGCCAAAGTTAGGCTGATTTTGGCCCAAAGCTCCAGAAAATTTTAGCCACCCCCTCTCAACTCTGAGATATCAAATGTATATGGAAAAATACAAATGATATGAACACTCCAGCATCCAAGCAACACATAAATATGCTTACCTTTACGCTGATTTCCGTCAGTTCACGGGGAGGCGTACCATCAAACAATTTTTTTATTTTCAGAGCACTTTTGCAAAGCAGACCATGGACACTTATTCCAATCAAAATTGCACCAATATGCCTCAAACTACTTCAAAGGGTATGCATGTTCCCATGGCAACAACATTGTTCCATTTCTTTGAGTATATTGGGCACAAGAACATCCGAAATCACATTCCTATTTTTGGCTAAAGTTACACTGACCGCTAAAGTTACCCTGTTTTACGGTACATGGAGGGTCATGAGTATGTTGTCATCAGGTTGGATTCCCAGTTTTTTGTTTCTGGGTCTCATTTGAAATAGATTAAATAAACTTGATCAGTAAAAAATTATCCTCCATGGCCCATTATGGTCGGCACTAGAAACTGGAGAAAATCCGTGACGTAGGTGTGAGGTCATCACCTGGTATGATGTCACACAAGCGAGGAAGAAAAATGTTTTGCTGGGCGTAAATTGCGGTGAACCTGGCGCCTCATTTTCAAGCACTTGCGCGGACAACGGAGTTGTCTGTTTATCCAGTGTGTTTTCATGACAGTTTTGTGCAGGTAAGACGCGAATCTTCGATTATCTCATTCTATTTTTCTTTTTAGTTGCTTGTGATAGTGGTATTGTTGCTCTTCTTTAAATGATCATCACACATAAAAGATGGGAATGACATGATATTTTGGACAGCTTCTTGATGTATGACCAATTTATGGCTGAATTCCAAGATTTTCTAGGACGTCTTTCGGTAATTCATCTTCCCAAACATACATAAATAATATTTTAGCAGCATGGCCCATACTAGAGGTTAAATTCTTGTGAATGATGGGTGTGTTGCTTTGTAGTGCTTTGGACAGTTGAAGGGAACATGAGTTACAGATAAAACAAATGTAAAATAAATTTGATTTTGCACCCAACTTCTGTTTATCTAATTGGCTTATATAGACATAGCATTCATGAGCCATATCTTAGGAGTTTGAGTGTTTCATTATGCCTTTTCTTAATGGCTCTGGCTTTTTTGTTCTCATGTTTGTTTTAAAGAAGGTATATTTTTGTGTCTTGTTATGTTTAAAGCATTTTGAAATATTATTTAAACTCGCTCTCAGCAACACTGTTGAATCACGGCCTTGTGTAACAGTTCCTAGTCCCCAGTTTGCAAAGTATGGCACTTTTGACGAGATCTCGTCTGTGCGAGTGCCCTTTTAGACAGGAGCGAATGGTGAAAATTTTACCACCTTGGTGCAAATTTGTGAGTCTGGTGTGAGGAAGGCAACACTAAAAATCAACAAAATCATGTGGGAGAAGGGAAAAACTGAATTCTTCAAACATGGGTGTGTTTTCCTCCCTGGTATATTGCGGATTGGTGCAAATTTTTAGTGACTGGCAGTGCAAATTAGTGTGATAATTATAGGTGGCTGGTGCGACTTGTCTGGCATGCTGCTATACTTTGCAGACTGGCCTAGTCCTATGTTCTTGGGCAGGTATAGAAAACAGGGATGTGCCTACTTAAGATATTTTGACTAATTATTTTTTTGTGCTTTGTGTCATGGGCACAAACTATCTCACATTTTTTACCATGACCTCTCAACAGTGAAACTGCTTCAGATTATTATGTTCAGGCACAATGTTTGTCTCAAACAATGCACCCTTTTGGACAGCATATGGAGAGCATTTTGAATATTTCAAGTTTGATATCCAGCACTGGCTATCTTATAAGAAATTTCGGTTTAAAATATCTGAGTGACTCGGATCTTGGAACTCTGGCCTCGAACTCTTGTAAGGTGAAAAGCTGTGGTAGCTGCTGAAGAATGTGTTATGTTTTATGCTTGCTTTCTTTTTTAATACATGTTTTTTGTTTTTCCAGTAATGTAACATCAGGTGTCACTGGAAGACTACAGCAAGATCTACATCAAGACCTCAGGATGAACATCCCATCACAAACCAGGAGATAACTTTTTAACACCAGTCAATGAAGGGGCTTGGAGCTGATCAAACACTGGGCTAGAAGACACATCTTATTTTCTTGCCAGTTATGAGTGAGAAGAGAGATCTCCTCTTTGTGGCCTGCCACCAGGGCTACCCATTGGTGTATGTGTGGCTGCTGAGCTGGGAACCTACTTGCCCAATCTATAGATTTCTGAGTTCTTAGTCTTACACCACAATGTGGTTAGCTTCTCGTGCCGATTACAGCAAAACAGCTTGCTTGCCAAATGTAGATGTCGCCACAGCGTAGTCTCAGTGGCGGAATCTACATTTTCATAGGTAGTGCCATCGGACCCACTTTGGTATTGCACAGTCTAATTCCAAAAAGTGTTCTTCGTCCGTGTTTGAATATCGATGTTCCCTGGAAACTGACTGCGGCAGTAAAATCAACACTTTAACCGTAAATGACCTGGCTCGATTAGTATTTCATTGAGCAGCCGCATCTCGTTTTTCAGTAACTAGCCGCAACATTGACTCAAATTTTAAGTAGGTTATTTTCTTTCACGCGCGTGACGTGCTTTTATTGCATTTAGAACAGCGTCCTAACCTGCTGCTGCTGGCGAGACCGCCTACAAGGCGGTCGCATTTGTAAGTTGCTGAATCCTCTCAGCGATGTTGAGTGGGCACATTGTCAAAATATGCTGGCGTCACGATTCAGAGCTTCTTTGTAGCTCTTAAATTTTCTGGTTTCCTATCTGTTTACGTGGCATGTGTTCCCTGGCGTTGCAGTGTATGTTATCTTCATCGACGGGAATGATACATGTCAAGTGCGTGGCGGCCTGGTAAATGGCATTTTGCAAGGAATGTGTGGTCTGTATTTTTATCCAACATGGATTTTCATGCGTTTTTCCTCTTCTGCTATTTAATCTCCTTTTGCACTTTTGTTTCACAGGACAAAGGAGAAGTGCATGATACGGGTTTGTCGCTCCTTAGCACGAAAATTTGAAAGAGAAAAATACATCTAGCATGGAAATTACATATAGTTTTGGAAACATAGTTTTTCAAGCTACAACTAAATATAAGAGAATATTTGCGCTGGACATGGCTGGAAGTCTCTTCTCGATCCAGGGGGTCCTGGGTAGGTTAACACTGGTACGGCCATCCAAGCCCTATACAAAGCAGTGTCCCAAAACCTGGGGTGCTGGGTGCAGAGCGACACCCAGTCAAGCAGAATTTTCCACTCGCTTTTATATATTTTTGCTGAATTCTCCACTCACCTCTCAATTATGGTTCTAGTTACCAAAGACACAATTCACAAAGTCAACAATACTCAACAACAATACTTACTACAAGGGCCAGTTCAATTGCCTACTCTACTAACGTCCGCTGAAAAGAGAGAAGAGCAAAATCGAATAGAAGACCGCCAAATTAACTCGGCTCTTATGCGGTTCTTTCGCTTTTCTGCACGAAAATCTGGCGACTTCTATTTCTCAGGTCAATTATACCTGGCATCCTTATCTCCACCGATTTCAGTGGAACAACAGAACCGGAATTCTGGCGCAGGCAAGACGCTCAGTGCCCCCAGAGAAAGTTCCAGTGGGTGAACACCGCCACTAAATTCCACCATTCACAAAATTCGTGAGTGGAAAATTAGACACCCTAGCCTTGTGTTGCCAAAAAATGATCTGACCGCTTTGAGAGATACATTTCTGGAAAGCAGTTTATCTGTGCACATAATTTCTAGGCTTACGTCCTTGAAAAGTTGTTGTTGTATTTCTGGTTCCGAGAATAGTGAAAAACCATTTTGGGTCATCTTTTTGTTAAAAACAATTTTCTTGAAATTTGTATGCTAAGCACCTTATTTTTTTGACATTGTATCGTAGAAAATTGACCATTTATTGCGAAGAAAATCATTGTTATCCGTATCAGCCCTTCATTGCTGCGCCCACGCCGTGTGACACCCAAATCCACTCACGACACCCTACGACACCCTAGGCATAAATACGCTGATATTTAGGTTGAACTGAAGGTGTCCGGTATTTGAATATATTGAAACTCTACATTTTCATTAAATGAATTTTTCTGGCAACAAGAACGCATCCAGTTACCCTTCAAACATCGGCAATTTTTGTATGGCTGGTCTACGGCGTGGACTTACCAAAACGCCGTCTTTACATACATCTAGTAAAAAGCGGCATCTTTAGGCTTTTGAAAGGCAGGTTGTATATTAGTTATTGACAAGAAATTGTTAGCCTCCTCTTTTGTGATTTTAGTTTACAATTTTGTAGCCTATAAGGATTCAGTAGAGCAATTAAAAAAAAACATTATGTAGCTTAGGCGACTGGCAGCAGGCAAGCCATCAAAAATTTAAAGTAGTAGTCGCAATCCCTTTCGCAACGGTCGCAACCCGCCGCCCCTGGCTGCAGTGGCGGATCAGGGGGCAAAAGGCAATTGCCCCCAAACGGAAAAGCTCGGGGCAAAACTATGTTTTTGCCCCCAAAGCGATCGACCTCCTTTTTCCCCGACTCCTTTTTAGCTTGTAAGCAAAATTTTGGTGCTTCAACTCTCAACTTCAAACAGAATTAGAAGTTCAGTGTAAATATTGGGGCTTGGATTGGAAAAAATGTATGTTGAGCCGATATTTTTCACCCGTGACGTTTTTTTCTTGCTTTTCGTCTCAGTTCCCAAAATCCTACCGAAAAGGCATATTGTAGCGCAATTTTTCACTGCGCGACGTTTTTTTTTGCTTTTCGACTTTGGTTTGCCCCTCCCAAACCAACCGGCTAGATCCGCCACTGCCTGGCTGATGTAGACGAAAGGAAGAAACAAAACACAAATAAGGCTGTAGCTTCCTTTGATCTTTGGCTTCGATTACATTGATAGAAAGCAGCATATTCATATGAAGGTGAGAATATATGTGGAGAGGAGCAGGGGAATTGGCAAGTAAAGAAAATACACTTTTAGCAAGAGTCTAGAATAGTTTATTGCCATGATAGAAAGTTTGTAGTTTCGTCTGGGTTACTTAAGTGTAAGCCAAGGCTCTACTGGGCCCTAGCATAGGTGTATGCGAGGTGCAGTGATTGAGGTCAGGAGTGGCCTCCAAAATTCCGATAACTATAGGTAGAGGAGGGGCGTCGTCCCGGACAGAAAAAAACTATACAGTGTATGCTTAGTTAATAAATTTAGGCACTAGGTATTGCATGAAAATACCTTCTTCATGTTTCACCTCCTGCCGGTCTCGAAGGCCTCCTCAGCAGAGTTGGTCTAAGGGGGCCCCGATATTTTGTCTCAGAGGCTTTTTAGAGCTTTTCATGTGGGAGAGGAGAGGAGGGGCACAAGAGTTGGTCTAGAGAAGCCCCCAAGAGTTGGTCTTCATCCCACAAATGTTAGTCTTGGTGGCTCCCAGAGTTCTTTCCCCCAAGCTGGTCTCAGAGGCCACCCCCCCAAATTTTTTCGTGACAACTCACCAATGCCAAAAAATAATTGGAGACTGCATCAGGGGTTTCAGTTGGTAGCTATTTACCTGCTTAACCCAAATTTTTCACATGGTAATGGTCAAACAATGCTGCTTGGGGATGATTTAAAAATATTTACTTTGAGAAAATTAAATAAAATATCCATTTCTCAGTTCAAACAAGGGCTCTGAAAGTTTACCATCTGAGTACTCAAATTGGAAAACTTTTACTCCACCATACATTTTGAGGGGAATTTTCCACTCACTCGCCATATATTTCGAGCTGAATTTTCCACTCGACACCTAGCGCAAAACCTATTTTGGGTCACTGATACAAAGCCTATGGGAGACCCAAATTCCAAGGGGTCCTGACTTTCCAACCCCTGCGGGATTTCCACCCATGGCGCTGGAATATAAAGTTAACACTGCTCCTGGTCCACAAACGCAATCACGTTGTATTTACACTTTCTCCACACTGCCTAGACGTGCCACGTACTAATCTGACGAAGCCAGTTACCATAACCTGAATGGAAAGAAAGTATATGTGTAAATAAGATGTCTCTGATAACCAGGGCTGCCAAGTCACACAGTGAGACGCCAGGTTTTGCGTCGAGTGAAAGAAAAAAGCTGACGCTCCAAGGGGAAGGGGCCGGGGTGCGCTGGGGCGGTTCTAGCCGGAACCTGGGTGCAGGGTAAAAGGGATGAGTTCTCAATGGGGGGGGGTCATATACTCCGTTTACCCCAGGGGCGTAGCCAGGATTTCGCTCAGGAAGGGGTGGCACCCTGAAAAGGGCCCCTGAAACAGCCCCAAAAGGGCCCTGATGGGTAAAAAGGGCCCTCCTTGTTACAGAATAGAGTGCTGAAGAGGGCTTAAGAGGGCCCTGTTTGGTATAAAGTGCCAAATTTGGCCACAGAGCATAGTGAGGACAAGCCGCCCTTCGCGCGGCTTGTGTCCTCAGGAGGCCCTCAGGGAGGAGCGGCTATCCCTTCCGCCCCCCCTTTGGCTACGCCCCTGGGTTACCCTGTTTGCAGGGGAGGGGAAGATAAACATTAAAAAAGCATCAGTTGCATTTCAGGGGACCAAGAGGATAGGCATAGCCAGGATTGCCAACCTGGGGAGGGGCACCTCCCCGAGGGACGCCACTTTTGAGCCGTCAAAACCTATCAGATGGGCACAAAATCCTACCGGGGGCGCTTATTTTCACGTTCGAGGAGGGGGGTGGTAGGAAGCGGAATTTCAGGGGGCGCCATCGACCTTTTAGGGGGCGTCGTGACCATTTCAGTGGGCACCGAGGGTTAATCGAAAGGAGGGCACTTGCACCTCTGCCCGCTGGATCCGCCTATGGGGAGCCAAGAATCGTTTGTGGAGCCCAAGAATCGATTGGGGGAGCCAAGATTAGTTTGAGAGGATCTTTCCGCTTTGATCTATCAGATGCATCCATGGTGGACCTCCACATTGCACCTCGGCAGCCTGGATACTTGCTGAGCTGAAATAATGTTCGTGGAACTTGAAAATCTGGCATATTTAGCTGGTTTAAGAATTGCTTGCAGATGTCACTAGCTTCAGTGTTTGCGTTCTTAACTCTGTGAATCCTACCTTTCAAACAGAAAACAAATAGTGAAATTCAACTCTATCAGATCAGGTATTCCTAGATCAACATCACTTGGTGTGCCCCAAGGCTCTGTCCTGGGGCCCCTTCTTTCCTTATATATATCAATGACCTACATAGAAGCTCTCCAACTCCCACTTTCTACCTCTTCGCGGATGACACAGCTCTCTTCTTTGTCTCAGACTCTCTACAGACCCTCCAAAATGATATTGACTCGAGTATGTTAGAAATATGCCAGTGGTTGAACTGCAATAGACTGACGCTGAACGCAAAAAAAATCAACTTTTCAGTTATTTTCCCATAACCTAGAAAGCCAACTCCAAATCAAAATAGATATGTACCGCTCACAAGAACATTTTCAACCAAATACCTCGGTGTCCAAATTGACGAGGACCTAAGGTGGACGACCCAAATTAAAGCTGTCGAAAATTCAGTCTCCAGAAATATTGGTATCATAAAAGGTGTAGTCACATGCTAAATTCCACTCACCTTCTCCTATTATATAATGCTCTTGTATTGCCGTACCTGACATATTGTAATCAGCTCTGGGGTAGTACCTTTGACTACAAATTACACAAGCTCATAACACTACAAAAAAGGATAGTTAGAATCATTGACGGAGCGGATAGACTTGCACATACAAATATAATCTTCAAAAATATGGAATCCTGAAGCTAAAAAATTTGCTAGAGCTCACCCACCTAAATCTCATGCATGACTTCCTTTGTGGCCGCCTCCCACCATGCACCAGCTGTATCTGACTCTCTCACACCCTTTGTCAACAACAGAACGCAACGAAACACGAGGCAAATTCAACACTTCGAAGTTCCTTTCGCCTCAACAATGTACCGTAAATTTTCCATGTTTGTAGCTGCTCCTAGAACATGGAACTTTGTGATCGCCCCCAAAATTAAAAACTTACAAGGCGTACCAAAATCTAAAACATTCTTCAAAAAGGTAGCAAAAAAACTTTACTTAGACAAATACTAGTACATAAACTAAAACTCCATTTCCAGCATCGCTTAGGTAAACTGTAGGAACTGCATTGAAAAGTGTAAAGTCCTACTTCGCCAATCACTCCTGTTCATACTCGTGAGCTAAGGTGGCTCTCATATTATTGTAAACAAGGCACACTGTAGCACAAAGCTGACCTTTCATTTGAGTAATCGCGGAATAAGTTAACTGGACAGCCCTGGGAGACTAACAAGCACGCCTTTGGCACCCTCCTGTCAATCCTAAGTCATCCCCCGATCGCGCAACCATCAACTCACCCCAGCTCCACCCTCTCTCTCTCTCTCTCTCTCTCTCTCTCTCTCTCTCTCTCTCTCTCTCTCTCTCTCTCTCTCTCTCTCTCTCTCTCTCTCTCTCTCTCTCTCTCTCTCTCTCTCTCTCTCTCTCTCTCTCTCTCTGTCTCTCTCTCTGTCTCTGTCTCTCTGTCTCTGTCTCTTCTCTTCTCTGTCTCTGTCTCTGTCTCTGTCTCTGTCTCTGTCTCTGTCTCTGTCTCTGTCTCTGTCTCTGTCTCTGTCTCTGTCTCTGTCTCTGTCTCTGTCTCTGTCTCTGTCTCTGTCTCTGTCTCTGTCTCTGTCTCTGTCTCTGTCTCTCTCTCTCTCTCTCTCTCTCTCTCTCTCTCTCTCTCTCTCTCTCTCTCTCTCTCTCTCTCTCTCTCTCTCTCTCTGTCTCTCTCTCTCTCTCTCTCTCTCTCTCTCTCTCTCTCTCTCTCTCTCTCTCTCTCTCTCTCTCTCTCTCTCTCTCTCTCTCTCTCTCTCTCTCTCTCTCTCTCTCTCTCTCTCTCTCTCTCTCTCTCTCTCTCTCTCTCTCTCTCTCTCTCTCTCTCTCTCTCTCTCTCTCTCTCTCTCTCTCTCTCTCTCTCTCTCTCTCTCTCTCTCTCTCTCTCTCTCTCTCTCTCTCTCTCTCTCTCTCTCTCTCTCTCTCTCTCTCTCTCTCTCTCTCTCTCCCCTCACGACATGCTCGCCTGCGGGCAATTTTCTACTAGCCTCAACCTATCCTGCCTCATCTAATTAAAATGCTTCCGACAGCTGCTTTGAGTCTCCCGCGGGCGGGCGCGTTCCTGGCACTGCTGCTGCGATCTCTGCTGCTCCGGTGCTGCGCGCGGTGGTGCTGCGCCGACTGGTGCTGCGGGCTGCGCTGGCCGAGCGCGGCCTGATCGACTGGCGGCTATGGTTGCTGCGCTGGTGCTGGGTAGCGAGGTGGCGCTACGGTGGCCGCTGGGCCGAGCTGGTGCATGGCCGCGGGGCAGCGCTGGTGCATGCACGCTAGTTGGCGCTGCTGGAGCGGTGCAGCCGCTCGTTGTTGTCCGGGCTAGACTATGCTGTTGTGTGGTGTCAATCACTAACCTATGAAGTTATTTTACTTTTTTGCTTTATTTTTCACCCCTGATCCCGTATTTTTCTTTTTTACGAGGGTTTCCACGCGCAGATGCTCTTCTGAACCACCCATCTTGAAACGTACAACTGTGGAGTTGCCGCGTCTACTCATCTCATACCTTGCTAGCATTTTACCTATCACCTGTTCGGATTATGTGTGATTATGTGTGATCCTTTTACCTTTGTCGCTGTGAAATACATGTATGGACTGACTGTGTCTCATTTTTAAATCAAATTGAACGTGAAGCTTGCGACCAAATGCTATTTCAAAAAACGAATTATCGAGATATTCATCATATTTTTCTTCCAATTTTGTTCTATATATATCGAAAAAACATCGATAACAATCGTTTAGGCACATCTCCACATACACCGAACGTACTTATTATCCAGTTTCTAGCAGGAGATGGACAACTGGAAAAACTGCACTTAGAACAGACTACAAGTACCTATTAGTGGATCTGGTCTAAAATAAAAGTTGAGCACGAGTGTCGCTACTCGCATCCCTTATTAGCTGGGCTTGACTCATGACACATGTGCGCCACCAACTGAACAGAACCCAGCGCAACCATTGTCTGGCGGGCGTCATTTGTGTATCCTGATATTTAGGCGCCATTTGTAATCACCGAAACGCATCAGTTCTGTCGCTGGCATCATTGAATAAACAGGTTCTCGATTAATGCTGTTTTTATACAAATGCTGCTCAGCTATGATGCCAGCGACAAGATACCGAGTATAATTTTCTAAGTGCTGCAAGTTTTTTTCTGCCGTGAGTACTGCCTATCGTACGAATTTCAACCCCAATGGCATCTACCGAGCTTCCGTGCCCGTGGCTCGACTGCAGCTATCAAACCCCTGCTCTTGAGGGGCCTGTAGCCATTCAACTGCTACAAATGCACGAAAAGGCAGTGCACAGCCTGGCTCCGGTGCCTGATCGCCAGCCGCGGGCTAAACTGCCCCATTTGGAGACCAGTGAAGATGGCACGGTTACAGAGACCGCTATGGGGATTTTCCGGCAGCAGCTGGCCTCCTACAGGCGCAGTCTGGGCACAGCAGCCCCCCGGATACTCTACCGGATACTGTTCTGCAGTCGCTGCCTCCCTCTGCCTACAACCTACTATTCGCGCGGTACGGTGAAGCACTCACTGCACAGACGGAGGCTGAACTGCTCACCAACCTAGAGGTGCTCCTAGTCCGACCAGAAAACAGACTGTCATATGTCCTCCAGCTTCACAACATGAAACAGGGGCAGGGTCAGCCAGTTGCCCACTTCTCCGCCAGCCTCCGCGCTGCTGCCAGGCGGTGCCAGTTTAAAGCCATCTGTTCCTGCCAGGCTCAGGTAAGCTACGAGGATGGCATGGTGCTTTACCAGCTCCTTGCTGGCCTTAGCGACCTGGAGGCCCAAGCTGACCTACTCGCCCGAACCGACCTCAGCCTCGCTGTAGCTGAACAGTACGCTGTGGACCGGGAGATGGCTAAGCACAGCCAGGAGGCGATGCATGAAGAAGGATTAGGACGGCTCCAGTCCACGTACAAACGCCAGAAAGGCGCTGCAAGCAGCCCTAAGCCTCTGTTGAAATCTAAGCCTGGGCTGTGTTCACACTGTGGCGAGCAGGCCCACGACAACCGCCGGCTTCAGTGTAAAGCGTTCAGTCACGTCTGCACTTGTGGCCGACGCGGTCATTTTCCCCACGTGTGCCATCGCAAGGGCCAGCCGGGAGCCTCCACGCCTGCCCAGGTAGGGGCGATTGAGACCCCCTCAGTGACCGAACCGCCTGATGGAGTGTTTGAACTCTCCAGCAAGTTTGTTGCCGAAGCTGAGCAAGAGTACCTTCCTGCTCTGCAGCGTCCTGCCAGTAACTGTCTTCCTGTCACTGTCGCTGTCGACAGCGGCAGCCGGTCTTGGCAGTCCCGCGCACGCTCGGGCTCATCTGCCAACCGGGCCACCACCTGTACAGCCGTCGCAGATACAGGGGCTACGGTGACCTGTTGCGGTCCAGACATTCTCGCCGCGATGGGTGTCGCCAAGTGTGATCTTCTCCGGTCTAGCATCAGCCTGTTTGCAGCAAACAAGTCCCGACTGACAGTCTGGGGGGCACTCCCAGTCTCTCTCAGTGTGACTTCCGACGGCCATTCCTACCAGACTGTGGAGCTCATGTACGTCGTGCAGGAAATATCTGGTCTTTATCTGTCAAAGGACGCCCTCACCTCGTTGGGGTCGATTCCTGGGTCTTTCCCCTACCCTCCTCATCCACCAGGCCAATCCGCTGCGGCCGCCGACGTCTCTGCTCTCTCCGGTCAACCTGATCCCCCTGCCAGGCTGGCCCCCTGTGGCTGCCCGCTCCGTACCGATACGCCTGACCCGCCCTCCCTTCGCGGACCGGTTGGCGAGGCTGACATTCCTGCCCTTAGGCAGCTGCTGCTGGATCACTACGCCTCGTCCACCTTCAACACGTGCTGCCACCAGCCGCTGCCGTTGATGCATGGCCCGCCTTTGGAGCTCGCCCTCAAACCTGGCGCTGTCCCCCGAGCTGTGTACACTCCTTCGGTCGTACCTCTCCACTGGGAGGACAAGATCCGGCGGGACTTGGACCGGGATGTTGCCATGGGCGTCCTGGAGAAGGTGGACCCGAATGTGCCTGTCACGTGGTGTTCGCGGATGGTTGTCACCCGTAAGCACAACGGCGAACCACGCCGCACTATTGACTTGCAGGCGCTCAACGAGGCCAGTCTTCGTCAAACACATCCCACCAAGCCCCCATTCCAACAGGCTATGTCTATTCCAGCCAATCACTGGAAGTCTACCACGGACGCCTTCAACGGCTACCACTCCGTCAGTATTCGCCCCACTGATCGGCACCTCACCACCTTCCTGACTCCGTGGGGTCGTTACCGCTACAAGACTGCGCCCCAGGGATACAAGGCCTCCGGTGACGCGTACACTCACCGCTTCGATCAGATCACGGTCAACGTGCGTGACTGCGCTCGAGTCATCGACGACTCCATCCTGTACAAGCCGACGGTGGCCGACATGTTCCACCATGTCGCAGACTACCTCGCCCTCTGTGGTAGAAACGGCATCCTCCAGAACAGGGACAAGTTTGTCTTCTGCGAGAAGTCAGTTGACTGGGCCGGTTTCCGGATAGCCCCTGACGGTGTCAGCCCGCTGCCGTCCCACACGGAAGCCATCCACTCCTTCCCCACGCCACAAAACGTCACGGACCTGCGTTCGTTTATGGCACTGGTCAACCAGGTCTCGATGTTCTATGCCACTCAACCACAGCTGCTGCCATTTCGCGAGCTACTGAAGCAGGACTCAACTTGGTACTGGGACGATGTGCTGGAAGGTCTGTTCTGCGAGACCAAGCTCGCCATCGCCTCCGAGGTGGAGAAGGGTATCACCTCATTCGACCCGAATCGCCCCACCTGCCTCCTCACCGATTGGTCCAAGTCGGGACTGGGGTACGTATTGCTCCAGAAGCACTGCTCCTGTGCTGACTCCCACCCGCGCTGCTGCACTGACGGATGGAAGGTCTGCGGGGTCGGATCTCGGTTCACATCCTCTGCTGAGAGCCGCTACTCATCGTCAGAAGGTGAAGCCCTAGGAGTGGTCAACGCGCTCGAGAAAACGCGGTACTTCACCCTAGGCTGTGGCCACCTGATTGTTGGCACAGACCACAAACCCCTTCTTGGTCTGTTCAAGGATCGCTCGCTCGACGGCATTGATAACCCGCGCTTACGTCGTCTGAAGGAGAAAACGTTCGGCTGGCGCTTCACCATGGTCCACTTCCCCGGGCGCTCGCACGGCGGCCCCGACGCCTTGTCCCGGTACGGCTTGCGGAGCTCTGACGAGACTCCCCCGCCAGATGATGAGCATCACCTCACGGCCCTGCTGGCTACCCCACTGGGACCCGATGATGGCGTGGACGAAGACTTCCTCCTGGCGGTCTCCTCCTCCATGCAGCCCATCACCTGGTCGACGGTCGCCGAAGCATCCCGCGAGGACGCCCCGATCCGCTCCGTCGTACGCCTGCTGCAGTCGCCAACCGCCTCTCCCGACGTGCTTGACCCCGCCACGCAAGACCTCTGGTGCCTCCGTTGCGACCTGTCTACGGCTGGTCCTGTCCTCCTGTACCGCGGACGCGCTGTTATCCCCTCCGCGCTCCGTAGCCGCGTCCTGGCGGCCCTCCACTCGGCTCATCAAGGCGTCACTGGCATGCGCCTCCGGGCGGAGCGCGGCTTCTTCTGGCCCGCCATGGCTCAGGACATTGAGCTAACTCGACGCCGCTGCCCAACCTGCAACCGCCACGCCCCCTCGCAGTCGAATCTGCCTCCCGTACCGCCAATCATCCCTGAATATCCTTTTCAGCACGTTGCCGCTGACTTCTTTAGCTACATGGGTCACAACTACGGTGTTGTGGTCGACCGATTTAGTCACTGGTTCCAGGTCTGGGAGGGACGAAACCTCAGTCTTGAGCAAATGCTCACATACCTCTGCCGGGATTTTGGTGTTCCCGAGACGCTAACAAGCGACGGTGGGCCTCAGTTCACGGCTGGGCCGATGCAAGACTTCATGCGACAGCATGGTATCTCTCATCGCTTGACATCTGTCGCCTTTCCGCACGCATACTGCCGTGCAGAGGTCGCGGTAAAGTCGGCAAAACGTCTGATCAGAGACAACATCCGACCCGACGGCCGCCTCGACTCTGTCAAGCTCACTCGTGCCCTGCTCCAGCATCGCAATACGCCTGATCGGGCCACTGGCATGTCCCCAGCCGAGCTTCTTCTGGGTCGCCAGCTCCGAGACTTCCTCCCTGGTAGCACACTGTCGCCTCCGCTGCGCACCTTTGCCGACCTTCGACCGACGTGGCATGACGTCGCCTCATGGCGGGAGCAGGCTCTCCAAAGGCGCTCCACGAAGGACCATGAGCGTCTGTCCCTCCGCACTGCTGATCTCCCACCTCTCCGGGTCGGCCAGTCTGTGCTGGTACAAAACCAGACGGGGAACCACCCGCGTCAGTGGGACCGCCGCGGCACGGTCGTCGCTGTCCTGCCCTTCCGTCAGTACCAGGTCCGGCTTGACGGCTCGCGCCGGCTGACCCTGCGCAACCGGAAGTTCCTCCGGGCCTTCACTCCGGTGTCCCCCGCAGCGCCGTTTCCTGCAGGGGCCTCTCCTACCGTGCAGCCATCTGGCTCGACGCTACCGGCATCCACGCCGCTGATACCCTGGCCTCTCACGCCTCCTCCGTCGGTGGGCTATCAGCCGGCGGCTCCGCAGCCGGCCGCCTCAACGATACCAGACCCACCGCCTGCGCCCTCGCTGCCAACTTCTCACGGGTCAGTGGTCCTGCCATCGGCGCCCCCGCCGTCGGTGACTCTGGAGCCTGTGCCCCCTCCAGCCCCGCTCTCGCAGTCGGTGCCTCTGGAGCCAGTGTCCCCTCAAGCTGGGGTACCTCGGCAGCCGGGACCGCCTCGGGACCCCAGTTCCGAGGGAGCCCCCGTTGATGCACCGCTACCCCGCCGTTCCTCTCGCATACGCCGTGGTTGCACCACACGCTACCGCGACTTTGAAATGTGACCCTCCTGTGTGCGTCCCTTGTGATTTGCCTGTGCCACTCGTTATTGCATTAGCTCCCGCGACAGGTCTCCGGACTAAAGTCCTCTGGGGAGGGGGCATAGCTGAGCTTGACTCATGGCACATGTGCGCCACCAACTGAACAGAACCCAGCGCAACCATTGTCTGGCGTGCGTCATTTGAGTATCCTGATATTTAGGCGCCATTTGTAATCACCGAAACGCATCAGTTCTGTCGCTGGCATCATTGAATAAACAGGTTCTCGATTAATGCTGTTTTTATACAAATGCTGCTCAGCTACTTATATTCTCTTTGTGGTGGATGCTGCCGGCATTGCCTAGTGTTGTCGTACTGTTATGATTGTCACTATAGGATTTATATGTCATCTGAAATACCTCTTTGTTCTTCAGGTATGTGACCTCTGACAACCAACGGGTCACATCTTTGCCGAATAAAGCCTAAACTCTGGAAACTGCTATATTTGCCTACCACAGTAATTTATTCGGCAAAGATCAACTCATCGTAGCGCTCCATCCTAAGCATGGACAAGTTTCTGTGGCCTGAACGCTTTGATGCCAACCCCAACTCAGCTACAGCAGCTAAAGAGTGGAACCACTGGTTCAGAACATTCACAAACTTTCTAGGGGCAATTGAGGTGCAAAACCCAGATCATCTTAACATACTTGTGAACTACATATCTCCCTCAGTGTATGAGTATATTGCTGAGTGTACAGATTACGATTCAGCCATACAAGCCCTCAAGAATGTTTTCATCAAGCCCAAGAATGAGGTGTTCGCTCGCCACTTACTGGCTAGCCGAAAACAGCTGGCGGGAGAAAGTCTCGACGATTTCCTACAGGCATTAAAGCAGCTTAGTGCTGACTGCAACTACAAGCTAGTCTCCGCCGAGACATACAGAGATGAGGCCATCAGAGATGCTTTCATTAGTGGAATTGAATCACCTCACATTCGTCAACGACTTCTTGAAAACAAGGTCCTTGACTTACAAACAGCAGTGGATCAGGCGCGAGCTCTGGATGCAGCTCAAAAGAACTCTCTTACGTATGCTGTCAACGCCCCACTAAGCGCAGCCACAGGACCACCTACCACAGCAGAGGATGCAAGTGCAGGAGACAACTCTTCCGCTTCAAGCCGCCTGGCTGCCACAAGACAACAGCAGATATGCTACTTCTGTGGAAATAAGCGCCATCCTCGTCCGAGCTGTCCTGCTCGGAACACGACCTGCGTTAAGTGTGGTAAACTTGGACATTTTGCAAAAGTTTGTCGCTCAGGTACGTCTGTGACTGCTGCAGCTTTGTCAGGTGCTTCAAATGCTCCCACATTAGCAGCCACTGTATCTGCTGCCCCCGGAAATCTTTCGGGTGCTACAGTGTTTGTGGAAGTAGATGATACTTTGACGAGTGCTCTCCTCGATACTGGTAGCTCAGAGAGCTTTATCAGTAAGAAGTTTGTTGAAGACAATCGACTCAGAGTCTATCCTAAGTCTAGTGAAGTGTCTATGGCTTCAACAACGCTTTCAACTCGGGTTGTTGGTTTCTGTAAGGTGAAGCTAGTTCTTAAGGGTCAGCAGTATGATGATGTGTGCTTGTCAGTCTTACCTGACCTCTGTTGTGAGGTTATCTTGGGACAAGACTTTATGCGGCAGCATGATAGAGTTAGTGTGCACTTTGGTGGTAATATGCCCCCGCTGACTGTGTGTGGTCTCGCGAGCTCGACCATCTCACCTCCAAAACTCTTTGCAAACCTCAGTCAAGATTGCAAACCAATAGCTACAAAGTCACGTAAGTTCAGTGCTGCAGACAGGGAGTTCATCGAGTCGGAGACTAAGCGGATGCTCTCAGATGGAATCATAGAACCCAGCTCCTCGCCATGGCGGGCACAAGTTGTGGTAACTACCAACGAGCGCCATAAAAAGAGACTAGTTGTAGACTACTCACAGACAATTAATCGCTTTACTGAGCTTGATGCCTACCCACTCCCTTGCATCGATACTCTGGTGAACCAGGTAGCACAGTACTCGTTCTACAGTACGATAGACCTGAAATCTGCCTATCATCAGCTTCCAATCGAACAGGAGGAGAGGATGTACACTGCCTTCGAGGCTAACGGACGACTTTATCAGTTTTGCAGGGTTCCGTTTGGTGTAACGAATGGTGTCGCTTGTTTTCAGCGAGCCATGGACAAGTTCATTGCTGAGAATGAGCTGTCCGACACGTTCGCGTATCTCGATGATGTGACTATATGTGGAAGAACACAGGAGCAGCATGACGCTAACCTTCGGAGATTCCTAGATGCTGCTGCTGAGTGGAATCTTACTCTGAACCGCGAGAAGTGTAAGTTCTCAGTGACGACTGTGAACCTTCTTGGCTTCACTATCTCGAACGGAGAGATACGACCTGACACTGAGCGTCTAAAACCGCTCAAAGAACTGCCGGTTCCCCATGACACAAAATCTCTTCAGAGGTGTATCGGCATGTTCTCGTACTATTCCCAGTGGATAGCTAACTTTTCTGAGAAGGTAAAGCCTCTCACTCAGTCATGTTCGTTTCCTCTCTCTGAGGCTGCTTGTACAGCTTTTCGAAGTCTCAAAGAAGATATCGAGAAAGCCGTGGTTCGTTTCGTAGACGAGTCCGTGCCATTCGTTGTTGAGACCGACGCGTCCGATGGTGCCATTGCTGCTACTCTGAATCAGGCCGGCAGGCCAGTGGCGTTCTTTTCTAGAGCGCTTAATACAAGCGAGCAGAAACACTCGGCTGTTGAAAAGGAGGCCTATGCCATAGTCGAAGCCGTAAGGAAGTGGCGTCACTATCTCACTGGCCGTCACTTCACATTAGTTACTGACCAGAAGTCAGTCTCGTTCATGTTTAACTCAAAACAAAGTGGGAAAATAAAGAACGACAAAATTCAGAGGTGGCGGATTGAATTAGCCTGCTACAACTATGATATAGTGTACAGACCTGGAGAAGAGAACGTGCCGGCTGACACCCTGTCAAGGGCATTCTGTGGAGCTGTCAGCATTGAAGCTCTGTCAAAGCTTCATGATTCTCTGTGTCATCCGGGAGTGACCAGGCTGGCGCACTTCGTGCGAACTCGCAACCTGCCCTACTCTGTTGAGGATGTGAAACGTGTCGTTGGTACCTGTCGGGTATGTGCTGAGGGTAAGCCGCGCTTTCATCGTCCTGAAGCTGCGCAACTTATTAAAGCGACACAGCCATTCGAAAGACTCAGTGTAGACTTTAAAGGGCCACTGCCCTCTAATACACCCAACCGCTATTTGTTCACGGTAGTGGATGAGTTCTCCCGTTTCCCATTTGCGTTCTCGTGCTCTGATATGACTGCGCAGACCGTCATCAAGTGTCTAAATCAGCTTTTTGCTATTTTTGGAATGCCTTCGTTTGTCCATTCAGATCAAGGTGCTGCTTTCATGTCCTCGGAGGTGAAACGTTTTTTGGCGAGCAGGGGAGTATCGACTAGCCGCACTACCCCGGGGAACCCTCGCTGTAATGGCCAGTGCGAACGATACAATGGTATCATCTGGAAGGCTGTGACCTTAGGCCTACGTTCTAAGGGACTGCATCTTTCTCAGTGGGAGTTGGTTTTGCAGGACGCCTTACATTCGATACGCTCTCTCCTTTGTACTGCGACGAACGCAACGCCTCATGAGCGTCTGCTGAACTATCAGCGTCGGTCCTGTGCGGAGTGGTCTGTTCCTACCTGGCTCTCGGAGCCCGGACCTGTGCTTCTCAGGCGCAGAGTCAGGCAGTCAAAGTTCGATCCTCTTGTTGAGGAAGTTCACCTTTTGGATGCAAATCCTCAGTACGCTCATGTTCAATATGTAGATGGGAGAGAAGGCACAGTTTCGATCCGAGACTTAGCACCATGTGGGGAGGTTGTTGTAGGCAGTGATGTTCACGCAGAGTTACCTGTGCTGGATGAGTCCGTCCAAGCTTCCAAGGACAGTGGTGCCCAAGCCTTGGACTCTGGGGGCCTTGACAACATGGATGAGCATGCCCCAAGCCAGGGAGACCAGACGCACCCTCCGCCAGCTCCGGTGGCTATAAGTCCTGCGCCCCTCCGTCGCTCAAAGAGGCAAATACGTCCTCCGGATCGTTTGGATTTGTAAGTGTCATGCTGAACATTGTTTTGTTGAGGTCGCATGATTGCGTTTTTTTGGTTGTACATGGAAGGGCAATTGTTAACTTTTGGGTGTTGTGTTTTCTCGTTTTGTTTATGTATGATGCAGTGGTTCTGAATTCGGACGTGGGGAGAATGTGGTGGATGCTGCCGGCATTGCCTAGTGTTGTCGTACTGTTATGATTGTCACTATAGGATTTATATGTCATCTGAAATACCTCTTTGTTCTTCAGGTATGTGACCTCTGACAACCAACGGGTCACATCTTTGCCGAATAAAGCCTAAACTCTGGAAACTGCTATATTTGGCTACCACACTCTTATATTATGCTATTGCGCAATTCAAACGACCAAAAGAGAAATATACATGTTTTTAGTCTTGGAACACTACTAAGAACACACTGCAAGCGTACTCCATACTTCAATCTGTCCATCACTATCTGTTAGATTCTGGCGCAAAGCTCGCGAAAGCTCATAGCACTGAGCCCACTAGCGCCACCAAACGGGAAACGCCCATCTAAAACTCCAGTTTCTAGTGCTGACCCCCATTATCCACCAGCAAACGAATTTCTGCCCCAATTGGGCCAGGCTTTGGGCTGCCCCAAGCACCTCATCAGGTTGATTGCCACATTCTCCAGACTGGACCTTTACTATGGAAGGTAAGGCAATAATAAGCATCAGTCAGCCCTTCAATAATAGAAATAAATCCAAACCTGAAGCAGTAGGCGCAGTTGTCTTCCATCTGCTCGGTGAGGTCGAGTAGATGTCAGTACCAGGGCCTTGGCTGAATCGGCCAGGGCAGTTGAGGAACGAAGCGGTGGGGTAATACCGTTGGAACCTGGACTTTTAGGCTAAAGATGGACGCAGCCCCCATACCCATCACACAACTTAATCACTCACGCATCACGGCACAGAGAGCCTTGTAGAGATCACTCACTCTTGACCTCTTCCACGCGCACTTATTATACAACACACCATTATCCGCATTATCCCAACAACACACACTCACCGCGCCACGTGTCTCTTTTCTCTCGTTTCCAGTTCCATGCAAGACTCCTTCAAAATATTTTGGGAGCAAAAATACACCGTCAAATTTAGTCCTCTAAACGTTACGTTCAATGTCATAATACGTCGAAAATGGGATGTTTTGCGTTAAAATCTAGTTTGTATACATATGCGGATCTAAGATTATTGATCGGGGGAAGGATAGGATACCTTCCTGGGGGGCACCATCTGGACCAGGGGGTGCCTCTTTTGACCAGAAAAACCTTTCAGTTGGGTTCAAAATCCTATCGGTGGGCGCCAATTTTCGCATCCTGGGGGAGGGGTGGGAAGCAAAACTTCAGGGAGACGCCATCAACCTTTCAGGGGCGTCATGACCATTTCAGGGGGCGCCGCGCCGAGGGTCGATCGGGGGCACGTGCCCCCTTTGCTCCCCCTGGATCCAATAATGCACTTTCCTCCGTTCCCTGATTGGCTCTCAGCGCCCCTAAAATGGTCAGCGCTAGGCATTTCACTCCCCAGAATGATAGTATGCGTCTTCGCGATAGGATAATTGGCACCCACCTGATGGGTTTTTTCCAACCGGAATTGGCACTTTCTAAGTACAGAATGTATCCCTGAACATAACCCCCTCCTTTTTTCCTTTCTCCGACCATCGAAATTCCTGAGTGCACCTATGCAACGACTGTTTCTGAGAATGTGGCACCAAATATATGGGGTTGTAAAGGTCAAAATGCACTTCCATCTATAGACCTTCCTCCCTTTGGAGCATTTCTTCGAGATCTGTTTCCGAAGGCCTCCTCCAAATTTTCTGGCATCTTCGTTAGCTTTAGAGACTTTATTTTATGCCTCTAGCCCCTACCCTCTTGATAAAATCGTTTATTTCTGTTTTCGACTATTCAACTTTATCGCATCCTTTCCATTGTTCCTCGTCTCGACGGTCAGGCAGAGGCCAGTGCCCGCCCGCGTATAATTAGGCTTCTGGAAATAAATAATCGTTTCAAACTTGATATTAATTCCGAAAAGTCCGTGAAAATTTTGGCTATGGCTTGTGACAGCGATGTTGAAATAATCGAGGAGCCCATCAAATCTAAGGCCGACTTGGAAATCGTCGATGACGATGTTATGATCATCGAAAATATGGAAGAGGAACTTTCAGAGGAAGAAAGGCTGGAACAAACCAAAAAGTAGGTCCTGGCTTGGGTTGTGTGCATTCAGTAATTGGTTGCCTAGAGATCAAATGGTATGAACATGTTAAGTAATAAAAGATGCTCGAACTCATCAATATTGATATGACATACATCTTCAACATGGATGAGGGAGGGGACAATTGTGTTTAACTGCCAGATTGAGAAGTGTTTTTATGGAATGTCTTGTGATCCTGACTGATCCTGACTATTCGAGTACTCTTGATTTTGATTTCTGGTGATTGCCGCTCTTTCTGTGTTTTATTGTTTGTGTAATAAGCTGTTAGGCAAAAGAAGGCATTTACATATGGAATAAGTTCACTGGTCGATATCCATAAATTTGGTGATGGCTGAGCTAAATTTTTGTTGCATTCATATAAAACGTATGCGGTTCATAGTATATACTTATAATGTGGTGATACCTGAGGTAATTTTTTGTTGCAGTCATATGAAAGCTTACACAATTTATGAGAAACTCTTCCATTTAAAGAAAAATATTTCTGGTTAAAATGGTAGGCCAGTTTGTCAAACATTGCAAGTTTTGATGAGATCTTGTTGGGCAGCTTTGGGGCAGACCTACCTGTTTGGGGCAGAACACCTTTCCGGCAGACAACCTGTGCCTAAAGCCCATCTAAGGTAAAAGGAGCACCTAGATCAAGTACTGATATTTGGGGCAGCACTGGTCAGCCAGGTTACATAATTAAAGAGGGAACAGCAAGAAGAAACATGTTAGAAATGCTTATTTGTGTCAGAAGTGTCACATTTGTTGACAAACAAAATTTGGCTTGAATAATACCAGATGAAGGAAATTTCTAATTAAAGTAAAGCTTTGATGTGTTTAAGAAATCAGTTGATGAATGTCTTTTACACAGTGTCCCAAAACCTGGGGTGAGGGGTGCAGAACGACACCCAGTCAAGCAGAATTTTCCACTCACTTTTATATATTTTTTGCTGAATTTTCCTCTCACTTCCACAATACTTACTACTATTTAATTTTACTTAAAAATACTTACTACAAAGGCCAGTTCCATTGTCTCCTCTACCAACGTCCACTGGAAAAAGAGAGCAGCAGAATCGACTAAAAGATCGCCAAATTAACTCAGCTCTTATGCGCTTCTTTGGCTTTTCTGCAAGAAAGTCTGGCGATTTCTATTTTTCTCGCCAATTATACCTGGCATCCTAGCATCATTTGTTCCACCAATTTCAGTGGAACAACTGAATCAAAATTTTGGCACAGGCAAGACGCTCTGTGCCCCCTGCCCCACTGGAGAAAGTTCCAATGGGTGAACACCGCCACTAAATTCCACCACTCATAAAATTGGTGAGTGGAAAATTAGACACCCTAGCCTTGTGCTGCCAAAAAAAATGAGCTGACCACTTTGAAAGATACATTTCTGGAAAGCAGTTTATCTGTGCACATGACTTCTAGGCTTACGTCCTTGAAAAGTTGTTTTTGTATTTTGGGTACTGAGAATAGTGAAAAACCATTTTTGGTCATCTTGTTGTTAAAAGCAATTATCTTAAAATCTGTTTGCTAAGCAGCATATTTTTTTGACATTGTATGGTAGAAAATTGACCATTTATTTCAAAGAAAATAATTTTTATCCATATCAGCCCTTCATTGCTGCGTCCACGCCCTGTGACACCCAAATCCACTCACGACACCCTACGACACCCTAGGCATAAATACACTGATATTTAAGTGCAACTGAAAGTATCCGGTACTTGAAAACATTGAAACTCTACATTTTCATTAAATGATCTTTTGGGCAACAAGAATGCATCCAGTTACCCTTCAAACATCGGCAATTTTTTTAATGGCTGGTCTACGGCGTGGACTTACCAAATGCCGTCTTTACATCTAGTAAATAAAAGCGGCATCTTTAGGCTTTTCGAAAGGCCGGTTTCATATTCGTTATTGACAAAACATTGTTAATCTTCCTCTTGGTGTGCTTTTAGTTGTATAATTTTCTAGACTATAAGGATTTAGAAAATTGATTTAGAGCAATTTTTGAAATGCTCATGCGACCGGCAAGCGGATTGCGATCAGAAATTTAAATTAGTAGTTGCTCTGACGCTGTCGCAACCCGCCGCGCCTGGCTGATTGTAGACGAAAGGAAGAAACAACAGAAAGGAGGCTGTAGTAGCTTTGATTAGATATTGATAGAAAGCAGCATACTCATATGAAGGTGAGTATATATGTGAAGAGAAGCAGGGGAATTGACAGGTAAAGAAAAGAAACTTTTAGCAAGAGTCTGGAAGAGTTTATTGCCATGATAGAAAGTTTGTAGTTTCGTCTGGGTTAGTTAAGTGTAAACCAAGGCTCTAGCATAGAAAATTCCGATAGCTATAGGTGTAGGTATAGGAGGGGCGTTGTCCCGGACAGGAAAACTATACAGTGTATGCTTAGATAATTAATTTTGGAACTAGATATTGCAGGAAAAAATCCCTTTTCATTTTTCACCACCTGTCGATCTCGGAGGCCCCCTCTGCAGATTTGGTCTAAGGGGGCCCCGATATTTCGTCTCAGGGGCCCTTTAAAGCTGGTCGTGTGGGAGAGGAGAGGAGGGGCACAAGAGTTGGTCTAGGGAAGCCCTCCAAGAGTCTTGGTGGCTCCCAGAGTTCTTTCCCCGAAGGTTGGTCTCAGAGGCCCCCCAAAAAGTTTTTTATTTGTGGAAATTCACCAACCCCTTAAAAAAATTGGAGACTGCATCAGGGGGTTTCAGCTGGTAAAGATTTACCTGCTTAACCCAACTTTTTCACATGGGAATGGTCAAACAATGCTGTTTGGGGACGATTTAAAAATATTTACTTTGAGAAAATTAAGGAAATATCCATCCTTCAGTTCAAACAAGGGCTCTGAGAGTTTACCACCAGAGTACCCAAATTGGAAATTTTTTACTCCGCCATACATTTTGAGGGGAATTTTCCACTCACTCGCCATACATTCCGAGCTGAATTTTCCACTCGACACCCTAGTGCAAAACCTATTTTGGGTCACTGCTTTTACAAGCTATAAATTGTATTATATTCTACATTTGGAATTGAAAAGAGTACATGGACTGGTCACACAAAGAGTACATGGACTGGTCCTTGCTTTTGGAGGGGCTGGCATTATTTGGCTGTCAAAAATGGTTCTTTGGGCAGAGAAAATGCAAGAAAAAACTACATACAAGGAAAGCTTTATTTGGAGTTATAGGATCAATTATAGATGGGTGAACTTAAGGGCTTGTGGATGGTCAAAATTGAAACAGCAGTTTTGTAAAGTTTTTTTCATTGCTTACAGTCTGCAAGCACTGCATGAAGGAAGGTTTCTGCTATACTGTCCTGCTGAAAGCTGAGTTTTCCTTTTCAGTGCCATCAATTCAAAAGTATAGCTTCAAATAGCTGTGCCTCCAACTTTGCTAAGCTGCATAGCATCATGATAGGGTGGGCAAATATATTTTTGCTCGATAGACTTAGCATAAACACTTTTTTACAAAAATTATCCTGCCTTTGGGAGGGCCAAAAGATAGTTTGCCCCCCCTCCAGCGCTTTGGGGGCCCATGGACGGACGCCCCCGTGTCCGCGAATGAAAGCATAATTCATAGTTCAAATGAGTCAATAAAGCAAGTTATACTTGTTTATAACAGACAGTACAAATTAATGTTTAGCACTTGGGTTTTAAACATGTCCAAGCAAAACAAACTTGTCCACTCCGCACAGCAGCTGGGATTGAGGATGATTTCACTTTCCTATCATCTCATGTTACATGACCAGGCTCGGGGGTGGGCATGTGATGAATTTTGACCGTTTTCTCCGTGAACGGTGAGTTGTAGGGCAAAGGAAATTCTAGTCACGTGGTTTCTCGGCCTGCCCTATCCCATGGCTATCACAGTTCAAAACCTATTGTGATGGTGCCACATTCCCCGTAACTTAATGCTGTTAACAATAAAAAGTCTCCAAACTAGCGCGACATCAAATTGATGCATTATCTTGAACTGTTTTGTGCCAGATTGAAGTTATTTGATTTGTGTGAAAAATGAATACCTACGAATACAAATGAAATATCTCGAGCTAAAAACGGTTATCATTAGAAATGAAAGTAAAATCTGTCAATATCTTCTATTTTCCTTGATATATTAAGACATTTCGCATTCCAGCTTCTGTCAATAAAGTAACTCATACGCATCTATAATCGCCAGTACCAGAGGTATGTTTAGCTCATGGGTGTTAAAAGATCTCCAAGCAAGACAAATTTGCCTGCGCTGCACGCGCAGCGGGGTGTCACGGCCGCCGGAAGTTAAACATTTGATAACGCACTGGTTCTCATCTGAAAGACCTTTATTTGCAATTTGACTGGTGGAAAAACATGGAGAACAGGAAGTGTAACTGGGAAACGTAACAGTACTGGAAACAGCCCATAGTAAGAGCAAAATCAGTGTCAGGGAGCCAGAACAATGCATGCAGATGAGTTCATGAATGTGTGGTTTCTGAAACAGACCAGGCAGGGTGTGAGGTGCAAGCTGGCACCATGCGAATGTAAGACGATGCACAAGCGATACCAAACACAGGCAGCATGCTTGACGTGCAACGAATAACAGCAAGCTTCAAGGGCAAAGCGACATAAGCTAAATCGTATAATGCAGAATCGTAGGCTCTGAGCATACTTCAATCACTAATGTGATAGGCAAAATCACTAATGTAGTTTTGCTAATGTGGTGTTGGTGTGTCTATCACTAATGTGATAGACACACGAGGCTGGGGAGGACGGGAACGGTAGGGGATGAATTTTATCTTTTTCTCCCCGAACGGTAAGTTCTGGGACACATTATATATCGATGAAATGGTTGCTCGGCATGCCCTATCGCATGGCTATCTCAGTTAAAATCCCATTATGAAGGTGCCACATTCACTTTAGCCAATTCACTTACGGTGGCAGGCAGCACATCGTCTAGAAAGCTCAGTAAAACTTTATTTTAAAGGGAGTAGACAACTTTCTAGAAATTTTAAAAAGGACAGTTCATGGACCAAACAGGTCTGAAAATCAGCAAAACCACATTTTGTTTTCATTTCCAATCGCTCCAAAAATATGTCCGCTCTGTCGTACCACGCTGAGCTGACCCAAGGCTCTCGTGTAATCTCGTCTGGCAGCCTGCGGCGGCTTGCGACATTTAAGGTTGCGTGGCCATGCGATTTGTTATTATTTATCACGTGGCTGATGGTTTGAAACAGGGATTTCCCCCCGCCCCTTCGTACTTTGGACTTTAAAGCTTGCGGAAATTTTATACAGAGAGCTATGCGTGAAATTAAATATGCCAATAATGGTTTATTGACACGCACTACAAAACTGCTATCTCAGTTCAAACTCATTATCAAAGTGGGATAATCGCTTTAAGAGAGGAAATGAAGTTAAGTACACATTAACTCCGGCGAAATTCGATATGACATTGTTTTGAAGCCTGCTACAGTGGTTCCTTAATTGAACCGGAGCGGCTTAGTGGTGGAAAGGCGACCACGTGTAGCATATGGGGAGGGGGATGAACGTTTATAAAGACAAGTGAGGGGAATGAAAGATACAATTGTATCGCGAAGGTAGGGATGGGTGCATTTTTTCTCTCAGTTTTTTTGCGGATTGTTGATAGTTTTGGGTGACTGCCGGTGTGAATTTGTGTGAGAATAAGAAATAATATAAGGAGACAAATAGAATAGTATAAAAGGTATAAGTTAAATGCCTTTGAAGCGTATGTGCTGCCGAACTGCACAGAACGGGGCGTAGCCATCGTGACAGGTGGACACAACACAATTTTGATTCGATAGGAAAGCCGGGGATTTGGTGCATTTACTCGTATTTGGTCCTCAGACCGAGAGCTCAAAGTACCTATGTTATATAATGGCAAAGTTGGTAAATCCGAAGTCCCATGCCAGCGGTCGGTGTGCTTAATGTGGCCTCCAGAGGTGCCCCGGATACCGCGCCACCTGCAATGGAAAGACGTTGGTTTGTCACGTGCTGAGGTGGTAGCTAGTTGTCTAAATGGGACGTAGAATGTGATGATAATTATATAGCGGAATTGAACGAGAACATATTTAATGATATGTTCTAGATTTATTTTGGTATTTTATGAAATGCAACATTTTCTGAAAATTGCGCGAAAACGAAGTGATTCGTGACGACACCACTAAAGTGTATAATTTTGGGGAGCCTATACATACCTATAGTTACTGACATCGGCCAGGTTTGGTCCATTGCGGCGAACAGCTGTATGAATCGCAAATGCCTACTCAATGAAAAATCCACACCCTTACCCAATGGTAGCCTATCTTATGGAAGTCCGCCCTTGTGGGAGTCCTGCTAGCCTCATCCGTTGCCAGGACCCTCCAGAGTTATAATCTCCGCCCGCAGCTATTGTGGGCCAGCTGATTGGTCAAATAGCTTGATATTTGTATAGTAATGCGACTTATCATCAACGTGTCGCGCGATGGGTGCGTATAGTAGAGATGAGTAAGCGTATTGCTTAGTAATCTTGTCGAGAAGCAGGGTGTTGGTCTGGCGATTCATTTCGAGCGGCGCATGTGTCGAGGGTAGCGCAACCTTAAGCCGATTGTGTACAAGCGTGTGTTCTTGCATAATGTTAACGTACAAGTTTCAATTGGGGATATGAGTAAGCATGAACTGTAAAAAATAATCATGACTGGGTCTCGTATAACAATGTTTGTAGGCTTTGGTATGACCTTGGAAATCCCATTGATATACAAGGCCTTTCTAACTTAGAAGATATGCAGTAAATTTTGAGATTTAGAGCTGCAGTTATATCTGTAAACAGATCCTATATTCAGGGTCAGATGAGGCTGGCGCTATATAGTTTTCACTGCCCTCCTTTGTCGCCATCTGAATCCACCTCTGTCTCACTCTGTTTTCTATTCGCCTTATCAGCATCATTCGGTGAAAAAAGCGCACGAGGCGTTGAAACAACACCCAGCAACACAGTCGCGCGCTTGGGTTTTTGTTTGGGTTGCAGCACTCCTGGGTTAATGGGTGGCGATATCAGATGAGCGTGGCCGGGATAAACGGCGGCGTCGTCAACTATTGGTGCAGGTACCCTCTTGTGGGGGATTACGCTCCCAGCGTCACCGAAACCGCCTGATGCCAAGCCAAGGTCTGCTTAGCACTAACGTTGAATGTAGGTATATTAATTTCGCCGATTTGTGGTCTCCGATTAGTGTGATAGGCAGTCATTTGATTAAATATGAGACGTGGGGACTGCTTCATTTATCTGAATGGCGCTGCCTCTGGTGTTTTTTTTTTAACTTGAGCATAAACACTACATTAAATTCGAATTATTAAAACCGTCTTCCCCCGCGGTTCCTCCGGGCATGTGTGGGAAGACTTCGATAGGAACGCTGCACCAGTGTCTTAAAATTGCTTTCCAAAGCGTGTGATCTCAAAATCTATGTGAAAGGAGATAGAAGTCTATCGGAAAAACATGGAAGATGCGCACCCAGTTTGTGGGTACTCTAATGTATGTTCTAGAAAATTACTGCCCCTGCGAATGCTTTCATTAGAATCAAATGCAATGTTATGGTACGAGGAATATTAAAACCAAGATGTTCAATGTTTTGTCATTGAATGGGACATATTGAAAAAATCGCGCGTGTCTGTTGTTTGTATTAGTCAAAAGGCGGCATGTAGTGCATAGCGTATGTGGATTATAAATGTCATTGGCTATTTGTTGTATCATGAGTAAGTAGTTTGTGATGACAAAGCCCAGGTTCTAGAATTTCATTATTATATTTGTGCTTCAGGTGTAGGGTTTCACGTACAATCATGCATTTCAGTTCATTGCTGTCCTATATCCAGAGAAAGCAATGGTACACAAGGACGTGAAAGTATAATGACCATGTGAAAGTATAAAATTTGCACTACTAGAGGTACCACACATATAATCAGATAAAATTCTGATCTCTTCTGATAGATAGGTTACCGATAACCCTATTTGAGTAGAACAGTTTTACACATAAGTGCACCCTCAACTAAGTCGGTTGTGCAAATCTCGTTAGCGAGTTTGGGAGCCATGGAGAAGCGCTGTTGAAAGGCATCAAACAGGGTTCTGGTGGTCAGCGCGCTCGCTTTCCACGTGCAGGACCGGGGTTCAAACCCCGGCGGATTCCATGAACAAGGAGTAATCTGGCTGCCGAAAAACTTCTCCAACTTGGAAAGACTTTGTGACGCCATCTGACCTGGCAGTGGTTGCGTCGATACTACCAAAGCATTGTAAAATTTGTCAAACATGTATGACATATGTGCTATCGCCTAGGGACATCTTGGCTGCCAGCATATTTTAGGGATTCCAAACGAATGGGAACACTGGAATCGTCATTTTTCCGTTTTGATCTGGTGCACACGTTACACCTCTTATTAGTGTCTGCATACTCGTCGGGATGAGGGGAGTGTGCAAGGGGGCCTGCCCCTACTTTTCATTGTAAAATTGCCGAATTTTAGCCAAATTAGGAAGAATTCGGAAAACTCTGTAGCCAGCTAGTGGGCGAGGCAGAACTGAACCATAGTCTGATGGTATCTAGTTTTAGGGGGAACAGTGCTCAGGAGGAGGTTGAATATTTACTGGTCCCCTCACCTTTTCCCACGGCGCCGTTTCTTATTTCCAAAGAATTTGTTCACGTGTTGAAAAATAAATACCTGCTCACCAATCTGCATCTCACATCAAAATGCAAAATTTCAGCCCGGGGGCGTACTCTGCCTAAGTTTAAGCGTGATTGATTGACTGTCGATTCCTGTGGTCATTTAAACTCGTACTCACGTTACAGGGAGCTAAGTGGAAAATGTTTGAACTTGCTTCGAATGGGCACGATATAGTCCTGTAATCTGAATCGACAGTAGTGGAATATAGAATAACGCCAGATGGTTACTTTTATGTGAACCTTGTTGATTTTTGAATGAGTGTCATTCCTTCTCTCGTGGTTCTTTTCTCGATAGGGAAAACAAAATGTAATATAGAGAAGCTATGTAGACCCAAAATTTGCAAGAATCAGCCGTTCCTCTCATATGTCGTGCCGTTGGGAATGAACATAATTTGTACCGTTTAGACGATTTTGTAGAAAAAAACTGCGCAACTATTGAACTTTTTTTGGAATGAGCTCCGAACTGACTCAACTGAATGACATGGAATTTGGTGGGAGGCACTTCACTCTAATGCGCGTTACAACAGTCATTTTCCGACCTAACCGTTTCACGGCCTAAGATACGCCTTGTTCGCTGGCTTGGTCATTTCCCCTTTTTGTGTTCGTAGAAACAGACCTGTGCGGGAACTGAACGGGCCACCTTCTCTGTGGTGAGGTTTCCGCATCTACTTTAGTCTGGCGGCGTCGTCTTTTTGTGGCGTTGCGTTTTTATGGGCGCTGTACTTGGTGGTCGGAACAGCTTCAACGCCCTGTTTGGGCGACAGCAGCTTCGTCGCCTTGACCTGCCCCCGGTCGGCAACTTTCCTTCGTTAGGCGCGACCGAAAAACTGGCGACAGCGTCAGCCGATTAGGTCTGGGTGGCGCGTGGCGGTCGGCCAGTGGGCCGGGGGCAGGGCACTGGTGCCGATGGCAGGCGCACCCGGGCTGAAGCCGCCTCCGCTGCTGCAGAATAGCTCCCGGTGCTGGTGATACAGGTGGTGACGCTGTAGACGGAGGGTCGTGGATGAGGTTACCACCGGGGAGAACAACCAAGCTGGTGTGAAGTGAAGGATGATGGTGCGGTACAAGAGTGAAATCAAGTCAAGGGGACACTGCTAGCCGGTTGATAGGTAGCTTGCGTGAAGTTTGAACTGTGAACGTCTATGTTTTCCTGGTACCGTAAGTCATCTCTGGGGCCACGCTAGTAACACTGCGGCCGCGATGCGCGTGCCTGACATAGTATTGCATCCCTGTCGGGAGACATCGGGGGTCGGCCCGTTTCCGCGCATTCAGATGAGGCACACCAGCCGTTCCGGGTGTTCTGCACGGGCATCCGCATCAGTCTGACTCCGCCCACACGGCGACGTCCGGAGCCGGCGGCCGCTCCTCCGCGCAGGAGCAGGAGTGCCGACTTCCGCCTCCAGGGAGAGGAGCAGGAAGAGGGGGCTGGAGTGGATGCCGATGTGTGGTCGGGTGTCCGAAGCGGGAACGGCTGTGGCTGGCAACAGGCTGCGAACAGGACTTCCTATGTGTCGGTGAACGGTGGTAGGCAGTCCCCAGTCGCATCTGGACGTCCCAAATACTCATCATACACATCTCTAGATGAGAGTGACTGCTCTTTTGATGCTCTGGATGGGAAGGAAGGGTCATATGCTTCTTTGGACGGAGGGGAGTCTCCTTCGCGTGCAGAGGGCAGGCGATCTCCGTTCTCGACGTTCAGTGGCAGCAGCAGATGTCGACCGAGGCCACGCAGCCGCCGCCGATCTCCTGTCAGGTGCAGCTCCATGGACGACCACAAGGCCGCGTCGTTCTCATCTCTGAACGACGTCAGAGTGCCGGCGTCTGGCTCGCTGGGCGACTGCAGACACACCCAGTTCGCGTCCTGGCACGACTGCCAGCGTCCTCCGACGCCGCCGCCTCGCCACCGTCTCTCCAGAGACGACTGGTTCCGGCGTCCCACCGCCAGACGCTCGCCTTCGCCCTCACCATGTCCGTCACCCGCCCCGATGCGGCGCAGCGTCAGCGTTGACGATGAGCGCGTGCCGAGGTCGCGACCTCCGCCTCCGGAGCGGTGCTGTAGCGTTCAGGAGGATGCGCCGTGGCCAGAGATTCCTCAGGAGGTGGATGACGGTCCATGGCTCCACAGCTGGTACCAGCCAGCAAGGCGCCGGGCTCAGGCAGCAGAAGAAGTGGACGTGGGAGACAGAAGAGGGGCTGATGAGGAGGAATGGGAAGAGGTTGTAGTCCCACCAACGGCAACTGAGATCAGGTGAGCTGTGAGGAAAAGGGGATGCGTTTCCTGGGTTGGCACGTGATGCTCTGATGAAAAACGACTTGGACTCAGGAGGCTCTGTTCGATGCTGGTAGCCCTTGATAGGCTCAGGAGTCTGATCAACTGGAAATGCGTTCCCAACAAGCGCATATTACTTATTTGACATTGGAATCCCTTTGGATGGTATATGGGAGGAGCCCTGGCCGGAAAAACAAGTCCCTTATCAGGTCAAGGAGGTCTATGCGATGATTTAAATGACATATGGGGGGTGGGGGGCGCTAACAGTGGATATATCTTCATTGATATGGATGCATACCATGCTTATGTTTCAGACCCTGGCACCCGTAGGCGGTCGTGTAAATGACAAAGGAGGCCCCTAAACAGCAGAGTGATCTTAGGCCAGTCACGGGTGACCTTTTCAATATTTCAAGGTCAGACCCCTGAACAAGCCAAGAAGACCCTGTCCATTTAATTCGGTGGTATATGGAGGCCCGAGTTAGAGCAGAAGATGGTCCCAGCCATCGATACGTGTCTCAATTATTTTTCTAAGGTCACTGACATCTGCAGGGAGGCCCCTTAACTAATAAGAGAGTCCTGAAATGGTAGTGAGTACGCTTAGGTCAGCCACAAGAGCTAAGCGGCCCGATATTTCAAGGATGGACCCCTGAAACAGGTCAAGGAAGCCCCGCCCGATGAGGTAAGAGGCGGGCAGAGGCCCACGTCTTGGCAAATAAGTTCTCAAGTGCCCCTGATAGCTTGCGATACTTGTAATCAAATCTCTTGGCGTGCATGAGGGATCTCTCTGAATGGAACTAGTCGGGTCCTTGAACAATTCCAGGATTCCTCATCCGACACAGAAAATGACACGCAGTGGTCCCCTATTTGATAGAGGAGGCTCCCTGCATCATCATACGTCCTTTAATTATATTTTTGGCTCTTTGAATACATTGGAGGCTCCATGTCAATAGAGGAGAATCGGCCCTGGAGAAAGGAGACCTTGGATTCTGGCTCCCTTGGAGAGAAGTTCGTGGCAACGGCCCTGGTCCTGGGGTAACTTCTTATTCAGTCTACTATTGTAATTGTAGGTGAGGCTTTCCTCTACCAGAGCAGGGATTATAAATGCTAAGTACCAAATTGGCTGATGATGAGAAGTACCGACTGAATTAACGGTGGGAATGCTAGCGTTCTTTATGGGTTTATCAGTGGATTTAGTTTCTACCACCGCCCTCGCCCCGTTCTGAAAACGTTTTTTTTTGGCGATTTCCAGCTTTAAAAGCTGTCAAGATCTACGGGCGGATTTGTATTCATTCTGGTGTGAATTAGCGCATTGGCGGACGCGGGAGGGGGGGCACTCCGGCCATGGCCCCCTTCCAAATGCCGGATAAATTTTTGAAAAAGGTGTTTACACTAGGTCTGGAGAGCAAACAAATTTTTGCTCCCACCCCCCCCCCTCCGGAGAGCGATTATGTACTTGGAGAGGTAGTTTATACTAGGTCTGTCGAGCACTGAAAAAAGGTGTTTACACTAGGTCTGTAGAGCAAAAAATCGTTCCCACCCCCCCCTCCCGCCCCCCAGGAAGAGGGGCAGACATGGGTTTGCCCCCCTCCCCAAAAAAACTCGGGTCTGCGTCCGCCCCTGAATTAGCGTCACTAGAAGAAAACAATTTTGGGCAAGCAAGACATAAAGCCATGTCCAACTGTGCTATCACCGGAGGTAGGGGTTCCGGTGCAGGTACTAGCCAGACGTGCGTACAACTATCGTGACCGGAAGTGGGCGACGACGCCTGGCGATACGGCAGCGGCGGGGAGTCCCCGGCCGTGCAGTCTGGTCCCGAGTCTGACTATCGTCCAGTGAAGTGGGAGGTGCCGGATGGCCTGTGTCGAACCCTGCGAACGTCCACTGCGGTATGGACATCCATCATAGCGATCTGTGTGATACGTGTGTGGCTGATTTGTTCCTTTTGGACCTCGGCTGGGAAAAGTCTGACGTTTGTGACGAGCGGTAAGAGATTCTGCGCAAGATTCTGCGGAAATGTCTTCTGAGAATGTGTTGCCGGAATATGTGTTGAATGTGTTGATAATTTAGTCCAAGGGCAGTTACAGAACGGTACTGCAGTCAATGGGGGAACTGGTCATGGTTCCCAAAAATGGGTACCCTTTCAACTAAAGGAATGTTGGTCCATATTTGGAAACGCTTTTAGATAAATGTTAACGCTCAGGTCCTTTTGTCAGAAAATCAGACACGCCACCAAAAACAAACCAGATAGACCACCTTCTGTATAGTTGATTTACATCTTCTAAAAATGGGGTACTTTTACTTTGAATCATGGAATTTAGGTTAAAACAAGTATTTGTATTTGCCTTCAGGTATTCGTTCCAGTTCTGATTTGTTCGAAGTACTGAATCCAGCTCCGTTGGAAGAGAACCACCAAACAAAATCGCTGGAACTTTGCAATTCGACTTAAATAAGTTGTTTCAATATTTCACGGGGAAAAGGATGAAGAAATAAAGTGAACCAGTATTTAAACCCTCCGTAAGATACTTTGGTTTATTATATGCGCAATCAAATCACCACTCAGTACGCGCGCGGTGGCTGTGGGAAGTGGGAGAATTGGAGAAGCAATACAGTTTTTTTCCGTTCAATCGAGATGAAATCCGGCAGCGGCACGTGTAGACGTGTAAACCTTAGCCAGCGGCTGGTCAAGATCGGTCCGTCTGGCCAAATGCCAGCAAAGACCATCCCAATCAGCTCCAACTGAACCCAACGGGCCTTCACTAGTTCGATTTACAGCAGAAACGAGGGGAAACTGAACTCCGGTTAAACTTGTAATGTTTGTTAGCTGCAGAATTCTGGACGAAAGTTAAAAGCGATAAACCATCGTCGTGTCAGAGGCCAGCAATGCCCCCCAATCAACCCCCGGGTTCTCGGTACAGTCGTTGCTAGCGACTGGTGAGTGGTCAATAAGGCGTACCGGCGAAATAGTTCAGTCAGGTGCCCGCTCTGCTCGCCGCAATCGCGATGACGACAGTGCCTTGCGTTAGCGCCAGAACAGAATACAGGGAGATGCTGAACAACCTGTCAGAAATGTAGCATAGATACAAATAAGATACAGGCCGGTCTTACTGAGGAAATCTGCGTGATAAGAGCTGTTTACACACCAGCCAGTTGACGTGCAGTACACATGTCGCATGTCGGAGGCGGTTTGAACTCTCTGAGAATGCGACAACTGTGCGGTAAAGGTGTCTTAAAATTAGCTTCATGAAGGTGACCCCATAAGAGGCAACCCCCCCTATAAGAAGTGCCCTGCTGTCCGGTGTGTTCCAGATTTAGACGCCCATCCGGTGCCAGCCACAGACTTCCGTTCGACTATCTGCCCGCTTCTCTCCAGCCAGCAGCGCTGCTGACGTCACACTTGTTCCGCTCCTTCCCGATAAGACTTGAAACACACCCCCATCAATTACGGTAGAAACTGCTTCGGGGTGGCTGTTGCCCCACGGAGCGTACAAAAGACGCCCTCAGGGGGAAGTGCCGCACTCTGAGGTTTCGCCCCTCATTACCGAAATGCCAGATCACACGCTGAGTTGTGATAGAGGTTATCCCACGGCGGCATATTCATCATGTTATACTAATGCTGAAATTTTGCGTCTTACCTCTATCCAGTGGCGGATCTAGCAGACGGTTTGGGAGGGGCAAACCAAAGTCGAAAAGCAAAAAGAAGTCCGGTAGTGAAAAATTGCGCCACAGATTCGCCGGTAGAATTTTGGGTATTTGAGGCGAAAATTAAAAAAACGGGGTGAAAAATATGGGCTCAAGATACTTTTTTCCTATCCAAGGCCCAATATTTACACTGAACTTAACCGGTTCTGTTTGAAATTGAGAGTTAAAGCACCTATATCTTGTTTATAAACTAAAAAGGAGTCGGGGAAAAAGAAGGCCGATCGCTCTGGGAGGGGGAACCATAGTTTTGCCCCGAGCTTATCCGTTTGGGAGGGGGGGCAAATGCCTTTCCCCCACTGCCTCTATCACTGGATCATTCTCTCTGGTAAACTGCAATCAGAAAGCCGCTGGGCAGCGTGTTTGTGAGCTCAATGATCCTGGCCCACTCAAGTCTAATTTTGCTCTTGAAGCGATTTTGGTTGAACTCTGGAAACGAATATAACGGAAAGGCTATATTTTCCCAATTTTCGTAGCTACGGTCAGTGTGGATCTTAAAGTGGTAATTTTGTTACAAGTGGAGATAAAACGTTATTTGCAGTACAATATAGGTTGTCTGCTCTCGAACTAGCACCGATTCCACGGACGCAGTTTGGGCCCGCTTTAGTTGTGTGGTTTCCCCCTGTGGTAAAAGTTTATCGGCGCCAGGTACATATGCCATTCTGCTGATTCAGTGTTCCTTCAATAAATGCGCAGAGAAGCCTCAGACTCGGTGAAAGCGGGCCCTCGGTCGTGCTTTGTTACACCGACAGTTCAGAGCTTGTGGACTTGGATTATATAGGCTTAAGAAGGCTCGGCGGGAGATCGTGTTGATGTGGCAGAGGTTATGGGGTAGACGTCGTTGGCACTGCAGGGATCATAGTGTTGCCGTACCGCTCCTCGCGTGCCTCCCTCGTCACAGTTGGACAGCCCCACAGACTCCAACTTCAGTAGTCATTGCAGTTTCCAATGTTGTAACATGCTTCGTGATGATTTTCCCCTGTTTTTGGCACTGTTTACACATCGCTGACAACGTGTGTTACGTTCAGGAAACTTTTCTGCCCATTTCTCAAAGCGTTCATCCAGCTTGCTTCTCGTGCGGGCATGTGACCTCAGCTCCGATCTCATCGTAAACTTGGACACTATAAAAACTTATTTTGTGGAAGCTAGGGGTGATTTTATACAGTCTCGTTTTGATAATATGGCTCGGGAAGGCTGCCTTTAATTAAGATTTTGTACTCTATGTTCGTATTGACACCTTTTGACCGCTAGAAATCGATGTCCTGGATATGAAGTTGGCATCGCCTGCGTTTTGCCCTGATTCTCCTTTCATCTCAGGTTTTATCGCGTGTGATTGGCTGGTAGAAGGGATTGATCATCCCGAAGTAGAGCGCAAACAAGCCCATAAAAACGCCATTGCGCTGCTCTTTTGAACTACCAGTGCTTTGCCCAACACATCCGACCTGAAATTGGAACTTGCCCATAGGGACCTGAAGTTGGTTGAGGCTACCGGAGTGCACTGAAGCTGCTCGTGGATTTTGTTTTCTTTCTGATTGTTAGTGAGGAAACAGAAGCGGTATGTTCTTAGAGAAATATTGGCGGTCCATGTGGCACCTCGGCGAGTACCTGGCCCAGGACGTGCGGAAATAACACTTAACATTTAAGGAATATGTTAGGGATATAATCCTGCCTTTTCATGCTTTTAGAATAATTGTATGAATGTTGTTGTCGATGATTTTTGTTGATGCTCACCATGACAAATTTTTTAAACAACTAAGTGTCAAAATACAGGGCGGTTGTTGAGCGCATTTTTTCCACTTGGATCGATACCGAATTATCCTTCGGAAAAAATGTATGTTCACTATTCTTCAAATATTCTGACCTGGATGTTCATTGATACTTCCGGCGGTTGTCGTCGGATAAGCGGTGATAAGCATTGGATAAGGTGATCGCACTGATAAGCGGTGCACCGGTCCGATGTTAGCGGTGTTACACTGTTAGGTGGTACACCGGTGTTAGCGGTGTTACACTGTTAGGCAGTGCACCGGTCCGGTGTCAGCGGTGTCACCCTAGTTAGACTGTGACCGGTTCAGTGTTACCGGTGTCACACTGTTAGGCGGTGCACCGGTCCGATGTTAGCAGTGTTAACACTGTTAGGCGGTGCACCGGTATGTTAGCGGTGTTACACTGTTAGGCGGTGCACCGGTCGATGTTAGCGGTGTTACACTGTTAGGCGGTACACCGGTCCCGTGTTAGCGGCGTTACACTGATAAGCAGTGCACCGGTCCGGTGTCAGCGGTGTTACACACTGTTAGGCGGTGCAAACCTGGTGTTACTAGGCTGTCAGGCGGTGCACCGGTGTTGGCGGTGTTACACACTGTTAGGCGGTGCACCGGTGTTAGCGGTGTTACACACTGTTAGGAAGTGCACCGGTGTTGGCGGTGTTACACTGTTAGGCGGTGCACCGGTCCGGTGTCAGCGGTGTCACCCTAGTTAGACTGTGACCGGTTCAGTGTTACCGGTGTCACACTGTTCGATCAATATCGGTCCGAGGGCGCCGGCTTCGCTCCTTCCCCCGGATCTCCGGTCTTCTGGATCCCCAGTGTGCTTGATCCCCAGTTTGCGGGACCGGTCAGCAGGCACCGCTGTGTTTGCCAGCTGGAACCTTGCCTGCACATGGGTGCCGGTATTTTCCCAGTTAGTGAGCTCACCCGAGCGTGGTGTCTGCCAGTTTGCCAGTTGTCTTGCCCGTGACTGCCGGTGACCAGCGGTGTCGCCGGATCGTCAGTCGAGGAGTGCCAGTACCACCGTCAGACGGCCCGCCTGGCGGGGGCGGTCGCGACTGTCGCGTCTGTCGACGGCTGTCGCTTGTCGCCACACCCAGGCGACGCGAGCGTCCGACGCCACTGCGCGCACCTAACTCCCCTGGCTACACTCCGGTGTGCTTTTGATAGATTGAAAGGGATTCTGAGCGGACATTGCTGCTGTACTCGTAATGAAAAACAAGCTGATTAAAGAGTCACTGCGGAGAATGCTCTGGACTCGGGAAGAGGAGTGTGCGGCTGGTCATAGCCGGGCGACCTCGCCCGGGATGGCTCATCTGACATCGCTGCTGACGACTGCCGTATAAAAAGATATCGCTGGGCTTCCGCGAAGGTCAGCAATTTAACACGCTACAGCAGAAACGCAAAAGTGACAAATCCGTTCCACGCGAATGATCTCATTGAATCAGATGCACATTCGCTCCCGGATCAGCGGGGTTCCGCGGGCGGGAATCCCAGGCTTCTCGCAATTGTTTGGGACGCGTGCGACGCGCGTTACATCCGCGTTCGTCGTCGGCGGGGGTGTTATCGGAGGCGGCGGGCGGCTGGCGTCCGGCAGAGCGCCAGCCGCCGCCGACGACGGACACTGGGAGTCGACGCCGACGCGGTCAGTCGGCCGACGGACGCTCGTGCCTGGGGAATACTCCGCGGGGGAGGTGCTATGCGAACAGTGGGTACCGTGGCAATGTGGGTAGTTCCGATGGAAGGCTTTTGTGTAGTTTTTTTGTTACATTTGCCTGGATAGATCATGATTGGAGCAAAGCAGAACTAGAGAAGAAATGGGTGCTTTGAAAATGGTGATGTTAAGTGAGGCTGTACTCAATGCGTCAGGACCTTCGTAGACTGTTAATCTCGTTTTTTGACGGTGAGTCATACATATCGACGCAGGGAATTGACTTCTTCGCGTTCCAATTTCGTATTTATCTAAGCTCCTTTTAGAAACAACGTATCGGAAACGAGCAGACGGGGAGACAAGTAATGGTGGACTTGGACACGAGTCTGGGTACCGCGCTTGCCGCGCTATGGGCGCGCCTCTGTGCTCGTCTTTCGCCCAAAACGCACCACAAGTCGTCCGCATGCAAGTCCGTGCGACCCCATTGCCACGGCAAGGCCAGCTACCGCTACCACTGCTGCACCCTCTGTGACCGACCGGCACACTTTGATGACGTGGCGTTCGCCCGAGATGGCGCTGCCGTCGCGGCGACCTCCTGCAGCTCAGCGCGCAGCTACCAGTCCTGCTGCTGTCGCACCTCCCGCAAAACACGTGCAGCCACTGCGTCCCCGTCGTTGCTCGCGGACAGGCGGGTCTCTCCCGCGCCGGAGGATGAGGAGCTGTGTATAGAGCAGGACGTGCCGCGACCGCGGCGGCGCTGGGCAGCCCGTCGCGAGCGAAGGCAGAGGCTGTCTACCAGGCTGCCGTCCCCCGACCCGGCATGGTCGCTAGCCGAAGAGGAGGTGGAAGCGGACGAACCTCAGGAGCTCCTCAGTCCCTCCCAGCAGCAAAGCTTTCGAAAGCTCTCGAAATGGTGGGTTGAGTGCGGAGTAGAGTCAGCGGACAGATGCATATTTTCGCCACTTTTGCGAGCTGCATCCGCCCGTCAACGTGTGCTCTCTGCTTTTCATGCTGCCTGCAAAATGTACATCTTTTTGGCTTACAGAATACAATCATCCGTTTCTTTGAACAGCTGTAATCCCATGGTTAATGCATCTGATGATAAACGGTGTTAAGACTGGGAACATGGATTCGCCTTTTTCGAAGCAGTTTTCCGTTGCAGTTTTCAGTTTCCTGTGCCCTACTTTTGTAAGCCTTAACGCTCACTTAGGAAAAAACATCCGGACCAGGTGTGGTTTGTGAATGAAGGCATTCTATCATTTATTAGATGTTATATGGCCTGTCTCCTGGGATCCGGGATTCAAAATTAAGCAAATTCATTGCGATTATGTATTCTGGCTCAGCCCTTTTTGATAATATTCATTAGACAATAGTTGAAAAGCCGTATAACCATAGTAGTTGGTGCGTCGTTAAACCCCAACAATAGTTGAAAACACAAGTTCTTGGTCATAGTGTCACGGCGTGATATTAACTTTTGAAGGCATTATGGCTCATCGAACGCACATTCCTCGGTATTAGCCAAATTTTATCATGGTAGCATGCGGTCTTTGTATGAATTGTGTCTCGTCGTTGCTATTGGTAATCCCGAGACTGAGTGTCGACTCGGTAACAATATCTTTCTCATTTCTACATTGGACACGTGCTTTCTGAGATAAATGATTACGACAGGGCTGAGAGTTTCCGATTCCCTCGATGATAGAATTTATTGGGCTACCTTGGAACTATGGTCTAAGGGGAGATTCCAGTACATGTTATGATTGCTACTGTCGAGACAGCCAAATGCTCCAAGTGTCCTTAGTGTTTTCACTTGCTGCGGTAAATCATTCAGTCGCGCTGCTCTCTGCCGCTAGTCTGCGATCTGCACAGATCTGAGGAGGAGGAAGTGTACTCAGCTGGTGGGATTTGTGCCGTGACTGTGCAACATTACTGGTGTGTGGCTAGAAAACAGGCGGCCTCTCAGTGGGAACGTGCCACTACCCCCCAGTACATCCGCGGGTTGTGACCCGGTGACAAAAAACCCTGTGACCGGCGACACCTGGTGATTGGCAGCGCTGATCAATAAGCTGCCAGGTGACACTGGTCAATGGATCGCTGGCCAACCACTCACCGATGACGTCGGCCCGTCCACGTGACGGGGGCATAGAGAGGCGCCGGCTCCTCGTTAATTGGCGTCACTTTGTGACGATTCTTTTTGTGCGAGAGGGTCGCTGCCTGCCAGAACGTGTGAGCGAGTGGCGGCATTGGAACCTAAATAATTCACGGATCGGAAAAAAACGTTCCGTCTAGGTTGAAAGCTATTTGGCTATGTGTTCCTTTCCACTTGCAAAAAACTACCAATTGATAAAGCCAGTTGTCCTTCAGCACCTGTTGAAGACGCAGTTGAAACAAACGGTGGTCGAGTCCACCGGCGGTAGTGTTCTGACTGCGCCGGTTTGGGGATAGGTTTGTGGGAAGATTGTGAGGAATTTACGGCTGGATCGTGAAAACGCCTTACTCGAAATGAATTTTTTTTCTTTGGTCGTTATTTTTTCACCACTATCTTCGTGTTCAGATAAGTATTCTGACTTTTCAGGATTAAAATGGTTTTCAGCAAGTACGTATTGATGGAGAATTGTTGCGAATTAGGCATATCTTCTAGCCACGGGAAAATCAAATTTCGGCGGCGGCTCCAGGGACACAACTACATGGTGAAATGGATACAGTTTTTAGTTTTCTGTTGCATTTATTTGTGACCGGAAAATGTTGCGATAATCTTGGATATCAATATAAATGATATAAGGCAAAACACCATCGGATGTGGTTGCGGGAAAGCAACTTAGCAACATACATATTGCCGATGTCTAAGAGGCATGTATGTTACAGTGTTCCCTGGTTAGTGAAACTTTTATACTTTTTATCTTGCTCAAGTTTTATCCGGTCATGTTGAGCACGGGGGAGTATAAATGATCTTATCTCCTCGACTCGCCTACCGATGAATTTTCCTCCATTTGATCTTGGTACTGAAAGCATATGCATGCCTAGGATACTAGTTTGTCCCATTTATTACTTGCAGTGTACTAAAATACGCTTACATATACTTAAAATGCCCCTAATCACAGTACCTGAGTACGCCTAGGGTATGCTATCATTATATAATATATGTGGGGATATGATTTTATTCCTCTTGCTCTCCTGTATGCAGTATAAAATTATATTATAAACTCTTCATTTCTTGTTCCTGCAACGGCCTCTGACAAAATATTGCATGCAAATGTAAATAATGTATATGAAATAACCAGCCATCTCATTAAAAATCTTTGGTTATTATAACTGGTCCCAACATGGTTACAGATGATTTTGTTGTAAGAAGAACGCACCGTAGACAATAAAACGAGGTTTGCTAATAGATCCTTCCTAAATACCAAGCCATAGATCCACTCTTAGGAGAGCTATCTCAAACTTTTCCGGAGATATTCCGGGAAAACATGGCGGGTGGGCAGAATCCCCTCTCAGTAGGAAATCTAGTTAACGAGGTTCCGGCTGCCGAAGTCACACAGCGTCACCAACTGACGTCCTGTCTGTAGAGATTTCTGGATCAGATAAACCTCTGAAACCCACCGTGGCGAAAAGCTGGCACTCCAGCGCTGAGGCCCTGCTTCCTGCTTCATTTCGTTTTGTTTATTCATTTACATGAGTGACGGGTTTCGGGCACCCAGCTGGAGCCCAAGCCAACAGAATAAAACGAAGAAGAACAAAAATACATCCCAGTATCGCGATTGGGTCACTAAGGCTGGCTATGATATGAGTTTCATGTCACAATGATTTTAACATACATGTGGTTACTGAAAATATAAAAGGACCTAAAATTGAAACAAATAACAGTAAGATGACAGCAGAAAGACACGACTATAAAAGCCTAGATAAGATATGGTTGCAGATGTCTGATAGCGCCCACTTCAAATCGGGGATATACAGCAGTAAAAGCGTCAGCGTCCAGAGTGATGCCCAAATGCTCGTTAAAGGAGTGTACGGGTCGGCAGAAAAATCACCTATCTACGCTTCCACTCGTACGAAAGGCATATAAAGCAGCTGCTCTCCCCTGGCTCAGCCCCGAGGGACATGAATGGGAACATGTGCAAGCAGCTGCTGTCCCCGGGCTCAGCCCCGAGGGACATGAATGGGAACATGTGCAGCAGCTGCTGTCCCCGGGCTCAGCCCCGAGGGACATGGATGGGGTTTTGCAAGCAGCTGCGTGGACTAAACAGCAACGGATAAGATTAGGAGCAGGAAACGAAGGTCACATTGGAGCCGTCCACGTGCTAGGATAGATACGTTGAAGAGCTTCAGCAGGTCCTGATAAGGAATTAATGAAGATAGCTGAGTCGTGTGATTAACCGCATCACCAATTTATGTTGAAGCTTTTCAAGTTTTTCCAAGTCGATTTTTTGAGACTCCTTCCCAAAGTACGCATCCATATTCCAAATTGGATCCGACGTTGTCAAAATAAGCTGTTGGTAGGGGTCCAGTCTTCAGCCCTCTCGCTGTTCTGTCGGTCTAGAGGAAGCGTATTAACACCCCAAGCATCCTATTCTCATTGCTAGCGGTTAAGCCTATGGGATCCCACACGTCATTTTTGTATCGACGTAAAACCAGGGTCCCGTATCTTATCTATGCGCTCTGACTTTGAATTTTGGAATCGTGTAGGTGACCGGGATCGGGATTTTCAGAACGTTATCTGGAAAGACTGGCACTTCAATGAGTTCCGGGCTCAGTTTCGAGACATAATTCATTTTCCGGGATTTAAGTTTCGGGACATAATTCATTTTCCGGGATTTACTCCAGTCGTCAAGCGATTTAGGTCATCTTGGAGTAATAAGAGCCTTGCTGACATGGAAGTTGATGGTAAAAGTTTACATTATCTGTAAATAGGAGTGAGTTTGGACGTACTTTGTCCGGAAGATTGTTCATGACGATATTAAAATTAAATGCGATATATCTATAATAGAAATAGTAGTTCAATGTCGGTGAGAAGAGTAGTTTTGTCTTCTCGTTTCTCAGTATTGCGTCAACTGGCTGAGTCTATGTATCGGCTAATCACCCAGCAGTATTCCAGCAGTTTCATTACCGTTGTTCACGGCACGGTTGCGAGCGATGTTCTGAAGGCCAGTCTATCAATGTGTTGTATTCCACTGAGGCCGAGGTGAGTGGTTACGTCAGTCCCGCCTCAGCACTGGCTAACGGCCGCCGCGGCTGTGTGTATACACGGACAGGTGGAGCGTTGGGAGCGGGCGTACATCCGCCGTTGCCCCGTCCCGGCCTGTAGTGCGCAACAGCGCCGCTGGAATGTGCGACGGCCGTTAGAAGCGCCGCCCCGGGCGTCTCACCTGTGAGGGAGTGTTCGGAACCGTCTCAACGGCGCAGAACAGCCCGCCCTGGTGGCCAGGTCCGACACTGGCACTGCACCGCACCGCCGAAATAAACATGCCACCAGTTTGTTAAAAATCGGTAATTCTTTGTCAGCGCTTCAGAATTTATTGTTCTTCGTGCGCGTGCCCACCGTCTGGCCGGTGCCAAAAATCACCTGATGGGCGCGCTTGTTGCTCTTTCCCCACCGGCGCCCCGCCCCCTGAGCCGGTCAGCCAGAAATGTGTCTGGTGAGGGGGGAGGGGGGGCGGTCAGTTGCTGGCTGTCAGTACGACTGCCGCGGCGCGATGCCTACTGTGTGTGCACAATGTATGTATGCGCTTGGCGCTGACAGTGGCAGGTGGAAGCTATTTAAAAACAGCAGCGGACGCGTCCATCAACAGGCCCCGGCGTGACACGCTCGTAAGGTGACCGCCAGAGGTGGGGTGCTGAAACGGTGTAAGAAACTGCATCAACGGACAGAGTCCGAAACTCAAAGTTGGTCAAACAAAGAGGGCGTGATCAGCTGGTGGATATGTTGCGCGGTCGGAAGCTAGGTTGGAGTTTTCCCGAGTAGATGACACCAGCAGGCATTATGCCGCGATTGTCGGAAACGTGAATTGATTTGAATTCCTCAGGGCCTCTCTTCTGACGAGTTTTGTGTCGGGTCTTTGCCGTTGTCTCTCTGTTTGTCTCTGTCTTTCGAATGTGATTCCGTTCGAATAAAGCCGTGCTGCCCCCGCCAAAGACTAGACATTTTCAGGGATGATAGGTCTCATCCCACAACCTTTACACAGAAATGGATATCAACACAAATTTTGGGGGTCCACGGGTCGAATCGTGAAAACAGTGTTTTTTTAAAGTCAGCAAAAATCAGAAGACAAGTAAGATTTGTTCCTGGGGGTGGGGGTATGGGTTTTGAACACGGCCGGATTGGACGAGACTTTGATATGCCCCTTACGTGACAAGAAATCTCAACTCAAAATGGTTTTCTCAAAATATGATTTTGTTTGATTTTTAGAGTTGATGCCATGTGACAGAAAAATGCATTTATATTTCAGGCGTGCAAGGAAGTCAGGAGACCGTGGTGGAACAAACCTGATGTAATCAATGCGTACGGCGGCAGCGGGCCTTTGTCGCTTTCAACGTCTTTGTCATGCCAGCATATTTTGTGTTGCCGCTCTGTAACATTCCGGTTCATACAGGCGTTATAGCCATAATATGTCTGTGTTACTGTTTTTTTTTTTGGTTTTTCAAAGTCAACCTGTTCGTATCAACAATTAACATCAACCAGTACTTTAAAACAAAAATATAAAAGAAACAGTCCGGTTCACCCATGCTGTTGCAGGGACACAGATAAAACGATCAGCAAGTGGCGTATGTCGTTGCCTTCTCTATTTCCCATATTGGCGTGTTGCAGACGTCCAGTTAAGTCTGTATTTGGCCTCTTCCTTTGATTAAGAGATCTGGCTAGCCCGCCTAGTCTCACGTGGCCTGTACTGTCTGTGCAGAAATCTATCTATCGGCACCCGTTGTCATCATATTTGGCCACCGCCAGCTCTCCCAAACAATCACCCGTCGCCAGCTGTCGTGATTCTTCGACGGTCCAAGCTGTTAATGATCCATGAAGACCAAAAGAACAGAGCACCCTTCACTTGTCTCTTTTTGCAGAGTTCGGCGTGCCGGGACCAGCGGTGGCCACGCCGGCGGGTGCCAGGGGTGTCGCCGCTGAAGTCAGCTAAAAATGAGGCGGGGTCGGCTGGAATGCCGGTCCGGCCGTCACTCCTCCCAGCCAGCTAAATATTGTCTCTGTTTCAGGCTGGCCGAGAAGAAGAAGGGAGAGGGGAACCTGGCGTATGCCGCCAAGAAATATAAACAGGCTCTGGAACTCTACTCACAGGCCATCGGTGGGTTGGTAGCCACGCAACGCTCCCGCTCGGCTGGGCAGATGGATATACATTTGCTTGACGCAAGACTTTTCTCTGCGGTGGATTTATGAGCTCTGCCCGAGTTTTCTGGGTCTTCCCAGGCATTGCTACATTGAAAAAATACACAATCTAGAGGCATCATTCTAAAGTTTGAGATGTACGATCGTTAGTGGGTTACGCATACAATTTTTTAGTGGTTTGAGTCCCCCAAAATTAAAGTGCTGTTCTGTTTATTTCCCGACAAAAAGAAAACTGTGATGTACTTGTTTGACCTAGCGCTGACCCATCTCTATGAATTGATAGAGTTGTGTCCACAATGTGCTACCTACCGCAACCATACAGGTATATACATACCTCTATGGCCGCAATCACCGTTCGGTGCCCAAGTACCGATGCTGCCGGTACTTGTTTGACTGACCCATCTCTATGTGTCGGCAGAGCTGTGTCCACAATGCGCTGCCTACCGGAACAACCGTTCGGCGTGCCTGCTGATGCTGGGTCAGCACCGTCAGGCGCTGAACGAGGCCAGGGAGGCGGTGCGACTCGACCCCAGCTACGTCAAGGTACGGGCAGCGTCATCAGCCGTGTGCAGGGCCCAGTCTACTATGACACCAGCCGGGTGCGAAACCGTACTCGCCAGGGATGAGATGTCGACCGGCCTGCAGCCGGTGTCTGGCTCCGCTTATTTTAAACACGAACCTGAAAACTTACCACCGACGCTCGGGGGCTATCCAGTCGTTGTATTGTGCGGGCGTGGGTTGATATTTTCAGTGTGGATTTGGGCCGAATCAGAGACGGCTCTCCAGCATAATACGATAACTTGAGTAAAAATCGGAGTCAGCCGCTACGTTGTGAGTCAGAATTGAGTCGACCAAAGACTATTGAGTTATCAAGTCGTGTGTTGGGAGTGTTCTATGGTATGTCGAACCACATGCGAAATGTATGGGCGCGCGTAATAGTATTTTCGAGTGGTTCTATTGGCTTTACCGGTTTTCGTGGTGTTGTTGTCGGTTGTTGTCGTGCCGCCTTAGAATTGATGCCGGACGATTTTGTAGGGTGATGCCCTCCTCGCTGCCCCAACTAAAGCCACAGTCGAAATCCAAACAGTTTTGGATTTTGGTTTTTTTTTATTTTTTTTTATCCTAGTCGGCTTGAATTTATGTCCTTTTAAAGGTATGGACATTTTAATGGAGAAAATGGGCTGGCCGATTTTATTGGAAACGGGGGATCCATTATGAAACTGGGAGTGTTCTATGGTATGTTTGCATTTGCGTGTTGATAGATGTGTATTTTTGTTCCTTTTAGCTCTATTCACTCTTCTATGATTTTCCTGGCAGTGCTGGTGTGAAATTCCCCTCGTTGCTTTGGATCGTAATAGAATGCATTTGAAATTGAGATACCATCACTGTTGTGATTGATGTCCACATAATTCGTTCAAGTGTCATTCACTACCCATGTTTTTTATTGGTAGAAACGCATATTATGCGTGCATGAATCCAGGTCGTGATAACTGCACTGCCGTCGTAAACAGGAAAGCCGTAACTCAATTTTTGGACATTTTTGGTTTTTTATATCATTCGAAAGCTCTCGTCAATACGCATCCAATGACAGTCTTCATTTCTTTATTTGGACATTGAAACTATATTAAAAATATAGATATATATTTTCTTAAAAGCCGTATCTTTTTCATTACATAGGATTTTCACTACATTCCGTCAAAAACGCCGTATCTGCAAATATTTACATCACGGCGTTTTCCAGACCGTTCTGATGATATGAATCCAGTTTGTCGTCGCCCAGAAAGCCGTATCTCTGAACGAATGAGAAATACGGCAAATTTGTGACAACAGACGCTGCACGTGCACGAGCTAGATTCCAGGAAAGTATTGCAAATCACCGCATGTACGGCAAGTACCCGTGCTCCCACTCTCTTTAAGCAGAAGTGCACGGTCACGCTAAATCCATTGCTATATTAATTTCAATCTCAAGACCATGTGCGAAAAAGGAGGATGAAAGGGCGAAACGTGTGGGTCAATTGGGAGGACGTTTTCGTGGGAGAGTGGCACTACGTCGCGGTCTCAGATTTGAGAATTATGTCAGACTCTTGTTTGGAGGCTGGGGGAAGAGTGCGCCTTCGGCACAGCGAAAGAATCTGGACAGGAACCATAGGCGCAAAGAAATTTGCAAGCTCGCCTTTGGTGAGTACTTGCAATGCGTTCACTTCTGTAGGCGTGAAACTCCAAAGTTCAGTTTGCACACCCACTCGATTTGTGTTTTACATGTGCATGCAGGCGTGTGGCAACGTCTAGAATACTTTGGGGCGGGGCTGGGGGTAGATGCTGTGTGAAAATGGTCAAATCTTGTCATGCTCAGATTAGCGAAGGATTAATTAAGGATCACATGTTTCGATCACACCAAGTCTCATGAGTTGAGGTTTCGGGAATAGCCATGAGATCTTGTTTTTCCAGGAGTAACTTATGTTTTACTTTTCCAGTCAGTTTTGGAAAGTATATACCGTCCTGAAATTCCAAGTGGCCAGTCGACGCATCATATACGTTTTTCAGGCTTCCTGATACAGCAAAGGCAGATTTAGGGCGCATGCAAACGGATTTGCACAGTGCACTACATCCGAGTCATGGACTGGACGAACTGATACCCTTTGCAGCATCGGCGACAGCGCCGCCCAGCTCTGTTTTGGCATCACGGACCTCTCCTAAGGCGGTGTTGGTACCGGTGACCACTACTGCGGCGCTGATCGGCTTTGCGTTAGCACAAATGACCTGTCCTGCTATACCGGGCGCCTCTCCTGCGCTGTCGGCAGCCTATCCCGGGCGCCGGTGGCCTATCCTGTGGTATCGGTGGCTTATCTTGCGTTGGTAGTCGCCTCCCCACTGTACCGTTTGCCTCTCCTGCGGCGCCGGTGGCCTATCTTGCTGATTCAGTGGCCTCCTGCGGCCCGATGGCCTACCTGCGGCGCCGGTGGCCTATCTTACTGATTCAATGGCCTCCTGCGGTACCGGTAGTCTCTGCCCGGGCGAAACAAGTTGGTGGCCTTGACATTATCAGTCTGCTCTAGATTTATTGAAGAGCTTGCGCAGAATTTATCAAGTATTGAGCCTTTTGCACATATCTGTATTTGTTTGCACCTGACCTTCGTTTCGTGGAAAATGCATAACTAATTTGATTTTCAAGTAAAAACACATTATCAGTGTCGCGAGTTAGGTACTGTTTCAAGCATTTATTCGCTAAAACTCGTATCCTGCGTCCCCGCAGGTGGTTCCGGTATTGAGACATCAGCCTCCTGGGGTAGTGCCGGGATGTCTCAATAGTCCTGGGATGCTTGCCACAATAGCACCTGATCACTCTGAATCAGTCACAGCGCCTACAAATGACGAAACAATTGTCAGCTGCATCGACGGTAGTAGTCGGCTTATTCCACACGGCCAGCGTTTGGCCCTGCTCGGTTGGTATAGACATCGCAAAATGCCTCCTCACGCCTGGACTCTTCTGCGACTGTGCAGATAGTCGCCGACTGGTCCTGGATATAGACTGGTCCTCTGTATATAGAACAGTAACAACTAGGTTGCCTTTTCAGTCCTCGGTGGCTCAGTGCTAATCAAGACCGGCGCTGACCTCAGTGTGGGACCCATGGCACCGGCCTCAATACCGGTCGCCTGGACAGATTGAGGTAGATGGCATTGAGGAATTATGGTTGATTAACGAATCGGGTGGGGATGGTGTAAGGCATCAGCTGATGGAGCTGCACCCTGAGTTTTGCGCAGGAGCTTTCACAGGATTTTAAAGGGAATGTGACACCTTTATAACGTGATTTTAACTGAGATAGCCAAGTTGTAAAGCAACCCGGTACTGTATATATCATTTGTCTTGGAACTCGATATTTCCGAGAAAAAGCTAAAACCTACCTGAAATGTACCTCTCTGTACCTCTCGCCAGGCGGCCATTGTTGTGAGCTGCTGGTGTGACGACATATGCTGACGTGACGATGAGCATTAGCCAATCGAAGCCCTTGAAGCGTTTCGAGTATGGTAGTGGTTGCCAGATCATGACATCATCCACAGGCAGATATTTATTTTTTTCCTAGAGGAGTATTTAAAATCAAAATATTGAGCTTATTGTACATTTTCGAGAAATCATGAGTGGTTTCATGATTTTTGGCTAAAAGTACGCCTAATTACACTAAATTCCAGGATTCGACCAAGGTGCCACATTCCCTTTAAGAGGAACACAAATGAACAACTGGCGACAAATGAGTGTGCTGAACCGGATGAGGTTGTGTCTGATCCTCTTCCAAACACCTAATTCACGAAGACGAAGGCGAAAGGTACATCACGGGCTATGGAAGATCAACAACTTTCAGTTCAAGCATGAGCTTTAGCCAGTACCGACTTTGTGTTATTCTAAGCTGGGCCTTCTGGGAGGATATACGAACGTTTTTCAGCCCGCGAGCTACACGACTAGGTCTCCTCAACTAATGAGCCAACTACAACAGACTGGCCTCGCAGCGTGTTGATCACGTATGTGTATGATGCAACCTTACTCCCGCCTTGTTGGCTTCCTGGCAGTTATATTGCTGGGTGACTGCTCGTGTGGCTGACCGCTGGGCGGTTTTGGCTCATAAACCTGCCACTATCGCTTGCATCTTTGAGAGAATGTACTTGTCTACCGTGTCATTCCTAAACGGCGAATCAACGTCAATGTGCTCTAATTTACAAATAGAAAAGTTAGTTCAATACCCGCTGTGCTGACAAAGATTCCCAAAATTGTCACAGATACCATATACAGATAAATGTGAAATGGGAAAGTATGGAAACCTTACAAGTAAAATTAAAAAGTAAAGTAAAAGTAAAATAGCAGAAAATTAAAAATAGGTTAGGAAAATTAAATTAAGTAAAATTCAAGTAGAGTAAGCAACTTTTCAAACAAGATAAGGTCTTAAATTCTCGCAATTTTTTTACGTCATAGCCTTTAACCAAACATAAATTTACGTAGAAAATAGAGATAAGGCATTTTAAGTTGTCCTCTGTGCTGACAGATGTTTCTCAAGAAGCCGTAAGTTGAGCCTCATAACGTACGGCTTTTTTACCAATTTGCTGCACAATATAAGGCGGTTCGGTGGAAACCTTACGCCTTATGTGGTTTTTTCTATACCTTAAGCCAAAATGATAAAATATTAACATATTTAGATTTAGCATCTCATCGCGATCATAGTGATATGCAATTTTCATGGTTACAACGTACCAGATCGGAATAATACCCGAAGCGCCTTTTCTGCTCTCCTGACAATTTTGATATAGACAAATCCTGAGATACGGCTTTTTGGTTTACGACGGCAGTGCAGTGCTATTCGCGCTCTGTGTTGTTAGCCCACAGTCTACCAGACGGGATGTTTGGTATCTTTCACTTGTATATTTCCTCTATCGTTGGCGGCATCCATGATCAACAACATTGTGCCCTCGTAAGCGCATTGCTTATCTTGAATCTGATTTCAATGAGAAAGGCTTGTGAGGGTTTTTGTGTCTTTTTGCCTTGCCTCCGCCCTCCGTCTGTTGCCGTTCCTCGGCTTGTCCTCTACCTGACTCTCCGATGGCGGGGCGGCACGGGGAAAACAGGACTGTTTTGTCAACCTCGGCCGCCTGAGATGCCCGGATGTATGTACCCCGCCGGACCCTGTGACCTGGGCTATCCGGTGTTACTGGGCTACGTGGTGTGGCGAGCACTGACCTGACCTGGCAAGGCCTGCTGAGCGTGGTGACGGGGAGGGGGCGCTGACCTGACCTGACCCGGCAGGGCCTGCTGCGCGTGGTGACGTGGCGGGCTCTGACCTGACCTGACCTGACCCGACAGGGCCTGCTGCGCGTGGTGACGTGGCGGACTCTGACCTGACCTGACCTGACCTGACCCGGCAGGGCCTGATGCGCGTGGTAACGGGGCGGGCTCTGACCTGACCTGACCCGACAGGGCCTGCTACGCGTGGCCAAGTGCCAGGTGATCCTGGGTGACGTGGCGGGCTCTGATCTGACCTGACCCGACAGGGCCTGTTACGCGTGGTGACGTGGCGGGTACTGACCTGACCTGAGCCGGCAGGGCCTGCTGCGCGTGGTCAAGTGCCAGGTGATCCTGGGTGGCGTGGCGGGTACTGACCTGACCTGACCTGACCTGATCTGACCCGGCAGGGCCTGCTGCGCGTGGTGACGTGGCGGGCTCTGACCTGACCTGACCTGACCCGACAGGGCCTGCTGCGCGTGGTCAAGTGCCAGGTGATCCTGGGTGGCGTGGCGGGTACTGACCTGACCTGACCTGATCTGACCCGGCAGGGCCTGCTGCGCGTGGTGACGTCGCGGGCTCTGACCTTACCTGAGCCGGCAGGGCCTGCTGCGCATGGTCAAGTGCCAGGTGATCCTGGGTGGCGTGGCGGGTACTGACCTGACCTGACCTGATCTGACCCGGCAGGGCCTGCTGCGCGTGGTGACGTCGCGGGCTCTGACCTGACCTGAGCCGGCAGGGCCTGCTGCGCGTGGTCAAGTGCCAGGTGATCCTGGGTGGCGTGGCGGGTACCGACCTGACCTGACCTGATCTGACCCGGCAGGGCCTGCTGCGCGTGGTGACGTGGCGGGCTCTGACCTGACCTGACCTGACCCGGCAGGGCCTGCTGCGCGTGGTCAAGTGCCAGGTGATCCTGGGTGACGTCGCTGGCGCGGACGCGGCGCTGCGGCAGGCGGCCACGCTCGACCCCCAGAACTCAGCCGTGGTCACAGAGAGACGCAACCTGGACGCTGTCTCCCGACTCTCCCACGAGCTGGACGTCGCCTTCCAGAAGGTGCAGTCCCAGCGGCGGAAAACGGAAACTCCTTCATTTTTTTGTAGAATTTCGTTTCGCCTCTTCCATAAATTTCCTGGCATTTTGTTGTCTTCTTTCTCTAAGGTGGTTGTATATAAGAAATGTCATATTGAATAACTGTTGATACGCTGTTTATACGTTTACATTGCTGATATTGTGGGGAGCTATATAACCACTAAGGTTGGTGCGCCCTTAAGCCCCAATAATCAATCAATCAGCTGATATTGTATCGAAAGAAAGTTGGCAAAATTCGTAGTGTGGTAGCCAATTTCGAAAACAAGACAATTAAGAGATTTTTGCCCCATGAATTAAGCTAGTCCATGACGAGACTCAGTCCCTGTGTTCTCCATGACCAAGCGTGCCATGGCTGTACTACTGAGAGCGCGTCGTCGGTGCTGGGTCGGCCTCGGCCGCCCGGCTCCCTGCTGACCCCACCTCCCCTGCGCTTGTGCCCGGCCATGACCGCGCTTCCGTGCCCCCAGGCCGACTACCGACGGGCTCTGTTCTGCGCCGAGCGGGCTCTCACGGTGGCCACCGGCAGCGCCCACCTGCGCGTGCGTCGGGCCGAGTGTCTGGTGCTGCTGGGACGGTACCCAGAGGCACAGGACATCGTGCAGGACATGCTTCGGTCCGATAGGTGAGGAGGACATCGTGCAGGACATGCTTCGGTCCGATAGGTGAGAAGGACATCGTCCAAAACGTAGCGCGGACATATAGGTGAGGCTCAGGATTGCTAAGGGTTTCTTGTGGAGCAGCGTGACACCACACGTGTGTTGGAACAGGTGTTAAACTTTTGATTAAATTCAACTATTGCTTGGGGTCGATCTCACATGTGTCATCATTTGTAATTGCAAAACATGTCTGACTTTAATGAGATTCGTGTATTTTTAGGGAATAAGTAACAAATTCATGTTTTAAGAAATTATCTATGATTATTTATAAGCAATGCAATTTATGGCCGTCATTAAATGGCTTAATGTCTACTCTCCATCAGTAAATCGTCTTTTTGGAACACTGGAGATGTAGGGCCCGAAAAATATGTAATAAAACTCCGTAGCACATCAGTCACAAAAGCCCGACACATGAACCAACCATATTTCATCATGCATATAACATCCCAATCGTGCCTGTGTGCGCCGTAATTCATGATTATTCAGCGCCGCCGCCCCTGTCCCCTGGCGCCGATGGAGCTATTGGCAGCGGACCTGTTGGCTGCTAGTCGGGGATGGGCGGAGGCATTGTAACGCTAACCTCGCTCGGCCCAGTTCCTCGGAGTTCTCCTCACTGTAAATCTCGAGCCCGGCTGACAGGGGAGACATTGTCTGGCCGGTAGCCTTATTGAGCTGGCCTGAATGGGAAAACGTGACGCGATCAACTCGGGTGTGCTTTATTTGCGGCTGTTGAGCAGTGGAAACGCCTCGATTGAGGCGCTGCAAGCAGTTTGGGCCGTAAATATACAGCTGGTGGGGTTATCGAGGTCTATGTTGTTTTGTTGGGCGTCTGTCTGGTGAAAGAATGGGAGCTTAAACTGTTGTGTACGAAGCAAGAAGCACGAAACGTATTCCCCAAACCCGGGAAATATGTCTGAACTCCTTCAGAAATCGTGGGAAAAGTTTGGAGAGTTTCCCTTTATCCATAAAACCCGAGTACAAAGTGAAATAAGTTCTGGGATTTATCAGATTCAGTCATTTGTCTAGGGAAGAGCTCCAGAATCCTAAGCATTTCACCAACAAACCTGGGGAAATATAAATACCCGAAGGCAAATAAATCGTTCCGAGCTGAGTAAGCTGCCAGCCCATATTTCTGCGGCTTTTTGTGGTCCTCGTGCTCTAAGAAAGGACAACTAATTTTTATACCTGTCTGGAAAATGCATTTACTGGATACCCCACCCAGAATCATTCGTTGGTTTCCGTTTGTATACGGAACGCCTCTGACAACTGAGGCCCGCGATTTCTCGATATGCACAATATGCGGAACTGCGCTTTGTCAGTATTAATAGCGATTAGCGTTTGAGACCGGTGCCTTCTCAATATGAAGGCTAACGTCTGAGGCCCTGAATGGTGATTAACGTTTGAGACCCTTGCCTTCTCTATATGAATGCAAACATCTGAGGCCCGTATCTGTTCAGTATGAGCTAACGTCTGAGGCCCGTATCTGTTCAGTATGAGCTAACGTCTGAGGCCCGTATCTGTTCAGTATGAGCTAACGTCTGAGGCCCGTATCTGTTCAGTTTGAGCTAACGTCTGAGGCCCGTATCTGTTCAGTATGAGGTAACGTCTGAGACGCGTATCTGTTCAGTATGAGCTAACGTCTGTGGCCCGTATCTGTTCAGTTTGAGCTAACATCTGAGGCCCGTATCTGTTCAGTATGAGCTAACATCTGAGGCCCGTATCTGTTCAGTATGGACTAACGTCTGTAACCCGTGTCCTCTCAGTATGAACGCGGACGCGATCTACGTGCGCGGGATGTGTCTGTACTACCAGGACGACGTGGACAAGGCGTTCAACCACTTCCAGCAGGTGCTGCGGCTGGCGCCGGACCACCAGAGGGCGCGCGCCGTCTACAGGGTAGGTGCGCCGGTCCCTGTCGCTGCTGCTGCTGCTTCCTGGCTCCGACTGACGTATCTACTTGTTTCCTTAATCTGCATTATTACTCTTATTTGTGCTAATGTTTTAGAAGGAATGTGGCATCTTCATATTGGGATTTGAAAAGACATCCTATTTGATAGAACATGCCGAGAAATCACCTCATGGAACTTTCACTAGTCTTAGTTGTCGTTCGCGAAGAAAAAAGGCAACGATTTACCGCCTGGGTGGTCACGCCCTTCCTGGGTGGTGACGAGGAATGAGTTGAAACTTGAGAACGAGACGTAATGCTCAGGCACGCTGTGCGGACAAATCTGTTTTGCTTAGACGTCTTTAAAACCTACGTGATAAATGTGCCTTCGCTGCTGGTGACTGTAAATGCGTGTATTTTTCTTCAATAGTAAACGAGAAATGTGTTTTGATATTTCAAGAAATAATAGCCGAAATCGACATGTATCACTGTGTTTCCTGATAATGGCCTCCTTGAGCTCAGCACGATTTATTTGTTTTCGTATTCATTACTGGCGCAAATCAGAGTTTCAATCCCGTTCAAAGCGTCTTCGAATCGTAGGCTGATACGACGTCACTCGTTTCGGCGATTTTTTTACCTCGAGCAGAACAATTAAATATCACGAATTATTAGGCTTATGCGACATTTTTAGCTGGCATAAGACCATATCGATTATGTTCAATAAATATTGTTCCTAAAATCACTACAGTCTGGAATTGCGTCAAGGCGTCATATTCCCTTTAAAAGGGAGGCCCCACTTTTATAATGGCTTTTGAACGGAGATGACCATTTTGTAGAATGTGTCGAGAATCCATTTTTAGCGTATTTGATCTCACCCAAAGTTTTGTATTAAACTTCTGCATAATTTAAAGTTAAAAACAGATGACGCTGTGTCCGGATTTTCAACCGTGAAGGAATCCTTTCCATCTGGCAGCACATGTCACGTGATAAATTTTGCGTGGCTTTTGCAACGTTACATGCTGCAAGCACCCGGTTCGGCTGATATTCGAAATTGCACGCGATGCTTATGTCAGCCCAGGGCAGTAAGAAAACAGGCGATACTTTTTTTGTTTTGAGTATTTGAGGGTGGAAACAAAATGTGCATTTCTGATTTTGGGACCCACTTTTGCAATAGATAGTCCTTTTTATAATGTCGCGAAATTGGTCCGTTTTCTTTTAAGGTAGATTGTGGATACAGGCAAGTTTATTGCCTCCTGTGAAAGTAGCAGTTAATGACGAAAAGTGTAACATCGAACTGACAGGGTTCGCTCTGGCGCCGCACTTATTCACATCGCAAGGAACCTTTTCAGCAATCCCCTGACAAACTGACGCCCTTTCCTCCGTACCCCGACAGCAAGCCAAGGCGCTGAAGGCGAAGAAGGAGGAGGGTAACGCGGCGTTCAAGTCGGGTCGGCTTCAGGAGGCGCTGGTGCTGTACACGGCGGCGCTGGAGATAGACCCCGCCAACCGCGGCACCAACTCCAAACTCTTCTTCAACCGCGCCACTGTGCAGGCACGGCTCAGCAACGCCGCAGAGGCCATCGCCGACTGCACCAAGGTAGGCCTGTGGGTGTGGGTGTGTGATTGTGTGCGTGCTGGGAGTGGGGGAGGGGTCGTTGATAACGAGCCTGTGCCGCTTCAGGTAGTGATTGACCGTCGATATAAGTTCACCACCGGGGATAGAGCTGGACAACGCCTGTCAGAAATGTAACTGTCGGCGTGTGTTGTCGCAGGCGATAGAGCTGGACAGCGCCTGTCAGAAATGTAACTGTCGGCGTGTGTTGTCGCAGGCGATAGAGCTGGACAGCGCCTGCCTCGAGTGAAATCTAACTGTCGGCGTGTGTTGTCGCAGGCGATAGAGCTGGACAGCGCCTGCCTCGGGTGAAATGTAATTGTCGGCGTGTGTTGTCGCAGGCGATAGAGCTGGACAGCGCCTGCCTCGGGTGAAATGTAATTGTCGGCGTGTGTTGTCGCAGGCGATAGAGCTGGACAGCGCCTGCCTCGAGTGAAATGTAATTGTCGGCGTGTGTTGTCGCAGGCGATAGAGCTGGACAGCGCCTGCCTCGGGTAAAATGTAATTGTCGGCGTGTGTTGTCGCAGGCGATAGAGCTGGACAGCGCCTGCCTCGGGTGAAATGTAACTGTCGGCGTGTGTTGTCGCAGGCGATAGAGCTGGACAGCGCCTGCCTCGGTAATGTAACTGTGGTGTGTTGTCGCAGGCGATAGAGCTGGACAGCGCCTGCCTCGGGTGAAATGTAATTGTCGGCGTGTGTTGTCGCAGGGGATAGAGCTGGACAGCGCCTGCCTCGGGTGAAATGTAATTGTCGGCGTGTGTTGTCGCAGGAGATAGAGCTGGACAGCGCCTGCCTCGGGTGAAATGTAATTGTCGGCGTGTGTTGTCGCAGGCGATAGAGCTGGACAGCGCCTGGCTCGAGTGAAATGTAATTGTCGGTGTGTGTTGTCGCAGGCGATAGAGCGGGACAGCGCCTGCCTCGGGTGAAATTTAACTGTCGGCGTGTGTTGTCGCAGGCGATAGAGCTGGACAGCGCCTGCCTCGGGTGAAATGTAATTGTCGGTGTGTGTTGTTGCAGGCGATAGAGCTGGACAGCGCCTGCCTCGGGTGAAATGTAATTGTCGGCGTGTGTTGTCGCAGGCGATAGACTGGACAGCGCCTGCCTCGGTGAAATGTAACTGTCGGCGTGTGTTGTCGCAGGCGATAGAGCTGGACAGCGCCTGCCTCGGGTGAAATGTAACTGTCGGCGTGTGTTGTCGCAGGCGATAGAGCTGGACAGCGCCTGCCTCGGGTGAAATGTAACTGTCGGCGTGTGTTGTCGCAGGCGATAGAGCTGGACAGCGCCTGCCTCGGGTGAAATGTAATTGTCGGCGTGTGTTGTCGCAGGCGATAGAGCTGGACAGCGCCTGCCTCGGGTGAAATGTAATTGTCGGCGTGTGTTGTCGCAGGCGATAGAGCTGGACAGCGCCTGCCTCGGGTGAAATGTAATTGTCGGCGTGTGTTGTCGCAGGCGATAGAGCTGGACAGCGCCTGCCTCGGGTAAAATGTAATTGTCGGCGTGTGTTGTCGCAGGCGATAGAGCTGGACAGCGCCTGCCTCGGGTGAAATGTAACTGTCGGCGTGTGTTGTCGCAGGCGATAGAGCTGGACAGCGCCTGCCTCGGGTGAAATGTAATTGTCGGTGTGTGTTGTCGCAGGCGATAGAGCTGGACAGCGCCTGCCTCGGGTGAAATGTAATTGTCGGCGTGTGTTGTCGCAGGCGATAGAGCTGGACAGCGCCTGCCTCGGGTGAAATGTAATTGTCGGCGTGTGTTGTCGCAGGCGATAGAGCTGGACAGCGCCTGGCTCGAGTGAAATGTAATTGTCGGTGTGTGTTGTCGCAGGCGATAGAGCGGGACAGCGCCTGCCTCGGGTGAAATGTAATTGTCGGCGTGTGTTGTCGCAGGCGATAGAGCTGGACAGCGCCTGCCTCGGGTGAAATGTAACTGTCGGCGTGTGTTGTCGCAGGCGATAGAGCTGGACAGCGCCTGCCTCGGGTGAAATGTAACTGTCGGCGTGTGTTGTCGCAGGCGATAGAGCTGGACAGCGCCTGCCTCGGGTGAAATGTAACTGTCGGCGTGTGTTGTCGCAGGCGATAGAGCTGGACAGCGCCTGCCTCGGGTGAAATGTAATTGTCGGCGTGTGTTGTCGCAGGCGATAGAGCTGGACAGCGCCTGCCTCGGGTGAAATGTAATTGTCGGCGTGTGTTGTCGCAGGCGATAGAGCTGGACAGCGCCTGCCTCGGGTGAAATGTATTTGTCGGCGTGTGTTGTCGCAGGCGATAGAGCTGGACAGCGCCTGCCTCGAGTGAAATGTAATTGTCGGCGTGTGTTGTCGCAGGCGATAGAGCTGGACAGTACGTACTTGAAGGCGTACCTGCGGCGGGCCAAGTCGTACATGCAGGCGGAACAGTACCAGGAGGCGGTGCACGACTATGAGAAGGTACGACCGCCAGCACGCGGGCATCGCGAGCCGTTGCCGCTGCATCCTCCGTAGCGCTCTGTTTGGGTACTGGCTGTGTCATTCCAGATATGGAAGGCTGGAACAAAAATGAGCATGTTCTGCTTCGGATGCCTGTCACAGTGTGATTAGAATAAGAAAGGCTATTGTCCCGTAGATCTTGGGAAGTGTCTTTTTTGTCAATTAACGTACAAGCGCCAATGCGTTTGTATGTGCAGGTGTGTCAGATGTTTGTATGTGGATGTACGTCGATGCTCGTGTTTGTATTTGCATCGGTTGCTTGTGTTTGTATGTGCAGGTACGTCGGATGCTTTTGCTTGTATTTGGAGGTGCGTCAGCTGCTGTTTGAATGTACAGATGTGTCAGATATTTGTACCTATGTGCAGGTGTGTTGGATGTTTATATGTTCAGGTGAGTCAGATTCGGTTTGTGTGTGGGGCAGGTGAGTCAGATTCTTTTTGTGTTTGCAGCTGAGTCAGATTCTGTTTGTGTGCAAAGGTGTGGGGTTTTTTTGGGAGGTGTGTCAGATTCTGTTTGTGTGCACAGGTGTGGGATGTTTGTGAGTGCAGGTGTGTCAGATTCTGTTTGTGTGTGCAGGTGTGTCACATTCTGTTTGTGTGTATAGGTGTGGAATGTTTTTGTGTGCAGGTGAGTCAGCTTAGTTTGTGTGTGCAGGTGTGTCAGCTTGAACGGACACAGGAGCACCACAGGCTGCTGAGTCAGGCCAAACTGGAGCTGAAGAAGAGCAAGCGAAAGGACTACTACAAGATTCTCAACCTCAGCCGGTCGGCCACCAATGACGAGATCAAAAAGGCCTACCGCAAGCAGGCGCTGGTGCACCACCCTGGTACGTGGTTATAGTAGCAGCATCAAAGTCTTCCATGAGCTCTATGAGCATGGAAGAAGCTTGTGTGAATTATTTCTTCACAATCACCGTAATATTGAGGTTTTCGTCCACTTCGGTATGCTTCTCATTTTGTTCTATCGACGCCCTTAACGGCCAGCCAAGTGCCCTTTTTGGGAAAGAAGGCCCGTATCTAGAAATCCCTAAATGCGTTCATCGCAAGCGGTTTATTGTGCAGGCGCCATTGCGCCGCCCCGGTACTCGGCTGGCCCTGGGTAGCGAGGTCGGGGCGTTTCACAGGTGCTGGCTTCGCCCCGACGCGGCGGCCAGCCGCGGCATTAACAGAGTGCTTTACCGTCTCCGGATAAACTGTGTGGGCAGTGGGCTGCTCTGCTGGCTATAGATGGATACCATTTGTTTCACGGACGCCGCCGTTTACTCTCTGAGGCACTCCGAACTTTTAAACTCTGTCGTCAGGGTGGCTTCTGAATCACATGTGTATTACCGAGGATGAACTGAATGCTTTGCGCCATATAATTGGCGATAAGACTTCATAGAACTTCGTGTATTTAAGGCTATTTTTATGAACTTTGCTCCCTTTCAAATTTGAAGTGGCAAACTAGGTTCTTAATTTTGTTAAATCATCCTGGAAAGGGCCTCGTCCTTCCAAACCTGCCTGAAGACAAGACTTAGGACTGTCAACGTTTTTTTCTTCAATTTGTCCATTAAATACATATTGCTCTATATTTTCGCTTGATTAGGCATAGCATGCACTTTATTAAAGAAAATACCTCTGAAGCGAGTTGTCGGACGTCTCCTTTTCCGCGGAGGGAACAGTCGTTGAAGGTTTTTGGCGGGTAACCAGACCTGGGGGCGGCGGCGATGAAGGGGCGATGAGCGATGCCAGGTGAGTGCTGACTAGTCGCCGGGCGGTCGGCTGTTTATTCCCGAGTGGTGAGTCTGCTGTCCGCGGTGTTTTGGCTGGCGCCGACTGGGTCCCGTCCTGACGGCTGCATCGGCGGCCAGTGTTGGCGCTGTTGGATTGGTAATGCACCTTGATGATAGCGGCTGACAGGGCGCAGACGGACAGTACCTGCCGACACCGCTCCGCTGATGGGGGCTAGTGCCGATGCTGTCGTTCTTGAACTGGGGTTTCTAGTGAGTCATGTATGCTCTCCCCGACGCGGTGCAGCTGTGGAGTTAGGCTGCAGTCTGTCGGTGTGTCTTCAGCCGCAGTGGCACCACGTGTCGCCAGTCCACTATCCACCGGCTGCACTAATGTCTGACCAGTCAGGCCTGATCCCGCCACCCCTTCTGGTCCCCATCTTACCCTGCCACAACCCTCTGACTGACGTGTAACCCCGCCACACCCGTCCTACCCCGCCACCCCTACCGGGCCCCGCCGTCTCCGGCTGATCCTGCTACCCCTGCCGTCCCTTTCTGATCCCGCCACACCTTTATTACCCTCCATCGTCTGACCCTGCCACCTGACCCTGCTGTCCCCGTCTGACCCTGCTGCCCCCGTCTGACCCCGCTGTCCCCGTCTGACCCCGCTTCCGCCGTCTGTCTGACCCCGCTGCCTCCGTCTGACCCGCTGCTGCAGACTGACCCCGCTTGCCCGTCTGTCCTCGCTTGCCCCGTCTGACCCCGCTGTCTCCGTCTGACCCCCTGCCCCCGTCTGACCGACAGACCGCCACTCGAATGCGTCGGAGGATGAGCGTCGGGAGCAGGAGCACAAGTTCAAGGAGGTGGGTGAGGCGTACGCAGTACTCTCGGACCGCAACAAGCGCTCTCGCTACGACAACGGGCAGGACCTGGACGAGGACGGCTCCGGAGGCTTCGGCGCCGACTTGGACCACTCCAACATTTTCCAGGCTTTCTTCGGCGGTCCGCAGGGAGGAAGCTTCCGGTAAGTTTGCTTCGGTAAGCCGTTCTGCTTTCATTTCTTAGGACCATGGCGTGGATTGTTTTATGTTTTGTAGACGGAAGTGTAACAAACGTTGCTGCGTTCTTCTGTATTGTGGTATGTTTGACGATACATGACCTCGCCATCTAATATGGATGATGGCCTAGAAGGAAACATGAGTGGCAGATAGCGTGCATTTCCTGTACATAGTCGCACGGTTCCTCTTCATGTTTTCGTTTGCTTTGTTAGGTCCCAGCGTTCACTTTATCAAACTCCGTTCAGACGACGTGCACACACTTGACGCTCATGACACCATTGATCAAATTTGTTTGCGGACGCTCTTATCACCGCGATGGTTCACGATTAATGGTTTGGTTTCTGTGTGGTCTGCTGTTTGGAAGGCTCTAACAAGGCGCTGCTGGCTGTCCTGATGTTTGCGAAGTCGTTATCAGTCTTGGGGAAAGACATGGACGCAGCCGAATAGCACACGGTGAAGCGGCTTTAGAACTCCCGATGTAGGATGTGTGCCTTTGTTGTCGAAGGATGCTATGGAATCCGCCAGTGTTGGTAATGCAAAGGCGGGTGAATTTTGTGCTGTCTCAATTGATGTTTTTGTATGAGCTGTTTCTTTGGAAGCCATCCACGTTGGCTAGGTTCATTTTCATCTTATGATTTATTTTTTTAATGCTCAGTTCAGGTCGATAAAAACCGAGTGATGTTCTGGTGACTCAATATTTGAACATCCGATGCCTGGACGGGCTACCGTCTTCCTGAAGTCCATCGTCTTACTAAGTATGCAGAGAAGGGTCCTCAGATATTTGCGACTTACCCAAGCTTTTGTTGTTTGTGTTACTGATCTCGACATTTGATTGTTTTATGTATGACCGAGGGCCTAAAAAATTGCTAGTTATTTATTGCGCTAAAATCGCGTCCATTCGATTAGATCTTCAACCCGCTATTGAGCTCTTCCATCTTTGGAGGCTATTGCTATGTAATGTACTTTTTTCTGAACCCGCCAAGACCTCCCCGTCTTTCTCCCCCGAGACTGACGGGAACCCTCCCGCCGGCTCACTCCCCCGAGACTGACGGGAACCCCTCCCTGCCGGCTCACTCCCCGGGACTGACGGGAACCCCTCCTGCCGGCTAACTCCCCCGGACTGACGGGAACCCCTCCCGCGGGCTCGCTCCCCGAGACTGACGGAAACCCCTCCCGCCGGCTCCCTCCCCCGGGACTGACGGGAACCCTCCCGCCGGCTCTCCTCCGAGACTGATGGGAACCCCTCCCGCCGGCTCACTCCCCGAGACTGACGGGAACTCTCCCGCCTGCTCTCCCCGAGATGGACGGGAACCCCTCCCGCGGGCTCACTCCCCGAGACTGACGGGAATCCCTCCCGCCGGCTCACTCCCCCAGACTGACGGGGACCTTCCCGCCGGCTCACTCCCCAGGGCTGACGGGAAGCCTGGCTGCGGCAGGTTCTCCGGCGGAGGAGGAGGCCCCCAGTTTGACTTCGGCGGCTACGGTGGCCCCGGCGGCGGCTTCCAATACACGTTTGGCTAGGCCTCTGAGGCGTTCGTCACCGCTGTGTGTCTGTCTGTGGGAGCACGTTGGAATGCATTCGATTAGTGGCAACTGCGAACAGCATTCGTTGCTGCTGAATGTCTGTAGCCCTGTCTTACCGATAAGGTAAGTGGATGAGCGCTCTAATAGGAAATGAATTCTAACTCCAGATTGTCCGTGAGCGTTCTAGAAGCTTTCAATACGCACTGATATAACGCAATGATTCATGGTCTCATATGTGGCGCCAGTGCTGTTTGACTTGGTTCGACCACTGGGCTTTGTCGTGAATGGTGACAGCTGTGTATGGTGCGTACCTTATTTTTGAAGGCGTCGCTAGTTTCCTGAAGGAGCTCCTTAACCCCGCCACGGCAGAGCGCGCCACGAGCTCATATCATCCAGGAACTCTATCAAACGCTTGTCAACCACCGAGTGTTTATGGTTGGCTGCATTATGGATAAAAACTCAGATTCTACCTATGGTCACTTTGGGTAAAATGTCTAGCAGCTGCTGTTGTCTCTGTGGCAGACTGAACAGCGCGCGATCGCGCTGTTTCTGGTAGGAGGAGCTGTAGATGCTGTGTGAGTGTGAGGTGGCTGGCACCTGCCGTGCGTCATTTCCGCAGTTCCCTCTCTTCGAAATGGACTTGGGTACGGCACGTGCCGGGCTGATGTGATGCTGAGTTCGATGCGGTGGCGGACGCCGCGGGGTGTTGCCGTGGCTGCCAAACACAGGCTGCGATGAGTGTTGGAGAAATGTGTGGTCGGCTTGCTGTGGAGGGTACAGACGTGTGCAAGCAGGGTTTTAGGCTGGGGATGTCCTCAGAAGAGACTTGGAGCTAGACCATGTTCCGCGGCTATTTTTGTTTGAAACTCGAAATATTCTGATTAGTAATTACTACTTGATCAGGTCTCAAGCTTGAAAATGATCGGCCTCAGACATCCAGCCGTGTGCTATGTAAAACAATGTTCCTGTTCTTGCTGGTTGCTTGGATGAATTCCAAGGCGTCCGTAATAAAAATATGTTTCAAAGCTTGGGCCCCACAACAGTATGTCTTAATCCCTAGATAAAAATTCAGTTTAGTTTTTTGTCTATGATCTTCACTCATACGATAAGCCGAATTCTTCCATCACAACTGTCAACATGTTCTGTACCTAGTTTCCGAGATAGGCCTCTAATCCAGTGGCCTTTGGGCGTCAGTTCTAGATGTCCCGTTAAGATGAACTGTCTGAGACATCAGTTGCAGTGAAATCCGCCTTGGTTAGAGATCAGTTTCCCCTCCATTGAAGCACTGAATCCTGCTTGTCGGCCGGTCGTGCCTGGCCTGGTTCGACTTCGGTGTGCACTGAATGCCGGCGGTGCTGCAAAACTGTCGAACGAAAGCGCGCGGAAGTCCGGCCTGATTTCCCGGGAGAGATCTCTGATCCAGCCCCCAGGATAAATGAGGGTTCGGCGAAACGGACCCCGGAAAACCAGAAGTTTGCTTTGGTTAGCGTTGATCACCATTTTCGTTAATGCAGCAACAACAGGAGAGTAGAGAATTACACTGTACTAGTCGATTCTAATTTTTCTATCAAATGCTCCGGTTGTAGTGAGAGATGTCACCATGCCCTTTCCAAGGTGATGCGGGATTTAACTCTGCGCGAATCGTTTTCCGTTCTCTGCGAGTATGGCTGCGAGTGTAGTTCATCAGATCGGACTCGGCTTTCTACCGGGAGTCGATGGGGACGTGCAGATAAGTTTGACCGCTGTAACCTGTACTCGTGCTCGCAATGATGCGGAAATACAGAACTACTCTTCGGACACGCGGGCCTGCTGAGATCGGACAATGACTCTGTGTCGCTGGCTTCTGCGCGACTGAAGACAGTAAGTGGTGCTGGAGACTGGGCCTGGTCTCTGCTGGGTAACCGTGCTGATGGTGAAGACGAACCGGAGCTATTTGAGGACGCTCTGCCTGCGGGTCTGACTGGTGTACTTGTTTCAGAGCGAATTCGCGCGATAAAGGTAGCGGCGTGGTGCGGGGGATCGAGATCGGACTGAACTGGAGATCACCAGAGCGGTGGGATCGGGCGGTAGGGCGCCCATGCCGAATCCCAGAGCCGAAAGTGAAAATCCCGATTCTTCGCAGCTTATTTCCAATGTGAAAAATATGCCTCCGGGCACTCGTCCGACTCCCCGATTTAAACAAATAAGCGGAAGTTAATGAAAATTCAAACTCAAAATTCAAATTCAACTGAGGGCGGCTACCTTTTCCCAATTGCTGACGGTCTGAAAAAATTACTCCGGTTCTGTCAGAGGCTGTTCACATATGACCTCCGCGACCAAAGGGAAGGGGTCTGTTATTTTTTTCTTTCTGATGAAGGGGGAAGGGGGTCTGGCTTTTCTAACAGTGTCTGACGAGGGGAGGGGGATACAAATAATTGGCTGTCTGTTGCAAATTCTCACATGTTAAGGCCGGAGGTCACTCCTTTTTATAAACTGGCTGGGCCGATGTGTAGGTTTCTGAACCATTATTAAACTAAATCGAAGCATTTTCAGGCACGGAGGACTGCCCTCTGCTGTCTTCAAAGGAACGTCAGGGAGCTCACAGTGCGGGCTCAGTGCTGAAAAGTGCTACCTGCAGCAGTGGTTCTACATATATACCGATTGTTATATTATTGTACAAAGAGCGTGGGTTCTCGTGAACTCTTGGCTATTTATTTTCAAAGCACGGTCACTACATGTTGAAGGCACGCGCGACGTCCATGTGTGTAAAATATGAGGGACCGGAGAAGTGTTCCACCTTTCACTGAAAAAGTTAATGGCCCCACGCAGGGGCGGATCCAGGATTTTTCGCTAGGGGCCGCAGCGCTGGGGGGGCCACTTTCATGGCCAGGGAGCGCCATTTTATGCCGGGTGGGGGCGCCAAATTGTATGTTCTTTACCCATTTAAAGTATTTTTTGCGAACTGAATCAGTTAACCCGCGGCCTGGTGGGCCTCCGAGTCACCTTCGCCCTGGTGGGGGTGTTGAACACCCCCTCTCGAACTCGGCCCCTATGCAGGATAGCGAAAAAACGTGAACCCTGGTGGATAGCTCATACAAATTCATGAAGACACTATATCAGTCACTTTTTGGCTCAGGTCAACATTGAGGTCATGACAGGTCAAAGAAGTTGGCATTTTGAGCAAAGCAGTTGGACTCTAGCGTCTGACAGCGTTGAGTTAGAATAATTTTGTATGCACTGTTTGCTCTCTCTCGGCACGGCGAATCGAATGATGTATAATATGAGCATACTAGGTCAAAATACAAATCACCTGACCTGATCACCTGAGTTATTGACCTAAGTCTGAAAACTGCTTAAATAGCTACGGATGATTAAATAGCTTTCAGAGGTTACAGGTCAAAACTTGCAACATGAACCTAAAAGGGGCCTAGTATAGTTCGATTTGGAGAATATGAAAGTACTATCACCTTTATCTACACAAATACAGTCTATTTTTGTTTTCTATATATTTCCAATGGAGAGGTCATGGTCCGTATTTGACCTTATGTCATCGATATGAAAAATCCCGGAACTTTTTGGAAAACTCGGTGGGGCCGTTATGTGTTATAAGTTTCAATCCGATACATTCACCCATTTCCTAATTATGTTTCCTACCTTCCCTACAAGTTTCCTACCTTCAACATGGTTTGAGGTCACTTGACCTGCTAGGTAAGGTCACTTGACCTGCACTGATGACCTGGCCTGAGATGACCCAAGCTTAACATTTTTGGGAAACTTGTGGAATCAATCAATGATAATGTGTGCCAAGTACGGCGGCGATTCGCGTCGCCGTTTTTTCTTGCCTCCCGAAAAATCGGACGGGGGTGTTCAAACAGCCCCCACTGGGGCGGGGTCAAAGAGGTAATCAGTTCCATATTTTCTTTAAAAAAGGGAAATATCATAGTTTTAAATGTATCTAAAATATACCTCAGCAGTGGTAAACAGTGAATATATCTCTTTGGCGTTTATTTCATTGATGCACTGGAACCCACGGTTAGTAAAGACACTTTGGGACCCGGGGAGACTGCATGGGGACTATTTTCTCTTTAATCAGTTATCAAAATTATCTTCAGAAGCGTTAAACAGTTTATAGAAGATCAACGAATATTTAGAATAGGCCCGTCTCGTTCAATGGGCCTATGTTTGCCATTGGGGATTAGGTTTCTACAGGACATGTCAGATCAAATCCCGATACACTTTGGGAAGCCCCATGATGGTTACATGGACTACTGATTTTGCTTATATGATGATGATTAGCACACAGGGCCTTAACTAGCCATAAGGGTCTAATAAACCACTAGGTCAGAGCAGTGATCCCTGTTCCCTTCAATCTGAGCTAGCCAGCCACGAAGGATCTATGGCTTAAGTTCATGAACTTAGGCTTACTTCAAGACCCCAGTTATTGTAAACCCTTCTAAGGCTATATTCTAATATTATGCCCTAAGACTTGACTGAGACAAGCAACTTGCCGTATTCCAATGTGGTACTTTGACCTCCTTCCGTGCGTCGCCACGCTCGACGTAGGACAAGCGTACCCGGGATGCACAGGGACCAGTACCGACCTAGCCTACGCAGAATATCAGCATACCGATCTAAGGTGCGCTCTACGATCACAATGCTGATTTGATCCCACTGCGCAGCGCTGGCGCAGGCTGGAAATTAGAATAAAATGTCGACGTGCGTGTGCCCATTCTTATGTACTCTCGGCATCATAATACGGCCCCTGGTGACCCTAAGGCAAGCAAAGGCCCAGTTTAGGGATACTCCACATCAGCGATCAGCTCGGAAAAATGTATTTGTGTCTCCCTTCAGCGGCATCTACCTGAATTTTTTCAGGAACTATAACGAGCTATAACCAGATTTTAGCCGTTGCCCTGTCTTCGCTGTGCTCTGGCAGCGATGTAGGACCCTCGACTGACCAAAGTGAACTCGAAGTCGTTCACATTGTGCACTTGTACATTTCCCGGCTTTCTCCAGGCGTTCGCTAACTGGCAAATTCGATCCTAATGGATTTAAGGGTCCCACCAGTCCCCCCTTGCAGCAGTCAAACACCGTCATGGATGGTTACCTGCCTGGATGCAGGGGACCCAGCGACTTCCCGATTAGACCTCAGGTCACCTCAGGTCATGACCTTCCATAGGAATATGACAGGCCTTACTGGTCACGGAAAGACCTGTTGGTCCCAGAGTACCCTTTTAATAGACTGTGCGTTCAGTTCCAAATATATATATATATATATATATATATATATATATATATATATATATATATATATATTTGTGTAGTTTGGCAGGATGTTTTCATTTTGGCACTGACCGTTGAATAATATTGCACTTTATTGCACTTTGCACGTACGCGACACTAGCCACCTATATAAGATTATAGCATGTCTAGAAGAAAAGTCGGTCCTCCACTTTACGTCAGAACTCAGTGTCAATAGCAAAATACCATTTCTCGATGTACTTGTTTCAAAAAGTAGCGGTTCATTCACGACTAGTGTATACAAAAAACAGTCAAATACAGGTAACGTCATGAACGCCAAAAGTGAATGCCCAGACAGGTATAAGAAAAGTGTAGTGCGCGCTTTCATAAGACGAGCTCATACGCATTGTTCCTCATATGCACTGCTTCACTCTGAGTTTTCCAGGACTAAACAAATTCTTGTAAATAATGGCTACTCGAATTCTGAAATAGATGAGGAAATCCAAACCTATATGGAGAAAGTACGCAACGTAGCACCCAAAAAAGAGGAGAACACAATTCGTTTATACTACCGTAGTTTCATGAGCACGGCTTATAAAGTTGATGAGAGGGTTATTCGAGGCATCATCTCTGATAATGTTACCTGCACGAACAAAACTGATACCCTGGACCTCACCATTTATTACACTACAAAAAAGACAAGCAGCCTCATCATGAAAAATAACATCACTGCAAGCACAGACACCCTAAAAAAGACCAATGTAGTCTACAAATTCTGTTGCCCCATTGAAGATTGTAGACTTCACAACGTAGGTTACATTGGTTCAACCACAACCTCACTTTCACGTCGTCTCACTATGCACCTACAAGAAGGCACACTCAAGGAACACATGACAGAACACCATGGCATTGCACTTACACGAAAGCACCTCACACAAAACACAACAGTCCTGAAAACATGCTCCAGCCGCACCCAACTCATGATCACTGAAGCCCTTTACATCCGCGAACACACACCAACTCTTAACAAACAACTGCACTCACAAAATACACTTACCCTGTGGAGCACGGCAATTGGAAATTGACTTACGTAGGTACACGCTAAATAATATTTATATTCCGCGCAATGAAAAGTGTAATATGAACCATGTGATGTAACAAAGTGTGATCTATTTTTCAAGAGACGTGTAGCGATTTTAAAAATGTACTGCAATGACCTTTCCCGAACGGCTCGATCTGATTTTATCTCGATGCAATCGTTAACTGTTTGATTTTATGTGAGTCATGTGTGTATGTATGCTTTTGATAATGGATTTATTAGATAATCCGAAACGTTAAGCAATAATATATCCACCACAAATGCCCCTGGGAAATCTTATATTTGACCTAAACACGAAAACAAAAAAGACAATCCGATCGATCGAAAATACCAACAAGAAGATCGCAAAAGCAAAAAGTGCAATATATATATATATATATATATATATATATATATATATATATACGGAACAGAGTGCTCTTATGGTCACCGGGGGTATCGCCCTGTCCGACAAAAAGACATGCTGGCAAGACATGACCCTGACTGCGGCCGAAAGATCTGTTAGTTAAAGAGATCCCTGTTGACCTAAGATTGCCCTATTGATAACGAGGAGACTCCTGGTCCCAAAGGACCTGCTGACCGTAGAGGGCCCTACTTGTCACAGCATCCCTCGCTGGCCACAGAGGGCATTCTCGGTGGCGGACAGAAGGCTCTTCTGACTGCACTGGGCCCTGCCGACCACGGAATAATGTGCTGGTCATGCTTGTCACAGAAGGCCCTGTTGAAAACAGGTGACCCACCGGATTAAAGAGGTCCCCGTGTGACCGTCAGGGTCCCCCTAGGGGACCCTGACGGTCACATATAGGGCGTCGCTTGCCGCAGAGGGTCACGCTTGTAACAGCAAGTCATGCTGGTCCCCGAGGTTTACAGTTGGTCATAGATTGGCGTAGCCCGGCTGCCCCTTCGCGCGGTTTTTCCCTTCGGGTGCCTTTCATGCGGCTGCGCTAGCCTCCCCACCCCTTTGCTACGTTTCTGTTCCTCCCTACTATAGTTTCATCACCCAATCAACTCTCCTTCTCCGATCACCAAGGCATTTTCCAGCTCTATCAAACCGGCTGTAAACTCAACCTATCCAAGGTGATGATGTAAGAGATCGCACCTGACCAACACTGACCGAGCTTATCTATCACTGATCAACAACCGAGAGGGCTATACATGGACGATCCAGGATTTTGATAAGGGGGAAGCGAAGTCTCCGGGGGCGGTCAGACCAGACCCCGTTCAAGTTGTTTGGCAGCATTACGTCATCATGGCTGGAGAGGCACAACAGTTACTATGCAGGGCATTGGAGAAATTGCACTTTCTCGAAGCTCTAATTAACCTATTTTAGAACTGTATCAACAAAACTTATATGGTTGAACAGAAAGCTAAAAGATTTTTATATTTGAAACCATCAGACGTTTTGCAAAAACTCCAGTGAAGAATGTTATTTTTACTAATTTTTTAGAGCGTGTCAAAATGATGACAGGTTCACCACTAACAGCTGTTTGCAGTAAGACTAATCTCGATTTTGATTGGCTGTTGATTTCTGACCTTTGATTGGCTGTTGGTGGCACCTGCAGCAGAAGACAATAAACACCGGTGATCTCTTGAGCGAAGGTAAACTTATTTCTCTCGGCTATTAAGTACGCCTGAGTTGAAGTGTTATGATTTTTTCATTAGATTTACGTAAAATACGCTGCTCGCCGTTTAGATCAAGGTTACTGTCAAATGGGTGAAACAAGTTGATTTCTATTTATACTAGATTGCTGCCAAATACGCCCCAACTTGGTATGTTCCAGCTGATTCCTCCAAAAACTTAGTAGAATCTCCTAGAACTTAGTAGGAAATGGTGGTGACGTCATCATGGGAGGACTATATTTAGTAGGAAACTTGGTTGTACCCGTAGTTAAAGTACCCTGGGTCAGACTACCATTTGGGGTCAGCCTTTGGTATCATGGATCTTTGTGGTGCTAATTTTACGGACTTGTGATGCCATTTAAAAAAGTGCCGATTAAAAAACACGTTGGCAAGAAAAGGAAGCATTTCTCAAAGTGCCTCTAGTTAAACAAGCAACAATGAAACAGGGCACCTTTTACCTGGATTAGGTTTTGAAGCAGACTTTGCGCAGAAACGGCCTTTGGAGATTTTGCGAACCAGTCGTTGCAGTTTACCCTGTTTGCGCAGAGCGGATAGTGATAAATCCACAATATTCTATGTAAGGCGAAACATTTTGCTGTTTACAAACTTGTGGGAGAGGATGCAACCAAAATTCTGCAGGTGCCTCCTGCCGAGCAAATAATAAGGCCCTCAAGCGGACGGTTGAAGCAGCCGGGGGTACCAACCAACGAGGTCACCAACGGGAGGAGCAGGAGCAAGAAGAAGCTGCTACACACACCCGCCAACAGGAGGAACAGGAGCAAGACGAAGCGATCACGAGAACCAACCGACAGGAGGAGAAGGAGCGAGCCGACACGACAACGAACAACAGTCAACAGGAGGAGCAGGAGCGAGCCGAAACGACCACGAGCAACAATCAACAGGAGGAGCGAGACAAAGAGCAGCCGCAGCGAAGACCGCAGGAGCAAGGAGAGACGGAGCCACGGGACGCTGAAAAACATGAGTATGTGTCAGTACCGTACATCAAAGGAGTCAGTGAGCGTATCAGTAGGGCATTACGTAATCATGGCTTAGAGGTTGCTCATAGTTCTAAGACTACCTTCAAAAGTTTACTGACGCATGTTAAGGATCCTATGAGTAAGGGAGAGAAAAGGGGGGCAGTTTATGAAATGATATACGAGTGTGGGTCAACATATATAGGGGAATCAGGTAGGCCGCTAGGGGTAAGGGTGGAAGAGCACATATGGGATATTCGGAACGGCAGGTTTTCTAAATCAGTAGTGTCATGTCATGTATATGGTTGTCGGAAGGATCTGAACCCTCGTGATGTTAAAATTGTTGCAGTAGAGCAAAAATCCGTAAGAAGGTCTGTTAGGGAAGCGATGAAATTAGAATAAGGGAAGCAGATATAAATCGGGATAGGGGAAACGTTACACTTAACCCAATTTGGGACCCCGTTTTAGAAGCATTGTAGGAGGATCGCCATGGCTGCAGGATTGTAGTAGTATTAGGATTATCATTGTTAACAAGAATTCAACAGGATTGGACAAAATCAGGGAAAAATAAAATCAATAGTAGGGGCTGTGAGCTAGTGAAACGTGTATATAAGGAACGGGTTATTTGTCATTATTTGTGCCTGTTAGCGAATAGGCGTTTATTGGTTCGGTGGGAATTGCAAAAACATGTTATTTGTCATTATTTGTGCCGTTTAGCGAATAGGCGTTTAATGGTTCGGCGGGAATTGCAAAAATACGCAATATACTTCATTTAAATGAGAGGTATGTAGGAAGGGAACTCAAGTGATGAAGATGAAATTGTGTTTGAAAAACTTGGCTGTTCATGATCGACATTCCGTTGAAAAAGAGCTATCAATAAACTCAAAATATTCCGGAAGTTAAAACTTTTCATCAAATAACCCAGACTAATATCCCGAAAACATTTTTAACTACTTCCTTTCGGGCTCTCAATGTTTTTCTTACTCAGATGACGTGGGAATTTCGCATTGCTGTCTGGACACAGCCTTTCATTAGTGGCATTGCGAACACAACACCTCGGCAAAATAAGTAAATGATCGAAGTCAACAGCTTATAGGGTGATCAGTAGATCCGGAATGTTTTTTTTAACACATTGAACGGATATTGGTATATGTGCTCAAAATTTGCTTAACAAGAAACATTATTTTTAGCAGTCCCCTATATTCCATCGTAGCATGATCTTGTCGCAAAAGACAAGACAATCACATATCGGACGGGCACATGACCACACATCGGATGGGCATGAATGCGCCCTGGGGGATTCTGCGTGGTAACGGAGCAAAATGACACCGATCGATACCCAAAGCAAACATTAAAAGAACTCAAGGCAATTGTTACCACTCAAAGCTCTGAGAGCTGTTTATGTGCCATGGGAGTGCCATGTTGCAGTGGGATGCCCTAAGGCTGAAAAAGAGCGGTTAATTGTGAAATTGGGGCACCCAAACACAAAGTAGAGGACATCCGAAGTTGAAGGCGGTATACGTAAAAGTGGGGCGCCCAAAGCTAAGAAAGAACAGACAATTGTGGAAAATGGGCGCGCAATCATGCACTAGAGGGCAGTCAAAAGTGGATGAGAGCGATCAATTTTACGGTGGGCCGGTTTAGAGCTAAAAGGGACGATCAATCATGATATAGGGGTTCTGAACCACAAAGCGGAGGGCGGCCTGAGGTGAATGAGGGCAGTCCACGGTGAAATGGGAGGCTCTAAGGCTGCACAAGACCGGCCCGCAGTGGAGAAGGTGCGCACAATCATACAGAAGAGAGCGGCTAAAAATGGATGAGGGCAGTCCATGTTGCAGTGGGGCGCTCTCGGGCTGAAAAGCGGGTCAATTGTGAATACGGGGAGCCCAGTCACAAAGTTAAGGGCGCCTGTAGGTAAATGACGGTGGTCCACGTCGCAGAGGTCCGCCAAGCGCTGAAAAAAGGTGGCCAAACGTGAAATATGGGGTTCCCAACCATAAAATAGAGGGCGTCCGGAGGTGAGTGAGGGGTCCACATTGAAGTGAGGCGCCCTAGATATGCAAAGGAGCGACCAATAGTGGAGAACAGGAGAACAATCATGCAGAAGAGGGCGGCCAAAGGTAGGTACGGGCGGTCCATGTTGCAGCGGGGCGCTCTAGAGCTGAAAAGGGCGGCCTAACGTGAAATATGGGCGCCTAACCACAAAGAAGAGGGCGCCAAAAAATAGATGAGGGTGGTGCACGTTGAAGTGTCATCATCATCATCATTGTTGGGGTTTTTGGGCGCACCGACAGCTGGGTCATATGGCGCCCATAACATTAAATGAAGTACTGTGAGGGCTGTAACAGGTCAGGTGCTAATAAAAAGGAGGTTTATACGTAAAAAGTACTAACCCTGTGGTGTTACCATTTGTGTGTGTCTGATACATAAATGAAGTGAGAAAAAAAACTACGAGGGTGAATAAATGACATTGAATGCGATACTCTTTAGAAAAGCCGATATTGTTGCCACATCGACTGACGGCGACTCACCAATAAGGGACCCGAGTGAAAAATCTGCGGGGAAGTGAGCCCTCCTCTCAATCTCAAAGTTCCGGCAGTCAGTGAGAACATGCTTAACAGAGAGGTGTTCCCCACATCGCGGGCATTCCGGTGGCTCCTCTCCTCTCAGAAGGAACGAGTGAGTGGAGTGTGTGTGTCCTATACGCAATCTGGCTAAAACAACCTCGTCCGTTCTGCACCTAGCATTGACCGATGACCACGCGCCGATCCTGGGCTTCATAAGGCGCAATTTGGAGCCCTATGATCATTGTCCCATCTCCGTTGCCAAGACTCGAATGCATACTGCCTGATGGCAGGGAAACAGTCAGAGTAAGGCACTTTTATTCCTGACGGCACGATACCCCGTGACGCATCCTTCGCCGCAGTGTCACATTGCTCATTGCCAGGCACTCCCACGTGGCTGGGCACCCATGCCAGTGTTAATTGTTTTTGTTGGCAGTGTGCTCTGTGCATCTTATTCCGAATAAGTTCCAGAATATATGACGATGAGGGGTGAAAATCAAATGATGTTAGTGCTTGCAAGGACGACAGTGAGTCAGTAAATACAACGTATTTGCGTCTCCTCGACCGTAACACCTGGTCTAAAACTCGGAAGATAGCGTAAAGTTCAGCAGTAAAAACTGATGCTGTCACAGGGAGTGTATAACGTTGTTCAATTCCATCACTTACATACGCACATCCGACACCGCTCTCCGTCTTAGATCCGTCTGTATAATATATCTCAAAACCTGAATACATGTCATTTACATGTTCCCAGAAAATCTGCCGGACCGCAACAGGCGGCAGATTCTTGGTCTTAACAAGCAAACTGGTGTCCACCTGAGGCTCTGGGAGAGTCCATGGTTCTAACAAGGGATTCTGGAAAGTCTCAACCTGTTCACAGTCAACTCCTGCTTCCCTCAGCCACGCTCCAATTCTGAGACCAGGGTGTCTGTTTCGGGATAGATTTTCTTCCGAGTGTCTGATGTCATCAGAGAATAGCTTACTGTATGTTGGATGGTTTGGGGACTGTTTTATTTTTAGAGCGTATTTCATCGCAAGGACACGACGTCGCAAGTCTAACGGCATCTCGTTTGCCTCGACGAGTATGCTGGCGGTAGGCGATGTGCGGAATGCACCAATGATAATTCGAATGGCATGGTGATGTATGGTATTTAGCACAGATTTTGCTGTCTCCGTGGCTGAATCGTACACCATGCAGCCATATTCAATTTTTGATCGGATTAGCGATCGGTACAACATCAAAAGTGTTTTTCTGTCTGCGCCATACTTTAACTTAGTTATAACCTTCAGAATGTTCAGATCCTTGAAGCACCTTTCCCTTACAACCTTAAAGTGGTTTATATAGGTCAACTTAGAGTCAAAAGTCAGGCCCAGGAACCGTGCATGTGCGACTACCTGGATTCTTTCTCCATACATAGTTAATGTGGGATCATCACACGGACTGCGTCTGCGGCAAAAATGTATACATTTCGTTTTTGTCGTTGAGAATTGTAGACCATTTTTGGAGCTCCACCGCTGCAACTTTGTGAGTCCAAGCTGTAGCTGCCTTTCTGCAGCGGCTGTGGACGACGCCGTTACCCACATGCTGAAATCGTCTACGAATAGAGCTGTGTTGATATTACGTGGTAGGTTATGTGATATGTCGTTGATTGCGATAGCGAACATGGTCACAGAGATCACGCTACCTTGGGCCGTTCCGCTTCCCTGCGCTCGCTCCTCTGACTGCACGCTACCTATCCTGAATCTAAACCGACGGCTTCGCAAGAAATTTGAGAGAAACCAGCCCATATGACCCCGTATGCCCAATCCGAACACCTTTTTCAGGATGCCATGCCTCCATACCGAATCATAGGCCTGCTTTACGTCGTAGAAAATAGCTATTGTGTGTTGTTTTTCAGAGAAGCCTTTACGGATATCAGCATCGAGAGAAAGAAGATGGTCGACAGTACTTCTGCCTCGGCGAAAACCACACTGGACGTTCGAAAGCAGTTGATTGGTCTCCAAGAACCACACGAGCCTAGTATTAACCATTCTTTCAAGCAGCTTACACACACAGGAGGTGAGAGATATCGGGCGAAAGTCATCAGGAGACACTCCTGGCTTTCCTGGCTTGAGGATTGGTATTATGGTGGCCTCGCGCCACTGGTCTGGGAAGTCATCCTGCGTCCATATATAGTTAAATATGTCAAGCAGTGATACAAGAGAGCAGTCAGGGGCGTGCCGCAACATCTCGTAGGTAATTGTGTCAGGTCCCGGAGATACGTTTTTTGTATTGTTTAGTGCAGCCCGGAGTTCACGCATTGAAAAAGGAATGTTGTATGCAGCCGAACTGTCGTTACCAAAATTAATCGGTGTTCTCTCTTCTCGCTCCCGAAAGCGAACAAACTCGAGATCCTGGGACTCCCTGCTACATCTTGCCTCGAATGCTGCAGCCATACGGTCAGCCACTGCCTGTGGATTGCTAATTTTGACGCCGTTTTCCTCTAATACTGTGGCAGGTGTTGATCGATGCTTTCCTTGTATACTTTGAATACGAGACCAGACCTGTGTAGATGGAGTAAAACGGTTGATTGTATTGACATATGCCACCCACCATCTCCTTTTAGAGTTAACAACTATACGTCGCGCCAACGCTCTCGCGCGCCTAAACGTTATTATGTTAGGCGTCGTTGTGTGTCTTTTAAGTACTCTGTAAGCCCGTTTCCTTTCTAAAATCGCTTGTCGGCATTCGTGGTTCCACCAGGGGACGGGAGTTCGTTTGGGTTTGCCGGAAGTCATTGGGATAAAACGTTTGGCTGCTGAGAGAATCATGTCATTAAAATGCTTTACTGCTGCCGTTGCCGAACCCTCAGCACTTACATCCAAGGGGCCACATGCGCCCCGGAAGCCCTCCCAGTCAGCCCTTCGGAGGTTCCACCGGGATGGCAGAACCAGCGGTGCAGCCGACCGGGCTGAACGGATGTTTATTGGAAAGTGGTCACTCCCATGGAGGTCTTCAAGGGTGCACCAGCTGAGCTGGGTAAAGAGTGAAGGTGAGCAGACAGAGAGGTCTATAGCCGAGAGCGATCCAGAAGGCAGGGTAAAGTGAGTGGGACGACCAGTGTTCAGCAGGCAGAGAGAGTTGAGATGGAGGAAACGTTCCACTGTTCGGCCTCGGGGACACGAGCGGTCCGAGGACGCTCCCCATGATGGGTTGTGAGCATTAAAGTCGCCCAATAGAACAAAAGGGGTTGGCAGTTGGTCAACAAGAGCATTAAGACTATGCAGATCAATGTTGCCACCAGGAGGGAGGTAAATAGAACAAACTGTGATTTTCACAAATCCTAAATCTACCCGGGCGGCCACTGCCTGCAGAACCGTGTTCAAGCGAACAGGGAAGCACGGGGTGCAGTGGTGAACTGCCACCATAACACCACCGTAGGCAATGGTGCTACTGAAAACGTCCTTTCTGAACGTCTGGAACTGTCGCAGGTTAAAAAGGCTTCCAGGCGACAGTTTTGTCTCTTGAAGGCAAAGCACACTAGGGTTATACTGTGATATAATGTGTTGCAGGTCAGAAAGATTCGCGCGAATACCACGGCAGTTCCACTGAACAATAGTCATTTAAATAAAGGGAAACGGGCTTAGTAAGTGAAAGAAAAAGAACTGGCCAACGGTAACTGACCCTAGCCCTTCCAAGGGGGGCCGGAACCCCCGTATGGCCCTCTGGCTAGTCCCACGTTTGAACCACCCAGCCGGTTGCGAACCGGTCCGCGGCCTCGCCCGCTTTCGGTGGAATTACCGCGGGCGCGCGAGGTCTGGGGCTGGCTGAGAGGACTGCCCGCCGGACGTTTTGTCGGAGACCTACCGCGCGGCACTTCCTCAAAATTTTTTCGCATTGTTGCGACAGTGGACGAGGCAGTGTCGGTAGGAAGCTGTGCTGGCTGCGTCTCGGTACCCGAAACGGGTGGTGGCTGTGGCGCTGCAGCAGCGTCGCCAACGGGTGGGATGACAGGGGACGGCGGGCGGCGCCCTCCCGCGGGAGAGGCTTTTCCCCTCGTCCCACGACTACCCATCCCTCTGAAACCGGCGGGAATCCACCGGGAGGCGCACCAGGTGTTGGTGCAGAGTCACCGGCACCAGGAGACGGCTGGTGCTTAGGGGCGGTGACAGACCCCTTTCCCCCATCCCTGGCGGGGGCCGAATGAGGAGAGACAGAAGCGGGGGCGATGACCTGCCCCTCACCCCCCCACGGAGGGGGCGCGGAGGAGGTGCCGCCGTCGGCTCAGGAGCCGGGGCGGCGGGCTGGCGTGAAAACACCAGCCCCATCCTCCCTGCCAGGCGAACAAAGTCCGCCACGGTTAGGGAGCGGATGACCTCCTCCGCGGTCATCCTTGGGGTGTTTGGTATACCTGTAGAGGCTACCTGTGCGAAACTTTTCCGCGGGTGGGACGCCTCGTATGCGTCCCGTGCCTCACGAAAACTGATACGTTGTGTGGTCTTTATAGATAGTATTTCTTTTTCTCGGAGAAACTCTGGGCATGATCGGTCTGTTACCTGGTGGCAACCCCCACAGTTTGCACATTTCAATGCTTCGGCATCACACTCAGTGGTGCTGTGGTGTAACGATGAACACTTCCCACATACACCTTTACCTTTGCAGAATCGGGCACTGTGTCCATATTTCTGGCACGTAAAGCATCGCATGGGGCTTGGCACGAAGGGCCTCACCCCGACTCTTGAATATCCAACAAAGATGTGATTCGGTAACTCTTCTGTGTCAAACGTAAGTATAACAGTGTCAGTGTCGAGCATGGCATCTCCACTTTTCCTACGAATCCTCCGCACCTCCACCACTCCGAGTTCCTCAAGTCCTTCAACAATCTCTTCCTCAGACAGCCCCCTTAGCTCCTGACTATTCACCACGCCTTTCTTAAAGTTCTTAGTTCTGTGTGGCTCTACTGAAATGTTGATTTTGCATGTCTTTTTCGATCCCGAGTCCTTCCTCGTGAACGTCAGTTCCGTCACGGAGAGTGCACGCTCGGCATCCTCGGTTCGCGCAAACTCAACTTCCAACGATCCGTCACGTAACTTGTCACATCTCACGACCTTGCCCAGACGATCTAGTGCCTCCTTTCGCTTAAATGGTGACAGTGCTGCAAGGGATGAGGATGTGTCCAGTCCCCTCATTACCAAAACGCGAGGACAGGAAGGCTGGCTCATCGTCTTTTGCGGTTTGGGCGCAGGTGTCTGCATGGTCCCTTCCCCTCTAGGGGGTTGAGAGGTGTCTCCCTCCAGTGGAGGGTGCGGAGAGGGATTTGTGGTGCGTGTGGTATCCATGAGAGTATGATTAATTTCGGCCAGCCACGTGCGCCCCCCTTCCAACGAGGGTGCTACAGGGCGAAACGACGCACGGGCTGGCTATACGGGGGAGACGCCGCCGTTACAGAGGGGGAGAGAGACTGTAACGGCGGCGTCTTGCACTGCCCCGACGACGGTCCCCCCTTGCACCTAGCCCGGACGACCCCGGGCGGGACGCGGACACCCCCCCTCCCCGGGTGAAGTCGGGACCTCACGAAAGGAGGGAGGGACAGCCGAGCCCCACCAAAGGCCGGCAGACTTTTACAATGCTGCTACTCTTGCCGATGCCCTCAAGAGTTCCCCGCCCTTGCGGAAATCCAGACCAAAGTAGAGTGTTGCTAGAGGAACACGAACGAACACAGCGCATCCCCCAGCTCAGCTACCAGGACTCCTTCATCCCGGGGTACGGGTCGGTGCGCAGCTCACCTTAAAAAGACAGGCGCCCTCGCACGGCCTCATCGGAGCAGGCGACTACCACCTGCTCGTCACAACTGATTCCCAGCTGGTCCGAGAGAAGCGAGCCCCCGGCCCGCAGGGCCGGCGATTAGAGGGATCCAATCGCCAGCCACACGAGCCGGAGGCCCACATACACCCAGACCATCCAGGAATCATAGGCACGTGCGGGGACGCCCATGACACTGGGATAATGTGGGTAACTGGGAAGTTATGAGTTGGAAAAGGAAGAGGGTCGGTCTGCGCTGTCCAGCCCAGACACGCGCCGCACGCGACCGAGGTGTCCACACTCAAGACGAGCAAGAGTGCACACACCCCCGCCACCCGCGGAGACACGCCGGGCCAGACAACGCAGACAGTGGGCAGGAGGGGTGTTTAGGAGTGGACAGAAAGGATACGGGTGGAAAGACATGGAGAGATAAGGAAATAAGGAAAGAAGAGGAAAAGGAACAAGGAGTTGGTGGGATTTGAATCTAGGAAGGCCAAGAAAGGATGAGGATGGCAGTTTCGATTTGGCCTCTCGACCGAAGGCGAGGGGCAAAACCCATCCTGCCAACTGGGGTCGCGGGTGTCGTCACATCCCGTACCCAATTATCCATGTGCCGGACCTGTCAGCAGGTGCAAACGAGTCCGGCAGATGAAAATTGGTCCCCTGCGGGGCACGTTGAAGTGTGACGCTTGCTAGTAATCCGGGGGCATGATATATGAGGGGGTGCTTAGGTTAATAAATGAGTCCAGCGGTGATGCAGCATGGGGGTGCCAAAAGTTCAGTGTGGTACAATGGTACACCCTGTGGGACGCCGGTGGTCTATAGCCGGGGAAAGTGTGGTGAGTTAGTCAGTTAGTTATTTGGGCTGTCGGGGCGAGGGATCGTAATGGTGATAGTGCATCGGGGGGGACGCTGATACTTCACCGAGGCGATACCGAGACTGGAGTTATGGATACCGGTGCTGCAGGCAAGGGGCGCCTGCAGTACATAGGCTTGGAACCGTCAGTGGAGCGTCTGTGGGAGCAAATAATCCATCATAGGGATACTGGTAGGGTAACAACAGGGTAGAAGGGGGGTACACGAATAGGGCACTGGTTGGACAACAGGGAGGAGAAGACGGTGCATGGGAAGAGCGCTGACGGCGCAATTTGGTCATCAAGGAGACACCGAAGCTGAAGTTTGGAGCTTCCGGTGATACAGCTTAAGGGGTACTTGCATTCAGTGAAATTTGTGGGAGCTGTTAAGTGGAGGCGCTGGCAAGACAACGGGCCACGTTTGGGATGCAAGAAATGCAAAGTAAAGAGAAGCTGCATGGGGTTTCTGGCAGGGATGTGTTGGTGCGTTCATGGAGCTAACGATAGGCACCCATCATGCACCATGGAGGCGGTGGAGGCACAGAGCATGCTGTCAAAAGTTGGGGCGCCCATAGTGCCGCGTGGCAGGGGAAGGGGGAGGGTGTGCTGGGCGCCGGTAGAGCAAAAGTAAGATACCAATGATGCATCAACGAATCATCAGAAACTTGTGGGCGCCTATAGTGAAGTGTGGGGGCACCAATTAAGCGAAAAATAAGCACCAATGTGTACCATGGGGGCGCCAGACAGAGCGGTTTGTCGAAATTTGGGGGCGCTCCCGATGAGCCCACGGCGGGAGATGAAGGCGCCGGTGGAGCAAAGCACAGGCACCAATGATTCATTATGGGGGCGCCAGTGATACAGACCGATGCGTCAAAAGATGGTGGAAAGAGGCGGGAGGGAGGGCACCCGTAAAGCTGAAAGAAGACAACAATAATGCATCATAAGAGTGGGCTCCAGTGGTATAGGAGGGGCTGTTGAAAGGTGAAGACTCCCTCAATGGGGCAAGGGGGCGCCGTTTAAGATTGAAAAGAATCGCACCAATTATGCACCATGGGGGTCAGAGGTAAAGAGTGGGTCCAAAAAGCAGGCGACGCCCACAGTCAAGCGTGGGGGCGCCGATGAGTGCACAAAAGACAACAATGATGCTCAATGGGGATGCCAGTGGTACATGCGGGGTTTCAGCACATGGGGCGCCCACAGTGACGCGTGGGGGCGCCGTTGGAGCAAAAACGAGACATCAATGCTGCGCCATGGAGGCGCCATTGGTATAGAACGTATTTTCCGAAGGTGGGGGCGCACGTAGTGAGGATTGGGGTGCCAATAGTTTATGGCGGGATGCCAAGAAGTGGGAGAGCCCACAATGAGGCTTGGGGGCGCCGGTGGAGTGAAACGAAAGCACCAATGGTGCCCCATGGGGGCGCCGGTGGTACATGCGGGGTTCCAAAGATGGGGCGCCCACAGTGACGCGTGGGGGCGCCGCTGGAGCAAAAGCGAGACATCAATGCTGCACCATGGAGACACCAGTGATATAGAGCGGATTTTTAGAAGACTGGGGCGCCCGTAGTGAAGAGTGGGGCGCCGGTAGTATATAGCGGGATGTCACGAGGTGAAAGAGGCTTGGGGGCGTCGGTGGAGGGAAACAAGGGCACCAATGATGCACCATGGGGGCGCCAGTGATAAAGGGCGGGTTGTCAAAATGTGGTATTTGCATGCAGCAGAATTACCACGGGGCGTCAGTATTTCCGTTAGGCATACAAATGTGGAGCAAATGGAGGCGGCCCCCGGGGGTGCCTTAGTGCCGAGGGGGCGCCTTACCAGCGAGGGGGGGCGCGACCCCCCTTGGATCCGCCCCTGGCCCCACGTGACACTTTAAAGCTCGGGTCAGCTCCCTGATAAGATGTTTTTGATGTATACGGCGTTTCATTGGGTTGTTTGGGAAATTATCAGCTAAATACCAGCCTGGAAGACTCAGCATCCCAAATTGGTAAATCCAGAAATTCCGACAACATGCTCAGCTCGAATCTGGTTTTGCAGTGTGCGGTCAGCATTTAGTGAAGCGTAACTTCCCGGTAGGAGGGTGACATGTCGATACGCTATTGGTCGCTGTAGAGCGGCACATAGGCGGGCCGGGGGAGGCAAATCGGCACTTGTCCTCCCTACACCTCCCGCGATACAACCTCGGCGATAGATAGGTAGATCCTGCCAAAATAGTCACGGCGCCATCCTCAAATTTCGCTTCCCCAGGATGCGAGTATCGGCGACCCGACGATAGGATTCGGGGCCCACCTGCTGATAGGTTTTGCCGTCCAAAAGTGGCGCCCCCTGGTCTGAATGGCGCCCCCCCTGGTCCGGATGGCACCCCCCTGATCTCCCGACCATGTAACTCCTTGATCGACAGTTCCTGGATCCGCCTTTGGAGAGGCAGGGTGCATTCCTGGATTTTCCTCGTACTCAGCTAATTATGACGTCATCGGACGCCCCAGCCGACAGCGACTGCCTACAAAGGTGGTGTTTAACGAGTTTGTGCATCAGTGATCATGCAGTGCCTGGCTGCCCCCTTCTGCTCGCGCTCGCTGTGGCGGTCCAAGGTGAGCGGGAAAGAGGCTTTGAGGTAAGAGTGGCTAAGCTGAATTCTTCAAGGCCGCTCCTTAAATGGGCTATTTACGTTCTGAATCTAAGAATAGGTGTTGCCTCATCAACGAGCACAACTGCTGCCAAACTGGGTTGGGGGTATCTCTCGGACCTCTGATCCGGATACATTGAACTCGAAACACAGAACTAAGTGCAAGAATAGCTGCCCCTGACGATGGCGTGAATGCTTCGCTCCTGCCCCCTGAAACAACCGTCTCTAACGAGGTTTGAGCGCTCCCGCCCCTCTTAAAGGGAATGTGGCACCTTGGTCGAATCCTGGAATTTAGTGTAATTAGGCGTACTTTTAGTCAAAAATAATGAAACCACTCATGATTTCTCTGAAAAAATGTACAATAAGCTCAGTATTTGGTTTTTAAAAATACTCCTCTAGAAAAAGAAATAAATATCAGCCCGTGGATGATGTCACGATCTGGCAACAACTACTATACTTGAAACGCTTCAAGGGCTTCGATTGGCTGATGCTCATCGTGACGTCGGCATATGTCGTCACACCAGTAGGTCACAACAATGGCCGCCGGCGACGGGGGGCTGAGGGGGGCTGGTGTCAGGTAGGTTTTAGTTTTTTTCTACGGAAATATCGTGTTCCAAGACAAATGAAATATGGAGTACCGGGTTTTCCGACCTGCTTTACAACTTCGCTATCTCAGTTAAAATCACGTTGTGAAGGTGCCACATTCCCTTTAAACCACACTTGAGGCCAGTTTCGAACCCTCGCTCTCTCTCTCTCTCTCTCTCTCTCTCTCTCTCTCTCTCTCTCTCTCTCTCTCTCTCTCTCTCTCGTCTCTGACACCTGTGTTTTGGTGTGTCAGCGGTACCGCAGTACAGCTCCAGTCTGCTCTGCGGCCTGCAGCCCTGCCTGCCTCCCAACAAGTGTGAGAATGTCGGAGACGCCTCCGTTTGCGTGCGCGTGCCCAAGCCAACGTGCGCCGCCACCTCCTGCGCCCGCGGCCAGGTGTGCGTGCTGAGGCAGCTCCAGTGTACGGTTCTGCCGTGCGACCCGCGACCTGTCTGTGTCGACCAAAATGGTGAGGGACCGCCGGATGCTGCTCGGCTCAGCAGTGAACTATCTCGCTGCTTTTAGTATTGATATCACTGCTTTAATATTGATAATACTGTTTTTAGTTTTGATAACGCTGCTTTTAGTAATGATAGCACTGCTTCTAGTATTGATATCACTGCTTCTAGTATTGATATCACTGCTTTTGTATTGATAACACTGCTTTTAGTATTGATATCACTGCTTTTAGTATCGATTATTCTACTTTTAGTATTGATATCACTGCTTTTAGTGTTGATAACACTGCTTTTAGTTTTGACAATACTTCTTACACATTGCCCGCGCCTGGTAACGTCCAGGTTGTACTTTTCTTGTAACTGAAGCCAAAATTTATCCCGTGAGTACTGCTAAATACTTTTTTAACTGTGTCCCTACATATCCTTATGCCTGATAACTCTCTGGACTCCGTGTCAAAAGCGAGACTTCACAATAATACTCACTTTTGCCATTTTATCCTCACTCGAGGGGTCCATTTATTTCCGCCCCCAACTTCTTGATCAACTCAGGTATATGGTGTTTGAAGGCTCCTGCCCCTCCCACCCACTATAACCCCTCCTCATCCACACTGTGCTCGGCGGAGAACATGTCGTAGACCTTTGACTTGGGGTACATAAATAGTACGAGTGAGAAATACCGGCGTGTCCGATTCGTTTCTACCTGGCGTGTTTGTTTCCAGATCCGTGCACCAGCTGCTTCGCTCCTAACGAGTTCTGCGACGTGCAGCGGCTGGGAGGCGGGTCCTTCTGCCGGTTTGTGACGGAGCCCACCTGTGATAACCTGCGGTGTCCGCTGGGTCAGGAGTGTCGCCTGAACCGGGTCACCTGTGTCAGGGCGCCGTGTCCCGCCTTCCCGGAGTGTGTGTCTGTGTTTCAAGGGTACTGAGGCTGCTGATCCGCCATGAAGCTGTGAGCGAGTACTCATGTTTAATGGTATAAGGGGTTGTGCTCAGTACTTTGTCAAGGCTAGGATGTGGCCTGAAGCTTTTTGCTGAGGGCGATGGGGGAAAGGGGGAACGGATCTTGCTGTGAAATGTCTGTTTTGCCGTGTGCTCTGACTCTAATAAGAAAATGATCTACCCCATCACCAACGTCGGGTCCAAACAGTCCTCATGTCAAGTGACTCAATGTATTGCTACCATTCACTCTAGTCTTTTGGCAGCTGACAAGCGGCATAAAAAGATTGTACAAAAGCACAACAAACCGACATAAAAACGTCATTTAATAAGCGAAATACATCATCTAAAAATGACAGATTGTCGCACAGTGAAAACAACATGAAGACGACAGCCTCCCACGCGGTGTGATGCAGACAACACACACACTATCGCCACAACCATAGAAGCCCGCCGCGCGGTCAGAGCTCGTCCGTTGTCCGTGCCGGACGCTCGGGTCCGCCGGAGCTGCTGGCGGCGTCGGCTGGGTTGTTGCCGGCGTCCTCCGCCGCTGCTGCGGTGGCGCCACCAGCGGCGGGCCGCAGCACGAACACGGCGTCGCTGAGCCAGTAGAAGGCCTGCTCCAGGTCGCCCTCGCACAGGTACGGAAGCCGTGTCCACCGCTCCACCTGACGGCGGTGGCCCGGTGACTGATCTGACAGACCACTTGACAGCAGCGGCCGGGTGACTGATCTGACAGATCAGCTAACAGGGGCGACTGACCTGACCACACCAGCTGACAGGCGCACCACATATATCATAGAACGGGTGACGGGCTAAATGACATGACAAACCGGATGACAGTTCTAACAAATACGAAAGACTGGGTGAAAAGCTGACGGACATGAAAGATCGTGTGACTGATGGATGGACAGACTGGGTGAGTCGAAGAAAATATGACAGATCAGTGGCATAGCGATGGTTTTCCCAAAGGGGATCTGACAACCGTCGGGGGCCCAGGCCGGGGGTCCCTTACGAACCGGGGTCACCTATATTTTTTCGAATCGTATTTTAACCTTACATTTTCACGAAAAATTTGCGGTGCCTTTTTAAGTGTTTCTTCTTATTTTGTTTTTCGTTTGATTTTTCTAGATCAGGCCAGGGGGTGGGTAACCAAATAGACCGATACCCCTGAGACTAACTCTCGGGAGACTCCAGACACTGGCCCTCAGGGGCTCTTGAGACTAATTCTCAGGGCCCTAGATTAGCACTCCGGAGTCCTCAGGGGGGCCCAAGGCTATCTTGAAGCCCCCTCCCCCCACCCCTGAGACCAAAACTTTGGAGCATCTCTGAGACTGACTTTTAGAGACCGCCCGAAACTAATTTTAAGCACTCCCTGAGACTGGCTATCGGGAGGGGTTTCTGAGACACCTTAGAACAAAATTTGATGGCAACCCTGAGACTAATTTTCAAGAACTCTCGAAAATACCTCTCGAAAGACCCCAAATAATGACTTCTAGGGACCACCTTACACAGAAACTGAAAGGCCCTAAAAATAACCGGCTCCCGAAATTAGTTCTTTGGGGCCCCAAGACCAAACCTTGGCGATATTCAAAGGGCTAACTTTCGGCCACTCCCCTGGCTAGCTCTCAAGGTGCCCCTGGGGCTGATTCCCGGGACCTCTTAGACCAAAGCTGGGGGCCCCTGAGACTTGTTCTCGAGGGCATCCCAGATTTGCTCTCGGGGGGGGCTGAGACTGACTCTCGAGGTTCCCCTGAGACCAATTCTCGCAGGGCCCTTGGGACTAACTCCTGACAGCCCTCTGGGCGCCCTCTGAGACTAACACTCGGGGGGGGGGGCACCCCTGATATTGAGCTAGAGCTCCTGATATTGAGCCTTTGGCTCTCCTGAAACTAACACTCGGAGGCTCCAAATTAGCCCTCAGGGCCTCAAGGCTAACTCGGAGACGGTCTCTGAGACTGTCTCTCGGGCCCTCGAGACCAAAACTAAGCAGCATCTCTCAGGGATGCTTGGATGCCCTGAGACTGACTCTCTAGACCAAAATTGGGAGGGGCACAACCTGTAACTAACTCAAGGGCTCCCAAGGTTACCTCTGGGCCCCCCTGAGACCACAACTCTGCGGCGGCACCCATGAGACTAACTCCAGCCCCCAGATTAGCTGGGGGGGGGGCGGCACTGAAAATAATCTTGGCTACCGAGAAGGACACCTTTGAGACTCTGGGGGACCCCTGAAACCATGATAGCTTTCGGGGGCCCCTGAGACTGACTGTGGGAGGTCCTCTTAGATAAAAACCGATGAAGCCCCCTGATAATAACTTAGAGTTTCCGTCACTAGTTCTAATGGCCCCCTAAAACCGACTCGGGGTCCCCTGAAATCGACTCTCGAGAGCCCCTGAAACCGAATTTCGGGGAGGGACCCCCAGAGACCGACTCTAGGGCTCCCCTGATCGGAGAATCCTTTGCAGTGCTTAAGATCGGTATAAGGGGTCCGCGGACGCCAAGGACCCTCCTCAGCTACGCCACTCTGACAGATTGGGTGGCAAACTGATGACATGAAAGACTAGGTGACAGTCGGGGAAAATATGAAAGACCAGGTGAAGTAGCAAAAGACTGACCAGGTGGCATGTTGAGGGACGCGACACGGTATTTGTATTCCATTCATATTTATATTTGTCGCATAGAATATGATAGAATGGGTGACAAACTAACTTGCACGGCAGACTAGGCGACAACCGAAACAAATCTGACAGGCCATGTCACAATCGCACCAGATATGATAGACTGGGTGATAGACTGACAGAAATGACCGACCAGGTGGCACCATCACCACCTGGGTGACAGTCTACCGGAAATGACAGACCGGATGACAGCCACGTCCCAACGTGACAGGAGGCTGACATCCTGGGATGTACAGCTGAGATCTGGCAGACCGGCGTACGCAATGTGGCGGATATTCGTGCTGGCGACATTGAGCCAACGTTGCACTGTCAACAGCAATCGGACGACAGCTATGGGCTGAGACGCAACGGAGCGTGATTGTGCCCTCTGCTAGTACAGCATGCCAATCTGGTGTCAGTTAACAGCGCGAACCAGGGGTGAGATGCAACATGGGGATGCCGGACCTTGGAGAAGAACTCACCCGCTTACACGTCATATTGCTCCGGCCGTCCATCAAGCTCACAGACACCAGTCCACAGCCCCACAAACCTGCTCCCGTTTGCACTGCGGCATGGTTAATATACCTGGAATCCGGCGGGCTCCAGGACTTTCTCGATGAATGAGGATGCCTGGCTGGAGAAGGTGGTGCCCTCTATGCGCATGGTCTCCACAGGCTGATGGTCGTTCCGCTCACCTGTACGGCGGACGGTCACGTCATTGGGACAGGGCAGTCAAGTGAAGGGACAGTCTCAGGTATTAGCTCACTATCCGACAGACCAACACTTAAACAGGGCGGGCGAGTAGCTGCACAGTCTCGGTTACTAGCTCACTAGCTGACAGGCGAACACTTGAACATTGTCCTTGGATTCGTCCCTCAACGCATGACACAACAGTTGTGTAGCGAAGTACCACCCTCGTCATCCGACATGCCCACTTGATACTGCGAGTGTCTCCCTTCTCACCATCGCCTGAACAGTGCTTTCACCAAAGAGCTTCACCATCGCTCAAAGAATGGGGGGGAAGGGGCAAACGAGCACTGTGAATGGAAACTTACCTCCACGCTGATAGAAACCCCTAAAACCCCCAAAAAAGCTTACCGGCTTAGGGTTCATTGTGATGTTCCGCGCCCGTCAAAACTTGACTTTTACCGATTTGGCTGAAATAGAAAACAAAATTCGGATGCAAAGCGGGAGGACGCGTCCCCTCTCCCTAATTCTGACATTCGTGCCTCTGCCCATCGCCACTGGTATTAACCGACCATCGCCACGTCCAATGATAGTAACACTATCATCGTCCAAGGCGTATATATTGGCAGCACTAGCGCCGCCTATATCAAACGCCCGCGCCACCTACCGTCCTCCACGTAAGGCGAGAACGGCAGCACCAGCGCGACCAGGGCGCGTCCGTGGGGCGGCAGAGCCTCCCTCAGCTGGCGCAGAATGGTCAGCGGACGGTCGCACCGGTCCAGCAGATTCAGGCAGCTGATGACGTCGAAGCCGCCCGGGTGTGCCGGCCACGACTCCACCTCCAGGACCCTGCAGGCCGGAGGCGGGTGAGGTCGACGGCGCCGGAAACCAGACCGTGCGCCACTCACGTCTGACTCACTCTAAATGAGATTAAACTCTGGCTCACTGAGTTAATTGGATGGGTCAAAAGTGAGTGCTGTAAATTGGTAAACAATAATAGTTAAGAGAGAATATCTCGAAGCTGGAAGTTTCACACAGTAAGATCCAGACAATTTTCCTACAGGCCACAAAGTCAAATGTATGTGAGTATGCAGTGAGAGGTATAAGAGAGGAGGCTAGGTTCCTAAAGCTCCCCCAAAGTGAAGTCCTGGAGTGAAGTGAGAGTGGGAATTGAGATTCAGCTCTTGACTAAGTCCCACTCATACCAATGAGTTGAAAGCTCTCACAGGCCCTGTGGAATAATCTGAATGGAATGAAAGCCAATTAATTTTTCTAAGGGAGTGGAAATTTACACTCATTTCGAGTAAATAAACTTTGCGTTGTAGAAAACTCCGCCGGAAACACGATAAACTCACTTCAGGCCCATCACCTCCCCTGACAAAGCGCCTGAGAGACTGATATGAGAGCGTCATCCTTTCCACTGAACACGGACGGGCAAAATTTACCATACCAAGGATACACCACTATCCTATTATCGGTCTGCATGCGTGTCTTATAAATAGATCCATTTTTCATGCACGAAATATCTGCCTTTAGCCAGGAATTATTGACCGTTCGCTGCCGATGGGGGTACCACAAGTGCGTAGTTTCCCAAAAGTTGACAACCAGACAGCCATTCAATATTTCCTTTTGGCGGGAATGTATTTCGGGTCATCAGAGGTCAGTCTTGTAGCAAACGCCAAGCGCCGTCTCTGTGCTTTTTGACATGTCAGAAGCTAAGTGGTCCTGCTCAAATCTACCCGCCATTACGGGCATCACCTGCTCTGGTGGCGCTATTCGGCCTTTGAAACTTGTTCGCATTCATTTCGACGTTGACCGGAGTATGTGAAAAGTTCGGAACTTTTCACAACTGAACTCAATTCGTCTCGATGTTCGGGACTTTTCTCCACAGCACTATGTAAAAAGTTCGGAACTTTTTACATACTTGTGGAGGGAAGTCCCGCACATCGAAAGGAACTATTTTCTGACTCCACTGCCTCGTTTCGTCAACGTGTTCGGATGCTCGGATAAGGGTCTCTGACACCTGTTAGGATGGTGAGGTCGGGGTCTCTGAAACAAATTTCCTCTGAACTTCACTGAAACGTGGATGCCACAATGCGGACCCTGCAACAATTACTGACAAAAAACATACAAAAATAAGCTAAACTAACATTACAGAGAGGCAGATGCAAGCTTGTTGATTTATATCCACTTCGGGGTGCCCGGGCACTGCCACTGGAAGGTCCAGTTAGTGCTAAAATATCCTTTAAATGTTATGGTTTGTCATGTTCAGGAATTTGAACTGGTTTAATCTAGTTAAGGCGTCTGTGTAAGAGTTAAAACTGCAGGTACACCAGATTCCCGTACAGGCCGGATTTGTCCTTCCAACGAAATCCGGAATCATTTTTTTCTGTGCCATGAATAAAAACATACACGAGATGGTGTTTAACGACGGATCGCGCACTGTACTCCATACTATAGCTTTTGAGTAGGGTTGCCTGGTTAGATGTTGTAAATGTTATGAAGCATAGATAAACCGTATTCACCCAGATTTGAAGACAAAATTGTTCCGATTGCACTGACAAAAAGAAAAGTCTTCAGGTCCCGTGTCAAATCCAAGGAATCCCAGCTGTACCCATCCCATAAGGAGTTGCTCATGCCAAGGCAAAAATATATAGGAACCGAAACTCCGCTCCCAAAAACCTTAATTTTGTGTAATGTCATGTCGGAGGCATTACACAAAATCATCAAATCGCAAAACGCATCAAATTCCTAAACCTTATCTGTATTCTGACTGATGTAACGAACCCCGAATTCAGAAAAAAGTTTTCCGCATAGAAAGTTAGCATGGCGACATCCGCTTAACGTTTATTTCGAGGCTGATGCAGTTCTCAAAACATCAAATTTCACTACATTATAGTGGATCGGACAGCGAGGTGTCCGTGAAATACGTGTTATTGCCTGCAGCGTATTTGCTTCAGCTTGCATATCCCCAAAAACCACTGCCAAATGCCAGGGGTTTAGAGAACATGGGATCGCACTCTATGATTCGGCGGACGTCCGGGTTTTCGGGGGAAGGGGGACGATATCAAAACGCAATGGCTGCCAACCCAATTGTGTCAGTGCTTCGTGTGAGAAATAAAATGATCCGCACAAATGAGAGCTTGTTTCCAAAAACGTTACTTTAATACCAACGAATACACATGAAATCAACCAATTAGCGGGATTGCTCCTCAACTCCCAGGGAAGGGCCGGTGCACCCGACTCAGCGCTTCATGCGGTGCCGGAAGTCTGAGGTCAGCTCCTTCAGCCGTCCCAGTCTGGAGCGGCCCCTGGGCTGCAGAGGTGTCAGGGTTTCCGGTCGGCCGTACCGACGCTGTGGTCGGCTCACTAGCGGACTAATCACAGCCCGCACCGGCAGCCGCACTGTAATCTCAATTAGAGCTGTCGGGCGGGCTCGGCTCTGTACCCGACCGACAGACGAGCCGGTGCGGCGCTAATCACAGGGTGGACGCGGCCGCCGCTGCCGACACCAGTCACAGCCACCACCCCCGACACAAGTCACAGACACCGCCCCTGCCGACACCAGGGATACCAGTCACAGACACCGCCCCTGCCGACACCCTTGTCACCAGTCACAGAGACCGCTCCTGCCGGCACCATTCACAGACACCACCCCTGCCGACACCAGTCACACAGACACCGCCCCTGCCACCAGTCACAGACAACGTCCCTGCCACCAGTCACAGACAACGCGCCTGCCACCATTCACAGACACCGCCGCTGCCGACATCAGTCACACAGATACCGCCCCTGCCGACACCAGTCACCAGTCACAGACACCACCCCTGCCGACACCAGTCACACAGACACCGCCCCTGCCACCAGTCACAGACAACGCCCCTGCCACCATTCACAGACACCGCCGCTGCCGACACCAGTCACAGAGACACCGCCCCTGCCGACACCAGTCACAGACACCACCGCTGCCGACACCAGTCACAGACATCGCCCCTGCCGACAGTCACAGAGACACCGCCCCTGCCGACACAGTCACAGACACCACCCCTGCCGACACCAGTCACCAGTCACAGACACCGCCCCTGCCGACACCAGTCACCAGTCACAGACACCGCCGCTTCCGACACCAGTCACCAGTCACAGACACCGCCCCTGCCGACACCAGTCACAGACACCACCGCTGCCGACACCAGTCACAGACACCGCCCCTGCCGACACCAGTCACAGACACCACCCCTGCCGACACCAGTCACAGACACCACCCCTGCCGACACCAGTCACCAGTCACAGACACCGCCGCTGCCGACACCAGTCACCAGTCACAGACACCGCCGCTGCCGACACCAGTCACAGACACCGCCCCTGCCGACACCAGTCACCAGTCACAGACACCGCCGCTGCCGACACCAGTCACCAGTCACAGACACCGCCCATGCCGACACCAGTCACAGACACCGCCCCTGCCGACACCAGTCACAGACACCACCGCTGCCGACACCAGTCACAGACATCGCCCCTGCCGACAGTCACAGAGACACCGCCCCTGCCGACACAGTCACAGAGACACCGCCCCTGCCGACACCAGTCACAGACACCACCCCTGCCGACACCAGTCACAGACACCGCCCCTGCCGACACCAGTCACAGACACCACCGCTGCCGACACCAGTCACAGACATCGCCCCTGCCGACAGTCACAGAGACACCACCCCTGCCGACACAGTCACAGACACCACCCCTGCCGACACCAGTCACCAGTCACAGACACCGCCCCTGCCGACACCAGTCACCAGTCACAGACACCGCCCCTGCCGACACCAGTCACCAGTCACAGACACCGCCGCTGCCGACACCAGTCACCAGTCACAGACACCGCCCCTGCCGACACCAGTCACAGACACCGCCCCTGCCGGCACCAGTCACAGACAACGCCCATGTCGACACCAGTCACAGACACCGCCCCTGCCGGCACCAGTCACAGACACCGCCCCTGCCGGCACCAGTCACAGAGACCGCCCCTGCCACCAGTCACAGACACCACCCCTGCCGGCACCAGTCACAGACAACGCCCATGCCGACACCAGTCACAGACACCGCCCCTGCCGGCACCAGTCACAGACACCGCCCCTGCCGGCACCAGTCACAGAGACCGCCCCTGCCACCAGTCACAGACACCGCCGCTGCCGACACCAGTCACCAGTCACAGACACCGCCCCTGCCGACACAGTCACAAAGACACCGCCCCTGACGACACCAGTCACAGACACCACCCCTGCCGGCACCAGTCACAAAGACACCGCCCCTGCCGACACCAGTCACAGACACCACCCCTGCCGGCACCAGTCACAGACACCGCCCCTGCCGGCACCAGTCACAGAGACCGCCCCTGCCACCAGTCACAGACACCGCCGCTGCCGACACCAGTCACCAGTCACAGACACCGCCCCTGCCGACACAGTCACAAAGACACCGCCCCTGCCGGCACCAGTCACAGACACCGCCCCTGCCGGCACCAGTCACAGACACCGCCCCTGCCGACACCAGTCACAGACACCGCCCCTGCCGGCACCAGTCACAGACACCGCCCCTGCCGGCACCAGTCACAGAGACCGCCCCTGCCACCAGTCACAGACACCGCCGCTGCCGACACCAGTCACCAGTCACAGACACCGCCCCTGCCGACACAGTCACAAAGACACCGCCCCTGCCGACACCAGTCACAGACACCACCCCTGCCGACACCAGTCACAGACACCACCCCTGCCGACACCAGTCACAGACACCGCCCCTGCCACCAGTCACAGGCACCGCCCCTGCCGACACCAGTCACAGACACCACCCCTGCCGACACAAGGGGACACCAGTCACAGACACCGCCGCTGCCGACACCAGTCACAGACACCACCCCTGCCGGCACCAGTCACAGACAACGCCCATGCCGACACCAGTCACAGACACCGCCCCTGCCGGCACCAGTCACAGACACCGCCCCTGCCGGCACCAGTCACAGAGACCGCCCCTGCCACCAGTCACAGACACCGCCGCTGCCGACACCAGTCACCAGTCACAGACACCGCCCCTGCCGACACAGTCACAAAGACACCGCCCATGCCGACACCAGTCACAGACACCACCCCTGCCGGCACCAGTCACAGACAACGCCCATGCCGACACCAGTCACAGACACCGCCCCTGCCGGCACCAGTCACAGACACCACCCTGCCGGCACCAGTCACAGACACCACCCCTGCCGACACAAGGGGACACCAGTCACAGACACCGCCCCTGCCACCAGTCACAGGCACCGCCCCTGCCGACACCAGTCACAGACACCACCCCTGCCGACACAAGGGGACACCAGTCACAGACACCACCCCTGCCGACACCAGTCACAGACACCACCCCTGCCGACACCAGTCACAGACACCGCCCCTGCCACCAGTCACAGGCACCGCCCCTGCCGACACCAGTCACAGACACCACCCCTGCCGACACAAGGGGACACCAGTCACAGACACCGCCCCTGCCGACACCAGTCACAGACACCACCCCTGCCGGCACCAGTCACAGACACCGCCCCTGCCGGCACCAGTCACAGAGACCGCCCCTGCCACCAGTCACAGACACCGCCCCTGCCGGCACCAGTCACAGACACCACCCCTGCCGACACAAGGGGACACCAGTCACAGACACCACCCCTGCCGACACCAGTCACAGACACCACCCCTGCCGGCACCAGTCACAGACAACGCCCATGCCGACACCAGTCACAGACACCGCCCCTGCCGGCACCAGTCACAGACACCGCCCCTGCCGGCACCAGTCACAGAGACCGCCCCTGCCACCAGTCACAGACACCGCCGCTGCCGACACCAGTCACCAGTCACAGACACCGCCCCTGCCGACACAGTCACAAAGACACCGCCCCTGCCGACACCAGTCACAGACACCACCCCTGCCGACACCAGTCACAGACACCACCCCTGCCGACACCAGTCACAGACACCGCCCCTGCCACCAGTCACAGGCACCGCCCCTGCCGACACAAGGGGACACCAGTCACAGACACTGCCCCTGCCGACACAAGTCACAGACACCGCCCCTGCCGACACCAGTCACAGACACCGCCCCTGCCGGCACCAGTCACAGACACCGCCCCTGCCACCAGTCACAGAGATACCGCCGCTGCCGACACCCGGGGACACCAGTAGCAGCAGGTACACGCCTCACGGCGGCGTATCAGGGCCATACTCCTGCAGGGTCCGTGTGTTCCGCGGCTGACGCGGTCTGTCGTCTCTAACATCCCTAAGGCAGCGGGCTGGTAGGCCGGTCACAGCTCTCGTGAAACGCGATATCCCGAACCGATATACTGACGGGTCCTCTCAGACCTGGTTGTCCATTCTCAGCCGAATCTTGCCCTGGTAGCGTCGGTAGATTTCAGGCTCCGAACGTGAATCAAGGAGGCGCCACAGGGCCACGCAACTCCGGACGGAAGTCGAGGAGATGACGCAGGGCGACGCAGCTCCGGACGCGGGGTCGGCGTGACGTAGTGACGGCCACCGCCCTCTGATTAGTCCGTTACTGCGTCCCCTCCACCGAGGCGCCAGTTTAGCAGAGCCAGGGAGTATCTCGTAATTCACTGGAGGTCCGGAGTCAGGGAGCGTCATCTCACGTCACTGGAGGTAAGGAGTTTGGGGGCGTCAAACACGACCCTGGAAAGTCCGGAGCAAGAGGTGAAGAACCACGAAGAGAAAGTCAGCAGCGAATATGGTAGAGAGGCACGGGGGAACCATGGGCTGAGGGTGGAAAGACACAGGGGAGCCCCATCGGCGTGGGTGGAGAGGCACAGAGGAGCCCCAGTGACGTGGGTGGAGAGGCACACGAGCCCCGTCGGCGTGGGTGGAGAGACACAGAGGAGCCCCATCGGCGTGGGTGGAGAGGCACAGGAGCCCCATCGGCATGGGTGGAAAGGCACAGAGGAGCCCCAGCGACGTGGGTGGAGAGGCACAGGAGCCCCGTCGGCGTGGGTGGAGAGGCACAGAGGAGCCCCCGCGATGAGGGTGGGGGCCACAGCGGTAAGTGGAGTTCAGTGCATCGTAGCTGCTGCCGAAATGCCAGAAAGTTGCCTTTAAGCAGACACGCCTCTGCCCGGTGCCAATGGAAGCAGCACGGAAATAGGAGCGGCGATTCACGACAGGTGGTTTATGCTCAGAGCGGCGATTGATGTCAGGTGGTTTATGCTCAGAGCGGCGATTGATATCAGGTGGTTTATGCTCAGAGCGGTGACTGATGTCCAGTGGTTTATGCTCAGAGCGGTGACTGATGTCCGGTGGTTTATGCTCAGAGCGGTGACGGATGTCCGGTGGTTTATGCTCAGAGCGGTGACTGATGTCCGGTGGTTTATGCTCAGAGCGGTGGCTGATGTCCGGTGGTTTATGCTCAGAGCGGTGACTGATGTCCGGTGGTTTATGCTCAGAGCGGTGACTGATGTCCGGTGGTTTATGCTCAGAGCGGTGACTGATGTCCGGTGGTTTTTGATCACGGGTTGTTTACATTAAATAACATATCTAAGGTCACATATCCCAGGAGCACAAGAAAAGAGCACCCGGATGTATGCTGCACGTTGACAGTGTTACTGGTCCCTCGGGTAGCCACAGAACCATCCAGAAATTCCACACACGCTTCTTATTCGCACTAAGCCTCAAAGGTGCATACACACACGGACACTTAATCCGTTTTAAACTAAGCATCGGTTGGAGTGTTCAAAACAACCTCTTCCATTGATCAATGCCATTTGGCTACCTATCCCGAAACGAAAACACCACTTGCGATTCTGAACGGGACGTCTTTAATCATCATTCCAACCATCCGACGGGCCCGATCGATCAATGTATTTGCACCAATGCATTTGCACTTGCATCTGGGTTTTAGATGCCTAAGGTGGGCATCGGGAAAACTTTGGACTCGCTCTGCAACTGGGAATAGGAATAGGAATAGAAGCTATGCACTGGCAATACAAGCACGGAAGCCGGCAAAAATAATTCCTATGCAGTCTTAGAAGGCACCAATACAGCAGCGTCGGCGGAACAGTTAGAACGTGAGTACGCCGATTCCGCGACAGGGGAGGGGACGGAGGAGCGTACTGTACCACCCTCTGCATCCATTTAGGTTACGTCTTCAAAACGGAGAGCTCGCACTGCACCACTGCACCAGTTCACAAGGATTACAAATGTCACTGAGCTTCCACCGCATACCGCGCAGCTTCCAGCGGCCGACTCACGTGAATCCTTTGTGACGCAGAATGTCGCGCATTGTGGACGAGGCCTCAGTGACGCTGACGGAGTGGAAGTGGTGCGCCATGATGTCAGTGATGCGGCCGTCACCGGCGCCCAGGTCCAGCAGACGCTCGGCCCGCCAGGAGGAGCTCACACCCAGCAGACGCACCAACTGCTGCCGCGAGAACACGTGCATCGAGCCGCGCCTCAGCCACCTGCGGTACACACCGACACCGGTACAGACACAGTCACCAGCGGTACACACCGACACCGGTACAGACACAGTCACCTGTGGCACACACCGACACCGGTACAGACACAGTCCCCTGTGGCACACACCGACACCGGTACAGACACAGTCACCTGCGGTACACACCGACACCGGTACAGACACAGTCACCTGCGGTACACACCGACACCGGTACAGACTCAGTCACCTGCGGTACACACCGACACCGGTACAGATATAGCCACCAGCGGTACACACCGACACCGGTACAGACACAGTCACCTGTGGTACACACCGACACCGGTACAGACTCAGTCACCAGCGGTACACACCGATACCGGTACAGACACAGCCACATGTGGTACACACCGACACCGGTACAGACATAGCCACCAGCGGTACACACCGACACCGGTACAGACACAGTCACCTGTGGTACACACCGACACCGGTACAGACACAGTCACCTGCGGTACACACCGACACCGGTACAGACATAGCCACCAGCGGTACACACCGACACCGGTACAGTCACCTGTGGTACACACCGACACCGGTACAGACATAGCCACCAGCGGTACACACCGACACCGGTACAGACACAGTCACCTGTGGTACACACCGACACCGGTACAGACATAGCCACCAGCGGTACACACCGACACCGGTACAGACACAGTCACCTGCGGTACACACCGACACCGGTACAGACATAGCCACCAGCGGTACACACCGACACCGGTACAGACACAGTCACCTGCGGTACACACCGACACCGGTACAGACATAGCCACCAGCGGTACACACCGACACCGGTACAGACACAGTCACCTGCGGTACACACCGACACCGGTACAGACATAGCCACCAGCGGTACACACCGACACCGGTACAGACACAGTCACCTGTGGTACACACCGACACCGGTACAGACTCAGTCACCAGCGGTACACACCAATACCGGTACAGACACAGTCACCTGTGGTACACACCGACACCGGTACAGACACAGTCACCTGTGGTACACACCGACACCGGTACAGACACAGTCACCTGTGGTACACACCGACACCGGTACAGACACAGTCACCTGTGGTACACACCGACACCGGTACAGTCACCTGTGGTATACACCGACACCGGTACAGACACAGTCACCTGCGGTACACACCGACACCGGTACAGACACAGTCACCTGTGGTACACACCGACACCGGTACAGACACAGTCACCAGCGGTACACACTGATACCGGTACAGACACAGCCACCTGTGGTACACACCGGCACCGGTACACCACCTGTGGTACACACCGACACCGGTACAGACACAGCCACCTGTGGTACACACTGACACCGGTACAGACACAGTCACCAGCGGTACACACCGATACCGGTACAGACACAGTCACCTACGGCACACACCGCCACCGGTACAGACACAGTCACCTGCGGTACACACCGACACCGGTACAGACACAGTCACCTGTGGTACACACCGGCACCGGTACACTCACCTGTGGTACACACCGACACCGGTGCAGACACAGCCACCAGCGGTACACACAGACACCGGTACAGACACAGTCACCTGTGGTACACACCGGCACCAGTACACCACCTGTGGTACACACCGACACCGGTACAGACACAGTCACCTGTGGTACACACCGACACCGGTACAGACACAGTCACCTGTGACCGACACCGGTACAGACACAGTCACCTGGGGTACACACCGACACCGGTACAGACACAGCCACCTGTGGTACACACCGACACCGGTACAGACACAGTCACCTGTGTACACCGACACCGGTACAGACACAGTCACCTGCGGTACACACCGACACCGGTACAGACACAGCCACCTGTGGTACACACCGACACCGGTACAGTCACAGTCACCTGTGGTACACACTGGCACCGGTACAGACACAGTCACCTGTGTACCGACACCGGTACAGACACAGTCACCTGTGACCGACAGCGGTACAGACACAGTCACCTACGGCACACACCGGCACCGGTACAGACACAGCCACCTGTGGTACACCGACACCGGTACAGACACAGTCACCTGTGGTACACGCCGACACCGGTACAGACACAGTCACCTGTGGTACACACCGGCACCGGTACAGACACAGCCACCTGTGGTACCGACACCGGTACAGACACAGTCACCCGTGGTACAAACCGACACCGGTACAGACACAGTCACCTGTGGTACACACCGACACCGGTACAGACACAGCCACCTGTGGTAACACCGACACCGGTACAGACACAGTCACCAGCGGTACACACCGACACCAGTACAGACACAGTCACCTGTGGTACACACCGACACCGGTACAGACACAGTCACCTGCGGTACACACCGACACCGGTACAGACACAGTCACCTGCGGTACACACCGACACCGGTACAGACACAGCCACCTGTGGTCACCGACACCGGTACAGACACAGTCACCTGTGGTACACACCGACACCGGTACAGACACAGCCACCTGTGGTACACCGACACCGGTACAGACACAGCCGCCTGTGACCGACACCGGTACAGACACAGTCACCTGTGGTACACACCGACACCGGTACAGACACAGTCACCTGTGGTACACACCGACACCGGTACAGACACAGTCACCTGTGTACCGACACCGGTACAGACACAGTCACCTGTGGTACACACCGACACCGGTACAGACACAGTCACCTGCGGTACACACCGACACCGGTACAGACACAGTCACCTGTGGTACACACCGACACTGGTACAGACACAGTCACCTGTGGTACACACCGACACCGGTACAGTCACCTGTGGTACACACCGACACTGGTACAGACACAGTCACCTGGGGTACACACCGACACCGGTACAGACACAGCCACCTGTGGTACACACCGACACCGGTACAGACACAGTCACCAGCGGTACACACCGACACCGGTACAGACACAGTCACCTACGGCACACACCGGCACCGGTACAGACACAGTCACCTGCGGTACACACCGACACCGGTACAGACACAGTCACCTGCGGTACACACCGACACCGGTACAGACACAGTCACCTGTGGTACACACCGACACCGGTAAACACAGTCACCTGTGGTACACACTGACACCGGTACAGACACAGCCACCAGCAGTACACACAGACACCGGTACAGACATAGTCACCTGTGGTACACACCGGCACCGGTACACCACCTGTGGTACACACCGACACCGGTACAGACACAGTCACCTGTGGTACACACCGACACTGGTACAGACACAGTCACCTGTGACCGATCATCGGTACAGACACAGCCACCTGTGGTACACACCGACACCGGTACAGACACAGTCACCAGCGGTACACACCGATACCGGTACAGACACAGTCACCTGCGGCACACACCGGCACCGGTACAGACACAGTCACCTACGGCACACACCGGCACCGGTACAGACACAGCCACCAGCGGTACACACAGACACCAGTACAGACACAGTCACCTGTGGTACACACCGACACCGGTACAGACACAGTCACCTGTGGTACACACCGACACCGGTACAGACACAGTCACCTGTGGTACACACCGACACTGGTACAGACACAGTCACCTGTGACCACCGACACCGGTACAGACACAGTCACCTGGGGTACACACCGACACCGGTACAGACACAGCCACCTGTGGTACACACCGACACCGGTACAGACACAGTCACCTGTGCACCGACACCGGTACAGACACAGTCACCTGCGGTACACACCGACACCGGTACAGACACAGCCACCTGTGGTACACACCGACACCGGTACAGTCACAGTCACCTGTGGTACACACTGGCACCGGTACAGACACAGTCACCTGTGTACCGACACCGGTACAGACACAGTCACCTGTGACCGACACCGGTACAGACACAGTCACCTACGGCACACACCGGCACCGGTACAGGCACAGCCACCTGTGACCGACACCGGTACAGACACAGTCACCTGTGGTACACGCCGACACCGGTACAGACACAGTCACCTGTGGTACACACCGGCACCGGTACAGACACAGCCACCTGTGACCGACACCGGTACAGACACAGTCACCCGTGGTACAAACCGACACCGGTACAGACACAGTCACCTGTGGTACACACCGACACCGGTACAGACACAGCCACCTGTGACCGACACCGGTACAGACACAGTCACCAGCGGTACACACCGACACCGGTACAGACACAGTCACCTGTGGTACACACCGACACCGGTACAGACACAGTCACCTGCGGTACACACCGACACCGGTACAGACACAGTCACCTGCGGTACACACCGACACTGGTACAGACACAGCCACCTGTGACCGACACCGGTACAGACACAGTCACCTGTGGTACACACCGACACCGGTACAGACACAGCCACCTGTGACCGACACCGGTACAGACACAGTCACCTGTGGTACACACCGACACCGGTACAGACACAGTCACCTGTGGTACACACCGACACCGGTACAGACACAGTCACCTGTGACCGACACCGGTACAGACACGGTCACCTGTGGTACACACCGACACCGGTACAGACACAGTCACCTGCGGTACACACCGACACCGGTACAGACACAGTCACCTGTGGTACACACCGACACCGGTACAGACACAGTCACCTGCGGTACACACCGACACCGGTACAGACACAGTCACCTGTGGTACACATGAACACCGGTACAGACAGTCAGCTGTGGTACACGCACACACCGGCATAATATTGTCACCCGCGGTCACGGTTCCTATAGATACGGTTCGGACATGACAGCCAGCTGACTTCCTTATTTGGCAGCACGTTGAGGATATGGCAGTATTTTGAAGGGTTTTGCTCAAGATAACTTTAATTTTGCCTGCATAAGGTAGAATGCAGCGTTTTGATTGGGTAATCGAAACGTTTGAAACAGAATTCTGAAGGAATTAGCATGAAGTTCATCGTGGATTTTCCTTGTTATAAAAGCGCTTTAGAGACTAAAAGCTGCACCCAGAAGATAGCCTGATCAATTTTACATACCAAAAATAAAAAATATACCCTTAAGCACCACTTACATTTTCCCACTGGCCCGTGCCCCAAACCCCTGCAAACAGTCCCATTGGAATTACATGTTAAATTTTGCTGCCAAAAAACTGTTAGAACCAGAAGTGGAACCTTCAAAACCCCCAGAATTCTAGAGAAGTATCTCATGTCCGCCCCCTGCCCGCGGTATAGATTTACGGTACACATGGGTGCATGTCCGTGATGGGGGCGTGGTGGCGATGTGTTTAGCGAGTTCGCTTTCTACGCGGCCGACCCCGGTTCAAGGCCCGGCGGATTCCCTGAGTAGGAAGCAATCTAGCGCCCGTGAAACCCTTCCAACAGGGAAATAGTTGGAAGTAGTTTGGGCATTATTCTGTGAAATCAGTTATGCGTCGTCGTGATTTGTTCAATAACATTTACCAGAGAGAGGCAGGCTTAAAATGCTCTGCTGGGGCTGTGTACTATGTTAAACTTTATCTCCCTCAAGTATGATAGAGACTCCCGATGTCCAGGACTGTATTGGGTACGTGACTACAGATATGGCCAAGTGTGGTACAGACAGACGAATAAACCCGTGGTACAGACGATACTCAAACTATAAACTTATCCTATTGCTAACTCAATTACAATACAAGTATACTTAAGTTGATTCAACTAACAGCCGCACTGGAGAGGGGTCTGGCACTAACGCGCACTGTAGGGGGTATGGTAGGCCCCCCTCTAGGGTCTCGGAAACTAAGAGACGAAGAAAAACTCTTTGGAGGGTGGGTGGGGGACTACATGGTGGGGGGGCGGGGAGGGGGTGATCTACATGACATCATGACAAATTTTCATTGACCTAGGTCGATATCTTCAAGGTTAAACGATGTCATAAACGTCAAATATTGACAATGCTGGGGACCTATTGGGAAATACCGTTATTAAGCGGGAAAATGACGGGAATAAGCTAAAGGCAGACCAGGGTCATACAGGCAGAGTTGTGCGTTTCAGAATTTGATTGAGTCGACAGTGGCGGATCCAGGGGGGCAAAAAGGCAATTGCCCCCCAAACGGAAAAGCTCGGGGCAAAACTATGTTATTGCCCCCCAAAGCGATCGACCTCCTTTTTCCCCCGACTCCTTTTTAGCTTGTATGCAAAATTTTGGTGCTTCAACTCTCAACTTCAAACAGAATTAGAGAAGTTCAGTGTAAATATTGTGGGGGTGTAAACAAATGTATACATAAATATTTTCAGTGTAAATATATTGGGGCTTGGATAGGAAAAATGTATCCTGAGCCCATATTTTTCAGCCCGTGACGTTTTTTTTGCTTTTCGTCTCCAGTTCCCAAAATCCTACCGAAAAAGGCATATTGTAGCGCAATTGTTCACTGCGCGACGTTTTTTTTTGCTTTTTGACTTTGGTTTGCCCCTCCCAAACCAACCGGCTAATAATTATTGGGGCTTATCGACGCACCAACTGCCAGGGTCATATGGCGTCGCCAACTCTTTCCCTGTTGGAAGGGTTTCTCGGGAGCCAGCTTGCTCCTTGTTCAGGGAAGCCGCTGGGCCTTGGATCCGCCACTGTGAGTCGACTCAACTCAACTCAAGTGCTGAGAGCGGTTGACTCAACTCCGACTAAAGGCTAAATTCATCCGACCCAACTGTGGATCAACTCACGACTCACTCAATTCAAACTTCGACTCGTTTCAAAATAAAATAAATAAATGATACATATATAAACAATATTAAACAAATAAAGAAATAAACCAATAAACCAGCAAAAAACAAGACGTTCAGAAAGTATGACACGAAGCGGAAGATTAATAGAAACAAAATCAATTAATTGGCATTCAGACATTGGTTAACAATTAGCAGCAACCATTGAATAACTTTTAATTCTTCCAGGCTGTCACTGCCCAAAAAAGCTACAACATGTTGAAATTATTTCTAAAAGGAGCATTGCATATCAAACTGGGTAAATGAAATGGAAAGGAACCCAAAAGGGCTAAGGTTACACCAACACAGGCAAAAAATGAGCCTCCATACCGTCAAAAAGGTCCAAGCTAAAAAGCATGATATAAACTGTATTTGTAGCGACGGTATAGGTATTGTTTTTTTCTGTTCAAGAACGATGCTAGGTAACTTTTATAAATTAAGTATTACTTTGTCATGAGTTTAATCAAAAGTTAAGCAATAATTACTAGAGTATATAGTAGCAATTGGTAATTCTAAGAACTACAGCAAACCCCACGAAAAATTATACCATTTATGACAAAGGACAAAAGAAATGGAGATTCTATCAACGTGTTGGATTTTAATATATTCATATTTTAAGACCAATCCAATTTCTAGCTTGAGAACCTCCAATACAGTACATACCTATCGCTCTTCAAAATTGGTGCACGATTTCATAGAAAATTTATCACGTATAGCTTTCTAAATAAAACACGGACGCCAGGCGAGGGTCTCTGATCAGACAAAACCAGTAGCATGAAATAATTTCTCTGATTCTTGCGATAAAGGCGTCTCAACATTTCTGCCCTTGCGATAAAGGCGTCTCAACATTTCTGCCCAATCAGGGGTCCAATTTTTCTATGACAATAGCAGTATCTGCTTTTAATAGGCAAAATGAAAAGAGCGGCGGCAGACGGCGCATTTAGGACAAAAGAAACAATATAACATGTAAGGCATTATGAATTATCACGTGATGTTTACACTTTCTGCCTAGAGGCCAGTTAAGCTTGAACCTATACTCGGTTAAATTTGTTCTCCAAAGACAGCAATGGCGCAAACACTATTCTCAGACGACGACCACTGACAACACAACAATCAGCGACGACGACGCGTGTTGTTGGAGTGGTTGAAGTAAAGAAGTAATGCTAAATATTGAAGATGACAAGTTTTTGAGAGATTTGAAATGTATTTTGGGGTGCGTTCCACCACTTCAAATGTTTAAGACAAGGCCAGTGATAGCCGTATGACCCTGGCAGTTGGTGCATGGTTAAAGCCCAAGGCCAGTGATAGGAACCTGTTAAATTTTTCAAGCATATGTATTACTTGCGCTCTGGGATTTCTTCAGACCAGATGGGCCTCTAAAATAAGCAATTGAACCATATCATTATTGATATATTGAAAAATTCCAACTTTGATTTAAACAATTGAAATTCTGGAGCGAAAAGGTATTTAAAGGAGGTTAAAGGAGTTTTGCAAAAGGTAGGCAAATTCAAACACTTTTACTTGACATCATGTTTACCTGTTCAGCCAACTTTTTCGTCCACTCATTTGACTCGCTGTCTTCCCAAATCAACTCAACTCAACTCATTGATGTGCTGTAAACCGGCTCAACTCAAGTCGACTCACTTGTCAAATTTTTCGACTCAACTCAACTCAACTCAGAGTCGAATGAGTCGGAATTTGAGTTAAACTCCGACTCTGATTCGCGAGTCGCACAACTCTGCATAGCGGGAAGGTCACAAAGAAGCTTCGCTACAATTTTGGGGTGAAGGTCATCCAAGGTCATTGACCTATGAGGTCACAATATGGTATACTACCGATAATGTACACTTTGACTAACACTGTTGCCAGTGTTTGGTGGAAAATGAGGATTGACCTTTAAAAATGACCTTTAACATTGACCTTTGACCTTGATGTTTACATTCAGGTACCTTAACCATGACTTCAAAGCATATTACACGTCCGACCGAGTAACGGCTATTTGACCGTAAGCGCTGGGGTCAGTGACCTTGAAAATTCTCATATGACCTTGACCTGTGACCTTATACCTAGACCTTCATGTGAGATGACCTTGGCATATAATCCCGGTTATATGACGTCACCACTCGGTATCTAATGCAAGCGAACTGGTCCTCCCACGTGATTGTGGCAATCTAAAAATGCTGGTCTGACTTTGAAAGCTTATACGTCACAAAATTTTCGGCCGATATTCTAGATATCTTAGCCAATCGATGCGCCGTTAAATTCGCTCAAATGAGCCCAAATATCGTTTTTCGGCACCAAGAGCTGTTCTTACGCCACCTCGGAAACATAGGTGAGGGAGCCTCCGAGGTCCCCTCCAGTGCGCGTGTTAAGCAAATGAATTGACCTAACCCGACCCCTAACAACCCATTCAGGTGTGCTGGCTCCGCATGCAGAAGGGCATACCCAGCCTCTTCTCAGACTAATCGTCTAATCGGGCTAAAACAAAATACATATTGCCATTCGGCACCACTGAGTGAAATGAGTTTGTGAGCTGCTTACCATTTGCTACCCTCGTTAAAATTGATGTCCCCAGAAGTCACAAAAGGTCGCGTTGAATGTTCGCACGATAATATGGATTTATTTCACATATTAAGAAGGCAGGAAGATCAAGACAGTAGCTATCAGTGTACCCCCTCATCATAGCATGTCGAATCATAAGCAATATGAGCATGGTTTATGCATGGGTGACCTTGACCAAGGGTGATTCTGGGTAAGGTCAAGAAAACCTATGAGCTTACAATGAAGATAATGTGCATAAAGGCGGGCAATACATGAGAAGCACCTGATAAGCGTCCCCCGCACCTCGCGGGCGGCCGGCGGGCCGCGGCGAGCCGCGGAGGCGCCGGGTGGGGGGGGGCGGGCGGACGGCTCCGGGCGGCCCGATACAATTTACATTGTGTACAATTTTGCGCACATTTGCGCACTTAGCTCTCTTCAAGCCATGACGGATAATTACTTGACCTATGTTTCCACAAAAAAGCTAATTAGCAGAAACATAACTATTTTTGTTTGTCTATTTAAAGTTAGTAACTAGTTTGCAAGGTGGATTTATTAAAGGGGTAATTAAAACGCAGATTATATACCTTTATCAAAATTCAAATATACACATAACGCTAATCACCTTAAACCTGACAATATGAGGAATATTTTGATGCTAATTATACTCGAATCCGGATGTCAAAAACACTTAAACACTTATTGTATGTATATTCGGGAACAGCCCTTTATCAGAATCATGTATGTAATATAAACAATTCTCAGGTACCCGAATAAACAATATTAAGTGTTTTTTTACATCCAGATTCGAGGGGACAGGCCAGTGAACACCTTATCAACTGTCTTCTTTTTCTCAACGCGGTGAAAACTTGATTTTTCCGTTTTTTTATAGAACATGTGATTTCCGTCGATTTTGCGCGATCCCTGAATATTGAAATATTTCGATAAAAACTTGCACGCACAACAGAAATGAACCACAACACGGGATAAAGGTTGCCCACCTATCAATTTCGAAATTCGATGCTTTCTGGGCAGGTCTAATGTACCAGTATCTAATGTACCAGGTCTAATGTACCAGTGGAGGGCTTTATAAGCTTGGTTCGCACTAACGCCCAAAAGTAGCCCAGACAACCAGCTCGGATACTTGAGCCGACGGGTTTTTTTTTCTAGCCATACATCAACCACCGCAGGCAGAAGGCCTGAATGGAAGCTGCATCGTGCACAGTATGACGGAAGAGTTCGCCACCAAATGTTCGTCCAGGTAGACGGTCAACGCGATGCGCATTGGCTAAGGGGGAGGGGCTGATGCAAGTCTCGGATCCTCTGCGACGGCTTGTCCGGGGTATACACTCGGAGCTCGCCAACATTTTCAGGCGCATTTGCAGCGCTATCATGTTCCAGGTGAGCTCCATCCTTAAGATCCCGGAATATACCATAATAATTTATGATGGGAGCACATGCCGGCCAATGGTGGAGATATAGATATATCTTTCCAGAGAGAGAGAGAGAGAGAGAGAGAGAGAGAGAGAGAGAGAGAGAGAGAGAGAGAGAGAGAGAGAGAGAGACAGAGACAGAGACAGAGACAGAGACAGAGACAGAGACAGAGACAGAGACAGAGACAGAGACAGAGACAGAGACAGAGACAGAGACAGAGACAGAGACAGAGACAGAGACAGAGACAGAGACAGAGACAGAGAGAGAGAGAGAGAGAGAGAGAGAGAGAGAGAGAGAGAGAGAGAGAGAGAGAGAGAGAGAGAGAGAGAGAGCACGTGGTTAAACAGAAGAGGGGGTGTTAACATATCCATCAGTGTGCAATCCGCACACCTATGACAGAACAGTGACTGAAAAATTCAATCCTCGCAAATACTCAGATGTGATCCCCTAAGGGAATTACTAATACAACTGAACAAAACGATGATTATCTATTGGCTTTCAAAAAAAAAAAATAAAATAAACAACCGAATGACCATAATGTCTCGACACTTTGTTTTAAGTATGAGAGTAATACAGCATTTGTTAGCATATATATTAGCAGCTTTGTATTTAAGTGGCATATGCCTCAGGGGTTCGACATTGGACTGCCTGCTCCGAGTACCTACACTTGACCCGTTTTTGTTTCTTTGGGGGCAAACATAGGAGACGAATTTCGGGATCAAGGACTGGCTCATATCACAAGGTGGTAGACAAAGTCAACATATGCGCTTATTTATTAGGCGAGATAAAGTGTCGTCATGGGGTTCATGAGTGACGAGGGTGCAGTCGTCGCTGAACAGAGACTGCACGCTGTCCAGCAGGGTCTTCCCACCACAGACCTTCACCAGCGCTGACACTGTAGCCAGCGCAGGCGGCCGCCGCCCCTGCCCCGGTCATCAGCACTTGGTCTCTGCTCCCGCAATTAGCGCGCGCTCCGGCGGCGGCGGCGCGCGGCTCCGATCAGCGGGACACCTCGGCTAAGGGGAATTTTATACAGGTCTAATGCTAGCTCGGCTCGGCGCTTTCAATATAGATTGGACCATTTATCTGGCGGGTCGGACTCTCCGGAGAGCGCGGTGTGATGAGTACGGCTAACAAATGTGCGCGCCCGGACCGGGCCGCAGCGTCGCCGTGTGCCGGCTCGGAGTGGACGCCTCAGCTGTGTCCCAGACAGGGGGACCCAGCTGTCACAGACAGGGTGACCCAGCTGTCACAGACAGGGGGACCCAGCTGTCACAGACAGGGGGACCCAGCTGTCACAGTCAGGGGGACCCAGCTGTCACAGACAGGGGGACCCAGCTGTCACAGACAGGGGGACCCAGCTGTCACGGACGGTGCCTCACCTGTGTACAGACAGGGTGGCCCAGCTGTGTTCCCAGACAGGACGCCTCAGCTGTGTCACAGACAGGGGGACCCAGCTGTGTCACAGACAGGGGGACCCAGCTGTCACAGACAGGGGGACCCAGCTGTCACCGACGGTGCCTCACCTGTGTACAGACAGGGGGACCCAGCTGTCACAGACAGGGTGGCCCAGCTGTGTCACAGACAGGGGGACCCAGCTGTCACAGACAGGGTGGCCCAGCTGTGTCACCGGCAGGGTGACCCAGCTGTGTCACAGACAGGGTGACCCAGCTGTCACAGACAGGGGGACCCAGCTGTCACAGACAGGGTGACCCAGCTGTCACCGACGGTGCCTCACCTGTGTACAGACAGGGTGGCCCAGCTGTGTTCCCAGACAGGACGCCTCAGCTGTGTTACAGACAGGGTGACCCAGCTGTCACCGACGGTGCCTCACCTGTATACAGACAGGGTGGCCCAGCTGTGTTCCCAGACAGGACGCCTCAGCTGTGTTACAGACAGGGTGACCCAGCTGTCACCGACGGTGCCTCACCTGTGTACAGACAGGGTGGCCCAGCTGTGTTCCCAGACAGGACGCCTCAGCTGTGTTACAGACAGGATGCCTAAACTGTGTTCCCAGACAGGAAGCCTACACTGTGTCCCTCGACATGCCCCGTCCCCAGAAGACTCCAACCAACTATTGTTTCGCGCACTGTGACGCCCTCCACACCACGGTGAGTTCTCTTCCAGTTGAAAGCTGAGTCCTGAAGCTGAGACCCATGATTTTGTTCAACAATACGCACCTCAACGACATTGTGATCCAAACGCTTACGGTAACCTCACACGACCGATTTGCGTCAATGGCACAATCTTTGGCCAGACCTGGCCAGCAACATCAGCAGTTGCAAGCACATCCGTTATCTCACACTTCCCATCTGTTGTAAAAGTTGTCCAAATATCATTCTGCGATGAAGAGCGTTTGTTGCAGAATGTAAATCTCTGTTGCTAGTGGTGGTGGAGGGCCAAATTTTCAGGGGCGGGGGTGAGGAGGCAGAACGGATTTTTCACTCCGTTCCTTCCCAGTCAACGCCATACGATAAGTGACAACTTCTCATTTCTGGGGGCGTCCGTTGCTCGTCACCATACGACAAGACACAGTAAACTGACAACCGTATACCTGCCAGGGACAGATGTATGTACGTGGATAGCTCAGATTTGATCTGTCAGATCCTTCAGGCTTCATACAAATGAGACAGTGCAGTACTAGCTCCTTATAACTTTGTATCTAATGGTGCGACGATGCTGGACCATCACTCAAAAACTCCAGCCGTCGTCAGTTGGCGTCAGTAATCACCCATTTGTTCTTGCATCAATACATCATTAGCACCCGTAGCCGACGGGCTCCCATCGCAATTAGTGGACAACAACAAAAACCGGTAATGAGCGGCCGCGCGGCGCGTGCCGCTCTGTGTGGCTGCATTCAACGCGTCGGCTGATTGGCGACTAATTAGCAGGCAGGCAGCCGCCGGCAAAAAGGCGGCGGTACCGGCGACACCTTCATCAGACGGCTCGTTAGCGACAGAAACAGCACCACAAGGTGCCACACGCCGGCACCGCGGCTGCCGACTCGTCAAAGGACGACCCTCGTCACCGTCTCACGCGGCAGCCATACCGCTGAGAGATGTTTAGAGCTCCTCGAGTAGATCCAACTTTGGTCTTACAGCTCTAAAGCACGTGAATACTCAGGCAAAGTTTGAGAAAACAGCCAAGATGGGCACACGGCTTCAGCGTTATCATTCCGTTGAAATCGTGACAGACACAGAAAACCTGGCGACTTGCAATAGCCGGCTGCAAAAAGCCCGTTCCTTTCCAAACCCTTCCTTCCGCTATTCCACACAGCTCTAATGGAAACCGCCGCGCCTTCCCCCCCCGCCCCCGCCTACGCGGGACCACTCCACACAGCACCGACAACGAATCGTTATACAGTTAGGAATGCTAAACAGACGGCCGAAAGAAAGGGTTGAGCAAGCTGAAGCTGGCATCGATCCGAGTCGGCTCCACCGCCAGGGGCGGCGCCAGCTCAAACCGGGCGGGTGGCGATCCGTCATCACACGGTTCCAGCGGCGTGACTGTCCCGATTACGGCCAGCAGCCAGCGTTTCCAGGCTTTACTGTGATAAGAGCTGAACAGGAGGGGGAGACGAGGGTGCCCCATCGTTTATGCTGGCTGCATCCGCCCCTGTCACCCCATCAGCCCGTGCCGCCGGAGAAATTAAATTGGGAGCTCCAGAAAATTGGAGAAAAAATAGTGAAATGTTTGTTAAGGAGTGAATATGAAAGGCTGCTGGAAACAGCGACAGAAGACACGACAGCTCGCAAGGGGACAGCGGCTCCTCTCGTCTGCAACGGCGGGGTGGAGTGGGGGGGGTGCGGGGGAGACAACCTCGGAAGATGACGGCTGCAGCTTCAGCAGCGAAAACAACGGTCGGGCATCGGCGGCACGCCTGCATCTGCTAATGGCGTCCCAACGACAGTGTTTGCGGGGGTGGCGGGGTGATGATGTCGGAATGAGAATGAATGAGCGAAACAGTGACATAAGGTCCGTTACAAGCCCAAATTGCACCCGGACTACTGTTACACATTATTGCTATATATTTTCGTTGCATAAGTCACTTTAGTTATTTCAAGAAAATACATCCCGCACCACACGAACTGTTCATAAAGTGAGAGGGGCCACAACTCTCCCTCAGAGGTTTGGAGAGAACTCATTTGTTCGCCAAATAGGCTCCCGTTGCGCGCACAACGAAAATTTTATATTTTCTCTCTCCGGCGAGATTGGGTGCCGCGGTAGTTAAAACATGCAGCATGATTTTTTTATTTGGTTCACAATGTACGACAATTTCTCGGGACATGTATGCTACCCTGCTTTCAACTTTTTCATCTATCTTTTCAACTAGACGTGACAGTCATCTAACAATTTCATTGGACGCCATTAGCAGGCTGGGCGATGGGAGCTGCCACCAGTATAAGCTCATTTCCGGACATCAAAACCCGAAGAGCACGGCTCAATGCACTGTTAATCAAGGCAGGGGAGTGCGAGAGTGCCGGCTTCTGCCGTTCGGGGGCGTCGGCGTTTGTGGCGCTGAAAGTGATATGGCTGTCCAGTGCTAGGGTATGTTCGGACAGGAGACAAGTACGTCACTAGACGCCCCAAAACCAGAGCTGGAGATCTCTCCTCGATCCAAGGGGTGTCCTGGATTGGTTAACTATGGCACGGCAATACAAGCCCTATATAAAGCCTTGGGGACATAAAAATCCAGGGGCAGGGGTTCTGATCTCCAGCCACCGGGATCTCCATCCATGCCTAGAACTATTCGATTTATTTAGGGTCCGGCAATAAGTTCACTCAATCGGCAAACTAGTGCCGGTTGCCCACAGTGAGAAATGAAGGATGAGCCTTGCGCGTCCTTTGCTATATTCCCACCAGGTCGGGGGTACAAAAGTCCCTTATACCAAAAACAGGATGGAGATTATAATTTTCGTCTCAGTTCTTGCATTCCTGCTACTGCTGAACTCAGCATGTGCCGCCGAAAGGACTGATGTGCCCGTGGAATAGCTGACACCCTTTGCTCCAGCCGACGAGCCAGGGCAAGCCGGAGTTCCACCAAGGGCCAAAACGGAAAGAAAGCCAGCCGTGATCTTATACGTTTTCCTCAGGGCAGAGGCACTGGCTGTAGTTTCATTTCTTTGTAGAAACACATTGGAAAATGTATTAAGCTGAACATTGAACTCGAAACGCAGCATTGCGGTACCGTGCTATCTCCTAACCATATCCCCAGTCCAATCGAGCAAGCTGGCATAGCACATTCCGTTTGGTAACAGATGCTAACAAGAAAAAGACAGATAAAAGAAAGATCGGTGCGCAAAAAAAACAGTCCACAGGGACGTTGAAGGCAGGAAACACAGTAGTTCGCAGGTGATTGGGGTACACAACCACAGCGTTGTAACACACGACACAATGTTGTCCCCGCTCGGGCAGTGGGGCCACCTCCGTCGGGCAGGACGGTGGTGCGGCCCCTGGCGGGCGGACCCGGCTGACATATCGCCGGACCGCCAGTCGGCCGCTCCGGCCTGCTCGCCGGGACACCTCTTACCGCGTATTAAGCAGCCATCGGCGCGCATGTATAATCGGCTCGTTTGGCCCGGTCCGAGCACGTTCCCAACAGCCAGAGCTCAGGATAATTCGGCGACAGACCATGAATCACGCGGGGCCGGGCCGCCCACCGGGCTGAGCAGTGCTAATTACACGCAGCGCCGTCAGCGCCCCGTCTCCGGCGGCAGCAGGACGGCGCCGGGCCGCACACAGTACACTGCAGGGCACACAGTACACTGCAGGGCACACAGTACACTGCAGCACTACTGCCACCGGACCGCACACAGTACACTGCAGGACACACAATACACTGCAGCACTACTGCCACCGGACCGCACACAGTACACTGCAGGACACACAATACACAGCAGGGCACACAATACACTGCAGCACTACTGCCACCGGGCCGCACACAGTACACTGCAGGGCACACATTACACTGCAGCACTACTGCCACCGGGCCGCACACAGTACACTGCATGGCACACAGTACACTGCAGCACTACTGCCACCGGACCCCACACAGTACACTGCAGGACACACAATACACAGCAGGGCACACAATACACTGCAGCACTACTGCCACCGGACCGCACACAGTACACTGCAGGGCACACAGTACACTGCAGGGCACACAGTACACTGCAGCACTACTGCCACCGTACCCCACACAGTACACTGCAGGGCACACAATACACTGCAGCACTAATGCCACCGGACCGCACACAGAACACTGCAGCACTACTGCCACCGGACTGCACACAATGCACTGCAGCACTACTGCCACCGGGGCACACAATACACTGCAGCACTACTGCTACCGGACCGCACACAGTACACTGCAGGGCACACAATACACTGCAGCACTAATGCCACCGGACCGCACACAGTACACTGCAGGGCACACAGTACACTGCAGGGCACACAGTACACTGCAGGGCACACAGTACACTGCAGCACTACTGCCACCGTACCCCACACAGTACACTGCAGGGCACACAATACACTGCAGCACTAATGCCACCGGACCGCACACAGTACACTGCAGACTACTGCCACCGTACCCGCACACAGTACACTGCAGGGCACACAATACACTGCAGCACTAATGCCACCGGACCGCACACAGTACACTGCAGCACTACTGCCACCGGACTGCACACAATGCACTGCAGCACTACTGCCACCGGGGCACACAATACACTGCAGCACTACTGCCACCGGACCGCACACAGTACACTGCAGGGCACACAATACACTGCAGCACTAATGCCACCGGACCGCACACAGTACACTGCAGGGCACACAATACACTGCAGCACTACTGCCACCGGACCGCACACAGTACACTGCAGGGCACACAATACACAGCAGGGCACACAATACACTGCAGCACTACTGCCACCGGACCGCACACAGTACACTGCAGGGCACACAATACACTGCAGCACTAATGCCACCGGACCGCACACAGTACACTGCAGCACTGCCGCCACCGGACCGCACACAGTACACTGCAGGGCACACAATACACTGCAGCACTACTGCCACCGGACCGCACACAGTACACTGCAGGACACACAATACACAGCAGGGCACACAATACACTGCAGCACTAATGCCACCGGACCGCACACAGTACACTGCAGGGCACACAATACACTGCAGCACTAATGCCACCGGACCGCACACAGTACACTGCAGGGCACACAGTACACCGCAGCACTGCCGCCACCGGACCGCACACAGTAAACTGCAGGGCACACAATACACTGCAGCACTACTGCCACCGGACCGCACACAGTACACTGCAGGACACACAATACACCGCAGGGCACAAAATACACTGCAGCACTACTGCCACCGGACCGCACACAGTACACTGCAGGGCACACAATACACTGCAGCACTAATGCCACCGGACCGCACACAGTACACTGCAGGGCACACGATACACTGCAGCACTAATGCCACCGGGCCGTACACAATACACTGCAGGGCACACAATACACAGCAGGGCACACAATACACTGCAGCACTACTGCCACCGGACCGCACACAGTACACTGCAGGGCACACAATAAACTGCAGCACTAATGCCACCGGACCGCACACAGTACACTGCAGGGCACACAGTACACTGCAGCACTACTGCCACCGGGCCACACACAGTAAAGTGCAGGGCACACAATACACTGCTGAGCACACAATACACTGCAGCACTGCTGCCACCGGGCCGCACATAGTACACTGCAGGGCACACAATACACTGCAGCACTACTGCCACCGGGCCACACACAGTAAAGTGCAGGGCACACAATACACTGCTGGGCACACAATACACTGCAGCACTACTGCCACCGGACCGCACACAGTACACTGCAGGGCACACAATACACTGCAGCACTAATGCCACCGGACCGCACACAGTACACTGCAGGGCACACAATACACTGCAGCACTGCCGCCACCGGACCACACACAGTACACTGCAGGGCACACAGTACACTGCAGCACTACTGCCACCGGACCGCACACAGTACACTGCAGGGCACACGATACACTGCAGCACTAATGCCACCGGGCCGTACACAGTACACTGCAGGGCACACAATACACTGCAGCACTACTGCCACCGGACCGCACACAGTACACTGCAGGGCACACAGTACACTGCAGGGCACACAGTACACTGCAGCACTACTGCCACCGGGCCGCACACAATACACTGCAGCACTACTGCCACCGGACCGCACACAGTACACTGCAGGGCACACAATACACTGGAGCACTACTGCCACCGGACCGCACACAGTACACTGCAGGGCACACAATACACTGCAGCACTAATGCCACCGGACCGCACACAGTACACTGCAGGGCACACACGATACACTGCAGCACTAATGCCACCGGGCCGTACACAGTACACTGCAGGGCACACAATACACTGCAGCACTACTGCCACCGGACCACACACAGTACACTGCAGGGCACACAGTACACTGCAGGGCACACAGTACACTGCAGGGTACACAGTACACTGCAGGGCACACAGTACACTGCAGGGCACACAGTACACTGCAGGGCACACAATACACTGCAGCACTACTACCACCGGACCGCACACAGTACACTGCAGGGCACACAGTACACTGCAGCACTGCCGCCACTGGGGTACACAATACACTGCAGCACTGCCGCCACTGAGGTACAAACAATTCATTGCAGCACTGCCGCCACCTGGGCACACACAATACACTGCAGCTCTACTGCCACCTGGGCACACACAATACACTGCAGCTCTACTGCCACCTGGGCACACACAATACACTGCAGCTCTACTGCCACCTGGGCACACACAATACACTGCAGCTCTACTGCCACCGGACCGCACACAATACACTGCAGGGCACACAGTACACTGCAGCACTAATGCCACCGGACCGCACACAGTACACTGCAGGGCACACAGTACACTGCAGCACTACTGCCACCGGACCGCACACAGTACACTGCAGGGCACACAATACACAGCAGGGCACACAATACACTGCAGCACTACTGCCACCGGACCACACAGTACACTGCAGGGCACACAGTACACTGCAGGGCACACAGTACACTGCAGCACTACTGCCACCGTACCCCACACAGTACACTGCAGGGCACACAATACACTGCAGCACTAATGCCACCGGACCGCACACAGTACACTGCAGCACTACTGCCACCGGACTGCACACAATGCACTGCAGCACTACTGCCACCGGGGCACACAATACACTGCAGCACTACTGCCACCGGACCGCACACAGTACACTGCAGGGCACACAATACACTGCAGCACTAATGCCACCGGACCGCACACAGTACACTGCAGCACTACTGCCACCGGGCCACACACAGTAAAGTGCAGGGCACACAATACACTGCTGGGCACACAATACACTGCAGCACTACTGCCACCGGACCCCACACAGTACACGGCAGGGCACACAATACACTGCAGCACTAATGCCACCGGACCGCACACAGTACACTGCAGCACTACTGCCACCGGACTGCACACAATGCACTGCAGCACTACTGCCACCGGGGCACACAATACACTGCAGCACTACTGCCACCGGACCGCACACAGTACACTGCAGGGCACACAATACACTGCAGCACTAATGAACCGGACCGCACACAGTACACTGCAGGGCACACAATACACTGCAGCACTACTGCCACCGGACCGCACACAGTACACTGCAGGGCACACAATACACAGCAGGGCACACAATACACTGCAGCACTACTGCCACCGGACCGCACACAGTACACTGCAGGGCACACAATATACTGCAGCACTAATGAACCGGACCGCACACAATACACTGCAGGGCACACAATACAGCGGGCACACAATACACTGCAGCACTAATGCCACCGGACCGCACACAGTACACTGCAGGGCACACAGTACACTGCAGCACTGCCGCCACCGGACCGCACACAGTACACTGCAGGGCCACACAATACACTGCAGCACTACTGCCACCGGACCGCACACAGTACACTGCAGGACACACAATACACAGCAGGGCACACAATACACTGCAGCACTACTGCCACCGGACCGCACACAGTACACTGCAGGGCACACAATACACTGCAGCACTAATGCCACCGGACCGCACACAGTACACTGCAGGACACACAATACACTGCAGCACTAATGCCACCGGACCACACACAGTACACTGCAGGGCACATAGTACACTGCAGGGCACACAGTACACTGCAGCACTGCCGCCACCGGACCGCACACAGTACACTGCAGGGCACACAATACACTGCAGCACTACTGCCACCGGGCCGCACACAGTACACTGCAGGGCACACAATACACTGCAGCACTAATGCCACCGGACCGCACACAGTACACTGCAGGGCACACAGTACACTGCAGCACTACTGCCACCGGGCCACACACAGTAAAGTGCAGGGCACACAATACACTGCTGGGCACACAATACACTGCAGCACTACTGCCACCGGGCCGCACATAGTACACTGCAGGGCACACAATACACTGCAGCACTACTGCCACCGGACCGCAGACAGTACACTGCAGGGCACACAATACACTGCAGCACTACTGCCACCGGACCGCACACAGTACACTGCAGGGCACACAATACACTGCAGCACTGCCGCCACCGGACCGCACACAATACACTGCAGACTACTGCCAGGGCACACACAGTACACTGCAGCACTACTGCCACCGGACCGCACACAGTACACTGCAGGGCACACAATACACTGCAGCACTAATGCCACCGGGCCGTACACAGTACACTGCAGGGCCACACAATACACTGCAGCACTACTGCCACCGGACCGCACACAGTACACTGCAGGGCACACAGTACACTGCAGCACTACTGCCACCGGGCCGCACACAATACACTGCAGCACTACTGCCACCGGACCGCACACAGTACACTGCAGGGCACACAATACACTGGAGCACTACTGCCACCGGACCGCACACAGTACACTGCAGGGCACACAATACACTGCAGCACTAATGCCACCGGACCGCACACAGTACACTGCAGCACTGCTGCCACCGGGGCACACAATACACTGCAGCACTAATGCCACCGGGCCTACACAGTACACTGCAGGGCACACAATACACTGCAGCACTACTGCCACCGGACCGCACACAGTACACTGCAGGGCACACAGTACACTGCAGGGCACACAGTACACTGCAGGGCACACAATACACTGCAGCACTACTGCCACCGGACCGCACACAGTACACTGCAGGGCACACAGTACACTGCAGCACTGCTGCCACTGGGGTACACAATACACTGCAGCACTGCTGCCACTGGGGCACAAACAATTCATTGCAGCACTGCCACCACCTGGGCACACACAATACACTGCAGCTCTACTGCCACCTGGGCACACACAATACACTGCAGCACTACTGCCACCGAGGGCACACAGTACACTGCAGCACTGCTGCCACCGGGGCACACAATACACTGCAGCACTGCTGCCACCGGACCGCACACAATACACTGCAGCACTACTGCCACCCTACTGCCACCGGGGCACACAATACACTGCAGCACTGCTGCCACCGGACCGCACACAATACACTGCAGCACTACTGCCACCGGGGCACACAATACACTGCAGCACTGCTGCCACCGGACCGCACACAACACACTGCAGCACTACTGCCACCGGGGGCACACACAACACTACTGTCAGACTAAACTACACTGCAGACACTGCCGACTAAGGTCCTGAAATTATTTTCGCGCAAAGTGAAACGTGAGGCATAAAGCTAAAAATAATTCAAAATCAACCTCTATTATTAAACGCTCAAAATTCGTTGTCACGCATCTTTTAGGCAAAGCTTCAACAAGTCACATATATCTGCTAGTTTCTCTAAGACCTGCCAATCTTGTTTATCAAATAAACAGACCTGGCTACTTCCAGATTCGATTTCAGAATGAGGTCAAAATTTTCTGTCGGTGAGGCCGAACAAATCTGGACAAGGTGCGTTCTACACTTAAAATTTCGAGTTTCAGGACACTGCCGCCCACTATCAAACCAACTTCGTATAAAAAGGCGCCATGGAGCTTTAGGGCATACAACATGAGCTCTCATGATGCATAATTCACGGGGCAAAAGTGTTTGGCATGAAGGAAAAGTTAGGCCCGTGAGTCTAATATACGGCCGAACTTTCAGCAGCCTAGTAGAAATGAAAATGGCAAATCAACATTTGCATTCTGAGCGTAAGCAGCTAAGAGAAGCATAGATTTATGATGATATCCACCGGATTCTGCTATATTAACCATAGAGTTTTAGCATGAGCCCTCATATAGAAAGTATAATAGGTACCACAAGACTTAACACAAGACTTAACATGCGCATTGACGGGGGCGAGTACCCGCCCCCCTCAGGTTTTTTGGATACAGCATAAAAACGGCGGCGCGTAGCGGCGCCGTACTTGACATACCTTTTCTCTCATCATTTTTACAACTTTTGACAAAATCTTAAGGTTAGGTCATCTCAGGTCAGGTCTCCAGTACAGGTCAAAAGACCTAACCTCAAAAAAAGTTTAAGATAGCAAAGTCGGAGCGGGGTGAATATCTAATTGAAACTCATATCACATAATGGGCTCACTGAGTTCTTTCAAATGTGTTCCGGTATTTTTGACATCGATAACCTGAGGTCAGGTACAAACTATGACTTCTCCATTGGAAATACATGGGAAAATGGTTTTAAGTGAATAACTTAGTAACAAATAGTGATAGAGTGTTTATTTTAATTGCATTAGATTTGCCTTCTTTTTGCGGTTCTAATGCTATGCATTTTACCTAATTTGACCTCGACCTGAGGTCAGGTTAAATCTGTGATTTGACCTAGCAAGGCCATATTATATATCATACGATTCGGCTTGCTGCGAGCATTCATATAGTTCAAATCCTTTAGCTCTATATTTACTTGTTCAGATGTAATGACCGAAAACCTTCATTTACATCTTATTCCTATGACGGCATGTTTTGACCGCTAGTGACCTTAAATATGACCTGACAAAAAATGTTACGAATATTTTCGATGGAGAAGTAGATGGGCTACCCAACACCGAGATCTTAGAGTGGGGGGGGCAGGTACCCGCCACTCCCCGTCAAAGCGAAGGTGGCTCAGACCCCCGTCAATGCGCGTGTTAATCACGCCTTGATGGCGATATATTACCCATGTACTCCAGGTAGGTCATATAACCTGAGATTAAGCATTTAGACAGAGGAATAAGTGACTCCCCGTGGTAGCTGCCAATTCACACTAGTTTTGCCACAGTCGTTCACAGCGGAAACGTGGCAGCCCGCTGTGCGTGCGAGTCCCACGCACACTGACCAATCCCATCATTCATTTACTTTACAGCCTTGCCGAAAGTTTTGCTGCCGCCAGCAATCTCCGGTCCGGCCGGGCAGAGCCTCCCAGTGTCTCTGTGATATGATTATGCCAGGGATGACCCGTTCCCGAGTGATAATTGTGTTTGGTCGTGCAGCGCTGCGCCGACGCTGCCGCCAGTTCGGATCCGTCCCAATTATTTATGCACGTCGTTTGGAGGATTTGGATGGTTAGGAGCGACGGCAGCGACGCTAGGCCCCGCCCATTGCGCTTTAATCGGACACGCCCCGCTTCGGACGGGCCGGGCGCCGATCACGCCCGTCCCGAGGGGCGCGTCCAGGCGGCGCCACTGGGGGGGGCGGAGGCAGCAGGTCACACCACCAGCTCCTCGTCTTACCGACACAGGGTTCAACTCACTGGCGGCTGGCGTGAGGCGGGCTCAGCGAGCTTGTATCACATCCCGACCAGCGCCCGCCCCGGCACGCCTCTGCAGGCCCGCTTGAGTCGAGCTGCATTTTCAATGGATTTTTTATCCGGGGAGGCAGCTCTGGCGCACTCTGAATAATCAATACGACGAGGACGGACGGCCGAGGAACGGGTGAAGAGCAGGCCAGAGACGACGGAGGCTGCGGGGGCGCCGGACTGGGCAGCGTACCTGAGCCGGTGCCGGAGAGGATGATGCCCCTGAGGCAGCCACACCACACGCACACAGCGCCAGTCCGGGCACTGACACCTTCACCCACACCACCAGGAGCCTGACTCACAGGTGTGGAAGGGTTGGAACTGGACTTACAGAGCTCCACACTATAAGTGTGTGGGGAAGGCAAGGCTGGTGATAAAGGGAGGAGGACGGTTAGCACACATCAGTCCCAGTGCCTGAGGGGAGACACCAGTCCCTTCACCATTTGACATGACACCGCCCGTCCCTGTGACAGCACCAGTTCCTAGGGGGAGACACCAGTCCCTACAACACTTGACAGGGTATCTCCCGTCCCTGTGACAGCCCCAGTGCCTGAGGGGAGACACTAGTCCCCACAACACTTGACATGGTACCTCCCATCCCTGTGACAGCCCCAGTGCCTAGGGGAGACACCAGTCCCCACAACACTTGACAGGGTATCTCCCATCCCTGTGACAGCACCAGTGCCTAGGGGAGACACCAGTCCCCACAACACTTGACAGGGTATTTCCCATCCCTGTGATACCATGCATAGGGGGAGACACCAGTCCCCATAACACTTGACAGGGTATCTCCCATCCCTGTGACAGCCCCAGTGTCTAGGGGGAGACACCAGTCCCTATACAACACTTGACAGGGTACCTCCCATCCCTGTGACAGCCCCAGTGCCTAGGGGGAGACACCAGTCCCCACAACACTTGACAGGGTATCTCCCGTCCCTGTGACAGCCCCAGTGCCTGAGGGGAGACACCAGTCCCCACAACACTTGACATGGTATCTCCCATCCCTGTGACAGCCCCAGTGCCTAGGGGAGACACCAGTCCCCACAACACTTGACAGGGTATCTCCCGTCCCTGTGATAGTGCCTAGGGGGAGACACCAGTCCCCACAACACTTGACAGGGTATCTCCCATCCCTGTGACAGCCCCAGTACCTAGGGGGAGACACCAGTCCCCACAACACTGGACACAGCAGCGCCCGCCCCGGTGAACAGCAGAGAAATGGGCCTCAGGGCCACGAGACCGCATTCTAACCGATCCAATATTTGAACATTCTTATCAAGGGTATAAACACATTAAAACACAGACTGAAACTGGAAAGTGTTTAGATCAGAACGGAAGGTTCCGATTAAAAAGTACAAACATTGCATCACATTGGTGAGCCTGGATACTTGCATCATCCTCCCGGAAAAGCAGCTGTAATATGAGAAGACCTTTCTCAAAATCGATGCCAGCATAGAGGTGACCCCTGTGTGGAACAATGAACTGAAGGCTGGGGACCTTGGTTGAAAATGAAAATCAACATGCCACTCGGAAAGCGACACATTCCAAGATAAAACTACACAGGGGATTAGATGCTGTACTCGGCTTTGGTGACTCCCTCAGAGATGTCAGCAACAATATGTCTGTCGCCAGCAGAACCCGAAAAAAAAACAAGAAAAACGTGTTCCCCGAAACAAATATAAACATATACTCTCCAAAGGCACACATCAGCCACTTATAAAACTCCCATCCAAAAATGGCGTTACCTTGAATTGAGCATTTGACGTATCTTAGTGTTCTACACTGACCGACTTTGGCCTCATTTTTATCAGCTACACCACTAAACTCTATTAATCAAACTAACTGTTGATTGACTAGGACATGCAAATTTAAGTTTTAAGGTCAATGGCAGGAAGCACGAACCAATGACCGTCGCTCTGGCCTTGCAAACGACTGCAAATGACCCATTCCATACCTCACCCCAGCCAGCCTGTCAGATCCGTCTAATGTAATGCTTGCGGGCTGAGAGCACAGGGCAAAACCAGCAATACCTTAGCATAACACAACTATTTGTAGCTTGCAAGTCCTGAAAACGCGACGCACAAATCTCGTGGCACATGGGCGCGATATAGCCATTTGTACCTGCCGTGCCCTTAAAGCACGACACAAATCCCGCGGTATATGGGTGCGATTTACCCATTTGTAGCTGCCGTGCCCTTAAAACGCAACACACAGATCCTGTGGTGCATAGACGCAATACACATGCATCAATACATTGTTTTTGCTGAAATATGATGTCCGACTTTTTCCCGTGCCAACTTAACAAACCATTACACAATTTCCTCTTCAGACTCGTCAACGACATCACTAGCTCTCCACATTCGAAGAACGGCTCTCAAGCTTTTAGTGCCATTCTTGTGGCGGAACCAACGGCCAGATCGCTGGAACGTCGCCGGGATTATCCCAGACTCGTCGGTGGTAACGTCAAAATTTTGCAGAGTGCCTTGGGACTTTACGACGCATCAAATCCTGAGGCCATATGGCGTCACCAACACTCACTCCTGGAAGGGGTATTTTGGGGATCAAGTCCTTATTCACCATCCCCGCCGTGGATTTGAACCCGGGTCAGCGGCGTGAAGCCCAGCGCGCTGCCACTGAGGCGCTGCACCCCACGCTGTACAAGGACGAGCCTTTAATCAGCACCTTGTATATCATGAAATCATGAAAGGTACACAAATATTGTTGATACCACCTGAGACAACTGACCCGCATTTAAACTGCGGCAGCATAAGAAAGCTCTGCCACCGGCGACCGAAAAGTGAGGAGCTGGTGTATTAGCCGAGTTTCTAAGGAGCGGAATAGTGGCAAATGGAGAGACGCCGGGAGGAGAGAGCCTGCCAAATCAGAGCGGCGGCTCTCTTCCATTCTTCGGCGGCTATCGGGCCATCGATCCCGCTCAGACAGGACTCCCCAGAGCATTGGAATACGAGGCTCAGTCCCAACCATCTCCATATCCGGCTGCGACTCAGCCGCGCCTCTCCAATCGCCGGTTCGCTTTCTTCCCACTACAGAAGAAGAGGCGGTGTTCAGCGCCTCAAATACCGTTGTCCAGATACGTGCAAGAAGTCAACAGCGTGATAAAAAGAAGCACGTGGGTGAGCGGTGTCATATTTTCAAGCACAAAGGTGACGACCACTCCACAGCCCGTCTACACGTTAAATAGTAAGCGTCACGAATGAGTGCCAAGTATTCATGTACCACAATAATCTACAAGCTCAATATTCTGATCGTAAAAATCTTAGAATCTCAATATTCAGATTGTAAAAGACCCAAAAATAAGAAGAGTTAAGCCATCATCGGTCTGTCCACGGACCGTGTCACGTAAACTTCAACAGTCTGGCCTAACCTATCACGCCTACTTTTCCCTCTCCTACATAAACCCTTTAGTCAAGACCAGGGTGGCGGAATTCCATACATTTTCGAGTGTCATCTAAAATTGTGTGTCCGACCCTGATTTCACGTCGTGCAGTTTAAGCACTCTACATAACCAGTACAGATGGGCCCATTGAGCATCTGTAGGACAAATCTGACGCGATGTTTTGAAAACATTGTACTAGGCAATTAATCCAAACAAAAGGGCAAAACGACCGATAATAATAATGTCCGCCGATATCCTTCTTGGTTCATTGCATCATCATTGAGCAGCCTGCAGGCTTTCATCATCACTGCGTTCAAATTACAAGCAGCTATGAGGAAAACGTGACCGAGCTACATCGAGACGGTTGTCACCTTGGAGCCGCCCGTCGGGTAAGTGCCTGTCATCTATTAACGATAGGCTCGGAGCAAATTCAGCATTGTATTCCGGGATAGTGAGGCTTTAGATTGATTATTTGGGTGTCGGGGAGCGTCAAATTGCTTGATCATATAGCGCCCGTATCGCTCCACTTCAGATAACGCCTATGGTAAACTTTCCACAAATAAATGTGCTTTGATTTCTCTGACAAGTCCCGTCTGCAGCTCACTCACTCACAAGCTTTTGCTCGAAGCTGACCGAAAGCAGTCCCTCTGCATCAGATATACCCCACACACATAACGCATAAATACAACATGACGAGGGTTATGTTGCGATTCACAACTGAAAAAGCAATAACATATAAAGCAGAATGTGTGACACGACTGGGGTCGGGAGCCGAGCGGTGCCCCCCTCCGGAGCTGGTAGCTGGTGAGCAAAATTGATCAGATGCCATTCACTCATTACTTAATTCGCCACTCTTGCGTTTCAAAGAAAGCAGAAGGCCGAAAGACAACATACGGAAGCACCTGAGAGAGCTTCACAATATACTTCCCTTGACTAAAATCGGTACATTTTATACAGTTTCAGAAACAAACAACAGGAGCGGCGAGAACACTTTCTCGAGCTCCCGCCAAAGAAACAAGGCCGTCGTTGACATAATGCGCCCATAAGCGCAGGAGGTTCCTCTTAATACGACGAAGACGGCACTATTTTCCTCCCGCATAGAAACTTAGTATATCAGAAAGCTAGAACATACTTTGCAGGGGGAACCCGTGGAAGAAAGGGGGAGGGTGTTTTCCGCGAGTAGAGGCGCCCACTAAGTCGTTTTGTACCGGAAATGCCCTCTCTGGGTGTGCAGGCCCACTCAAGCATCCGGACAATGTCAGTGTGGCTTATTGGCGCCAAAGACGAAGCCATCAGTAGCGGCAACACCACACAGCCGAACGTGCCAGTGATGCCGAAATCGGGGACCAGTGTCCCTACAGACTGGCAGGGATAGCTGCAATGACTCCTCGAGGAGTTATCAAACCTATCACTCAGCACTTAAATATCGATTGACAAAAAGCACACGCACACGCACACACACACCCGCACCCACCCACACACAGAAGCGTATTAAATAGGAACGTATCCAGGGGGAGGAGGCAACAGGCGGCATTGCCCCCTCCCCGATCGACCCTTGCCGCTCCCTGAAAAATCGATGGCGCCCCCTGAAATGTCACCTCTCATACCCAGAAGCGAGTACCGGCGCCCCCACGATATAATTTCGCGCCCGCCTGATAGATTTAGACGCACCCGTGGTCCAGATGGCGCCCCTTCCGACCATGCCCCCCATCGGCAACACTAGACTCGCCTATGGAATTGGAAGCTAGGGGCGCCCTGTCGGCGTCCGGGAGGGGGGGAGGGCTGCTGCTGCGTAGGCAGAGCGGCTTTAACTCTAAGGGCGAAAGCATCCCCTAAACACTAATGTAAAGTAAGCAACGGTGTCCCTAGAGACTGGGAACAGTCTTGAACCTAGCCCCAGCATGCTGTGTCTTCCTCTGTCTAGGAAGCGGTGTCCGCCAAGATCTGTATGATAATCTTTTCAAGCAAAACACCCCTTACAAGGATTAGACGAGTGCCTTTACTGTCAAGAGGCACATCACAATCGCTTGAAAACAAATTCAATCGGGTGTTCCCCCCGCCCCCCGGTAGGATGCATACCATTAAATTCAAGTCCAGACGGCTCCCAGAACACAGGAGACCAAAATGGGTACCCTGGGTTCCCATAGGCTCAGCCCGAAAATAAACTACAAAGTGGCGGGATTTGTCTTGAAACCTTGCAATCCAAAGAAGCAAATGTACTGTCCTGAGTTACTTTGCAGGGTGTTCTCAAGACACTCTCTGAATTGGAAGATATGTGCTGAGATCAAATCGTACCCAGTCTTCAACAGGGGTCTGCAACAACTCTGTAATGCATTTTTTTCTGCAATGGAGACATAAAACTGCAACTGCGGCGAGCAGATTGATTGAACAGCGCATGCGCAGTTGCGTCTGTGACTCCGTTACAGACGAAATGCATCACAGAGCTTTTACAGATTCGGTGGGAACCGAGCTTTGGAAATTTGGGTGACTTCCAAGCCTTTTGGTGGTGGGCACGCAACACTGTGTGAACACCCAGGTTTATCTATTTATAGCCGTAGGCTGACTTCAACCGTAGGTTGACACTTCGTGCCGGTAACTTCGTCAACGGCGGAGGCACCGCTGCCCTGGCAGAGATCCCGGCAACGCCAAGGGAGGGGGAAAATGCATAGCCCGAAACCCCATCCCTCAATATATCACGGATATATGGTCCTATTTGGTACCATAATGACTTATTGCAACGTACCCACTAATCACTTTCCAAAAATTGTCGTAAAATCCGACTCCTTCAGCCCAGCCATTACGCGCAAAGTATTCCCGCCAAAAACACCGCTCATATAAAAACCTTGATTCTAGTCTCACGCGTGAGCGCCACTTCTAAGACATTCTGCTAGTCCAACCACTGGTCGGTACTATAGAATGCTCTGTTATCGAGGGCCAGCGCGCGCGTAACAATCGGTACCCGTACCAACTCTGTCTCGCCTGGCCCCTCTGGTTGTCGTGTCCCTAATTGCGGACCGCGCTGGCGCGCTATACCAAATTCATTACCGTCGGCAGCGACGGCCGGGGTGCAGAGAGTGGACGCCACAGTCGCGTGACCGCCGGCGCTAATGTGTTTGTTCTACGAGCAGCTAACGCCGAGGTCGATGTGTTCTGCCATACTTAGTGGTGCGGTGCAGCTGTCTGTGCCGGCGATTGCTGCAGCAATGACACCGCTGCAGCAATGACACCACTGCAGCAATGACACCGCTGCTGAAATGACACCGCTGCAGCAATGACACCGCTCCAGAAATGACACCGCTCCAGAAATGACACCGCTGCTGCAATGACACCGCTTCAGAAATGACACCGCTGCTGAAATGACACCGCTGCTGAAATGACACCGCTCCAGAAATGACACCGCTGCTGAAATGACACCGCTGCTGAAATGACACCGCTGCTGAAATGACACCGCTGCTGAAATGACACGGCTGCAGGAATGACACCGCTCCAGAAGTGACACCGCTGCTGAAATGACACCGCTGCAGCAATGACACCGCTCCAGAAATGACACCGCTCCAGAAATGACACCGCTGCTGCAATGACACGGCTGCAGCAATGACACCGCTCCAGAAATGACACCGCTGCTGAAATGACACCGCTGCTGAAATGACACCGCTGCTGAAATGACACCGCTGCAGCAATGACACCGCTTCAGCAATGACACCGCTGCAGCAATGCCACCGCTTCTGCAAGGACACCGCTGCAGCAATGACACCGCTGCTGCAATGACACCGCTGCAGAAATGACACCGTTGCAGCAATGACACCGCTGCTGCAATGACACCGCTGCAGCAATTGACACCACTGAAGCAATGACACGACTACAGCAATGGCACCGCTGCAGCAATGACACCACTGCAGCAGTGACACCGCTGCTGCAATGACACCGCTGCAGCAATGACACCACTGCAGCAATGACACCACTGCTGCAATGACACCGCTGCTGCAATGACACCGCTACAGCAATGACACCGCTACATCAATGACACCGCTGCAGCAATGACACCGCTACAGCAATGACACCGCTGCTGCAATGACACCGCTGCTGCAATGACACCGCTACAGCAATGACACCGCTACATCAATGACACCGCTGCTGCAATGACACCGCTGCAGCAATGACACCGCTGCAGCAATGACACCGCTGCAGCAATGACACCGCTGCTGCAATGACACCGCTGCTGCAATGACACCGCTACAGCAATGACACCGCTACATCAATGACACCGCTGCAGCAATGACACCGCTGCAGCAATGACATTGCTACAGAAATGGTACCACTCTGGCGACGTTGTTGGACGCAAGCATACCCGCTGTTCGTGGAAACGTGTGAAATGACCACTGAACTAACCGGCAGCGAGGAGGGTTGTTAGATCACCATGAGGCTGTCAATAGCCACTGCCATCAATAAAACATAGGGGTACGATGTAACACCACCGAATCACTGAGCGGCCTGTAATAGGACCATCGGTGCTTTCCTTTTGTTGGGGGATAACTTACCCTCCGAGATCACCATTAGAGGAGGATTAATTATGCTCTGGACGTATCATTCTTATATGGGCTCACTGAATTAACCGGACACGAGAAAATAAATTGCGCCTAAATACCGGCGCTTGTCTTTCCAAGAACCAGATTTTTATACATACAGGCTAGCCTTTTATTTATTTTATATTGACCTCTTTTGAACAACAAATATATCAACATTATCATGGGCGTCAAAACCGGAAGGTGGAGAAACCACTGTATATGGGGAGCCAGGTGGTAGTTCACCGAAAAGCTGGGCCCTCGATCAAACACATTTTTATCGGGTTTATCCACGTGGAATAAATAGCATGTTTCCAAACTGAACGTGGATGGCCTGGCTCCGTGGCATTCTGCCCGACAGGCATCCAGCTTTGACTTCGCCTGCCACCCCCCTTTCGTGCGATCGTCATGTCGCCCCCCCAATAAAACTCAATGGCGACACCCCTGGGTACCATGCTATCCCCAAACAGGCCTGCGACCGCCATTATGCGAGGCTTTCCGACACCAACACGTGTCCTCTTGCCTGTTTAGCGTAGGCTTTAGGGATACCAGTGTCAAAGCGCGAGGTTGGAACAGACACAGACATCGGGCTAAGCGTTGCCAACCGTGTCTGTGTTGTTAACCACACTACGACATCCAGTCAATAGTTACTTGACGTTTTCGCCAAACCTAGCCCCACAGCGCTTCATCACTCATGGGCTAATAGCCTAGCTTTTACGTAATCTCCGAAAATTTACATTACGCATGAGCAGGATAGTCTCGAAAGTTATTACACCCAATCAATAAAAAATATACAGCTTGGTTCTGTGTTCTTTGCGTCCTGGGCATAACTATCTTAAAGCAAATGTGTGGCACATTCGTAATGGGATCTAAATTGAGATAGCCGTGTGATAGAGCACGTCGAGAAACCAGTTGACCGAAATTTCGTTTTCCCCAGAATTAACCGTTCGCGGGGAAAAAGTAAAATCCACTACTTACCGACACCCTCCTCCCCGGGTGGTCACTTGGCCACGTACGATCAGGTAGACTTGGGAACATTGCGCAAGGCTCAAGCCCCTGAGTGGATAAATATTTTTACTTGCAACTTTTCCAAACCGAAGTGCTAGGCGTGGCTTTGGTATAGTTTATAGAATTTTTTATTTAATAAAAGCGACTACAAATGTGTATAATTTTATTCAATTACTATTATGAAATGGGAAATATACTGCACTATATCAGGGGAATAGCAGAAATTAATGAGTGACACAATGGTTCGTAATAATAACCCACTTAAGCTAAAAACGCCTCGTTTGTATTCGGATTAATTTGTGCCGCAAATCAAGGAGGTCCAACCTGGCACAAAGTATTATCACGTCCTAGGCCGATTTGACATAGCGCTGATTGGGAGACTTTTCTACCTCCAACAGATGGAAATAAAATAAAATGAAATAGCAGCTCTATTAGCCATTTTTCAGCAGAAATCAGGTCAAACCCATTGTTTTCAATCTCATGAATCCCATATCTTCACAACATGACATAAGGATAGGACTGCTGCCAATTTTCCTGGAGCGTTTCGGAAGATCTAGTCTAAGAGTCTGTTTGTTTGTTGAGAGAGCAGCTCATCTATATGTATCAGGCCTGAATCACACACGAAGCCTTGAGCCTTTACGACGCACCAACTGCTGAGGTCGTAAGGCACCTCCAACTGTCACCCTGCGGCAAGGGTGTATTGGGGACCGTGAAGTCCCTATTCAGTATTGCCGCTCGGAGATTTGAGCCCGAGTCAGCGGAGTGAAAGCCCATAGTACTACACCGGTACTAATGCAATCCCCTGGCCTGGAACTTAGAGCTCACGGGATCGTCGAAACATGTTTATACCAAACGCGACATCTGCCTACGAAAACCCCCTAAAACACCACTCGGTGATGTTGACCCACCCGTTGATGGAAGTCTGTGTCATGAAGAGCGTCAACACCGACTTGACGATGCTGTGCCAGAGCTGGGTGAAGAGCCAATCAGACTTCTCGTGACAGGTGTTGAGGAAGGCCTCTGTGTCGGCATCAGGGCTCAGCGGCAGGAACAGGTCGGCGTGCCTCCCGGGCATCTGGGTCAGGTCTACCTGGTACCACTGTAAAACAGCACACACAGTCAACACCACACTCCCCTTTCACACACATTCGAATGCCTTGCAACACGGACGTAACAGCTGCGTGTGCTGCCGACACCCAATAACCGTCTGATGAAGCGAACTAAAACTTCTGCAAGAGCGTAATTGTTTAACAACAAATACCTTGTCAAAGATTACAAAATAAAAGGAGAAATATAATATTATTTTATAGTATATCATACATATATTATATTATATTATATATGTTTGCTAATTCCTGAACTGGGGCAGCACAGATCAGCATAAACCGAGAGAAAAGTGTTGCCAGTGTAAATGCTTCAGCAGTCTGTGCATATACTGATAACATTCGGGTTTGTGGAGGCAAATTTAAAGAGAATGTGGCACCTTCATAGCGTGATTTTAACTGAAATAGCCAAGTTGTAAAGCAAGTCGGAAAACCCGGTACTCAATATATCATTTGTCTTGAAACTCGATATTTCCGTAGAAAAAAGCTAAGACCTGCCTGACACCAGCCCTCATCAAACCCTCGCCGGGCGGCTATTGTGAGCTGCTGGTGTGACAACATATGCTGACGTCACGATGAGCGTCAGCCAATTGAGCCCTTGAAAAGTTTCAAGTATGGTAGTGGTTGCCAGATCATGACATCATCCACAGGCAGATATTTATTTCTTTTCCTTGTGGAGTATTTTAAAAATCAAAATATTGCACTTATTGTACATTTTTCAGAGAAATCATGGGTGGTTTCATTATTTTCGGCTAAAAGTAGGCCTAATTACACTAAATTTTAAGTTTTTTAAAAAAAATTTATAAAAAAAAATAATAAAAAAAAAAAAAAAAAAAAAAAAAAAAATTTTCAAAAAAAAACCCCACCAAAAAAAAAAAAAAAAAAAAGGATTCGGCCAAGGTGCCACATTCCCTTTAAGGTAGGTAAGCAATATCTGTTCAAGGAGCCACATCTCAATGTGAAAAAGATAACTACATATTATCCAGTTGGCAAAAATGACAGCCGACTTGACCCAAAATAGCTGAAAGACTTTGAGCCTTTTGCAAGTAAAGCAACTATTTTGCTGCTAGGCACATATTATCTTCCATTTTTTTGGGAGAGTGTAGGGGGAATGCCACCTTAGACAATATTATTGCAGTGCCACATACTTAATAAATGTAGGAGAATAAGCACCAGCAGATTTTTATTTGGGACCATAGCTTGGTTTTTCACTGAGTTTACTTGAATACTCGATCTCCCTCATCCCACCTCGAATGAAGAACAAGATAACCATAACAGAGAGCCTACCAAAGCTCCTTCCTACAAGATCCCCCAAAATCTGTCATGATTGGCAATGCCATTCATTATTAGGGTAAGAAAGTAGGGATATGTATTTGTCAATGCATGCACTTCTGGTCTATGAAAGCAGCAACTAGAATTTCTCCACAGTAGTATATTTTCAGGCACTCATCTTTGATCTTAACACGAACATTCAATCAAGTCCTGACTCAGCGCAACCTTTTCAAATGTGTGTTGACAAATCAAATCCAATGCATTTCAGTTAGTATGTGACTTGGAAATAACAAGTCATTATAAATGCACAAATGCCACCTTAAAATGGCTTGCAAGCACTCCAGACAAAAAGTGAGCAAGTTTTCTCTCACTTCATTTGCATTCAGTGTTGCTTATTTCTGTCATTTTCTTTACTTAAAATGGTATGAGAGAAGGGCACTGTTAAATCTGAGTGAGCCTCCCTCAGGTGTATTTGCCCCAAACAATAGTAAATGTGCTCCTTGCATAGTTTCGCTACATCAGAGTTCGATCATAGAATACACAAGTTCATGTCATGAATCCTCTATTAATGAAAAATTTATTGGTTTGTAATTTCATCAGCAACAAAAATGTAAAATAGGATACATTCATTTGACGATTGATTTCCCAGTGAAGCGCAATTCACATACCTTCCGCCGGGTACATACCTACAGGTCTATTGAAAAAAAACTTACCTTTGATTTATCAATATCTCTCAACTCATTATCCCGCTTTATTCTGTCATACATGGATCTTCCAAGAGCACTACGAATGCGAAAACCTTCTCTGTTCTCCATATCTTTTTATTAAAATCGAGTGCTTCAAGATGTTTACTAAAAGTGCTAGCCTGTTGATGGCTGCCTAGCCACGCCTTATGTTTGGCAAAACTTCCCTGGATTACGCTCCATACGAGCTTGTCAACTGTATGAGCAAATCCATTGTAACTTGATCGATTTGACAATTTCCAAACAAGAAACGCACAACGGCCAAAGTCGAAAAACAGCTTATATCAAATGCAATACTGAAGAGATAAAAGAAACACCTGCGCTAGAGATGCCTCAAGTCTCTGGGCCGAACAGCTGATTGCTCGACCATCAGCCTGTATGCTGCTGGCATCTTTCGGCCAGCAAAGGTACCAGGACAGATGCTGTATGACGGTCCAGGCCATAGGCGTATGGTCCGGGCCCGGGGAGGCGGGGGACCATTGTCTCAGGGCACATTTTAACACCCGCACTGGAGGGGGTCTGGCACTAAGCGCACTGGAGGGGGGCCTGGTAGGCCCCTAAGATCTCGGAAACTAAGAGGGTTAGAAAAACGCCACTTGGTAGGTGGGTGGGGGCTATAGTGATCTACATGATGACCAATTTTCATTGACCTAGATCAATATCTTCAAGGTCAAACGAGGTCGTAAAGGTCAAATATTGGTCATGCTGGGATCGATTGGTAAATGCTGTGATTATGCAGGAAAATGGCGGGAATAAGCTAAAGGCGGACAAGGTTCATAGAGAAGAGGTCTCAAGAGGCTTCCCCACAACTTTTGGGTCAAGGCCATTCAAGGTCATTAACCTTAAAGGTCACCATATGGTATACTACTTATTATTTACACTTTGACTAACACTGTAGCCACTGTTTGGTGGGAAATGAGGATTGACCTTTCCCAATGACCTTTGACCTTGACCTTTGACCTTGACCTTTGTATTGGGGTACCCTACCGATGACGTCATAGCATAATATATGTCAGACGGGGTAACGTCATTTGGCCGGACGCACAGTGGTCAGTGACCTTGAAAGTGCAGATATGATCTTGACCTGTGACCTTTGACCTTGACCTTGACTTTCATGTGAAGTGACCTTGACATATAGTCCCGCTTATATGACGTTATGACGTCACCACTCGGTCTTCAATGCAAGCTAACTGGTCCGACCGCGCGTTTACGGCGATCTCAAAATGCAGGTCTGACTTTGAAAGCCTATAAGTCAAAAATTTTGGGCCGCTTTTCAAAAGTCTTCACTAATCGACGCGTTATTTAATTCTGTTAAATGTGACCAAGTTTCGTTTTTTGGCTACAAGCGGTTCTCCGGCCACCTTGGAAAACAGGTGGGAGGGCCTCCGAGGCCCCCTCCAGTGGCGTGTTAAGCTACAAAGTGGTGGACATTTTCCCCCAGTCCCCCCTGCTATGCACACCAGTGAATGGCCCTGAACGTCCCAGTGCGCAACGTAACCAGCCATTTGGTGCTCTAGGAGTGCCCTTTTGGTGGGAATTCGTGCCCTTTTCAGCCGAATGCCTACCAGTCCCAGTTGCCAAAAATATGCCCTGCATTACCCTCATTTTTTCTGTGGTGGGCCCCTGCGGAGGATGTGTATCAGCAACTTTAATATATTAATCAAGAAATATAAACAGGCCTGGATACTCACTGCAAGCCCGGGACGAGGAGCGCTTCATGAAAAAGACCAAGGCACCTACTGCCACTACCCGAGTGCTTCCAGATGGACCCTGAAAACTGAATCCAACCAAACTTCAGTCAGTAGCGTACCCACGCGGGGAGGGGAGGCAGTGGGCCCGGTCCCCCAAGAGCTTCAGCTTCAAAGTGCTGCCCCCACCCAGTCGGGCGCCGAAGGCGCTCTACATGGGTTTTGGCAATAATTGACCGCCACAGGCACCCATCGAGGGCAGAAGTAAGCCCTAATCTGGCTTTTAGCACCAGTTTTACTCTCACTTTGCCGCTCCTGTCCATAGAGTGTCGCCCTTTTACATGTTATGTACTCTTTCCGGTCAATTTTCCCCTCCAGTTACATGCCGACCTCTGTCAAACATGCCGCCCCCTGAGCCTGCCCACCCTGGCGGCGGCCACCAAACAAAAATCCTGGGTGCCCGCCAGCTCCCAACACAGAGCACGAATTCGGATTCGGACATGCATCCCGCACCAAACGCCGAGCAGCAGCCGTTCATTGGACATCAGCAGGCGTGACGGGACTGGCCGTCTTCCACGTACGAAGTAAAACACCACAGAGCTATTCAATGAAAGGAAACGACGGAAAAGAACGTAAGAAGTAATATATTGAAATGCGTGGTGTAGACCGGTGTACATACATGCGTGCCTTATTGACGCCAAATGAGTGGTTTTAAAACTGTTCATAATTATGGGCCCCTTTGGGTGGCTAGCCCCTTTGAGGTGGTCTCCCTCTAAAGTTAGTTCCCATAACTTCTCAAACGGTTCCTATGCCCCTGGTCCAGGAGATAAACTCGATTCACCTTCTGTCTCGAAAGTTTTTCACGTGCAGGTGCGTGGGGTTTTTAAGATGGTCAGGAGTGCCCGAAGTTGAACCAATGCCAATGACCACAATATGAGAAGAGTCTGGTGAATATGGAAATTATTAAACGTCAAGAAATGAATGTACCCATACACCTGCCTTTAAAAAATTTATGATGTGCATCTTGCCGCACTATTTTGCTTTCCTGCCTTGGCCTCTTAATGCTTTTTTTTCACATTTTACCATTAGTCAACGTGAACGATGTCGCGGATTTTCTGACGCTTGCTAATCTGTATGAAAACTAGTAATATATATATGCTTTACCATAAAGGTTTGGCCCTGGAGCCACCATGTAATTTTGAGTTTAACACGGCAGAAATATATATATATATATATATATATATATATATATATATATATATATATATATATGTGTGTGTGTGTGTATATATATAATACTACATACTGGCCGTACTTGATATACAATTTTTACTTACATGTAAGTTTCGACGTATTGCACACATTTTTCAACATGACGGCAAAACTTCTGCTCCTTTGCACCCTACCACCCTGGTAGGGTGCAAAGGAGCGGAAGTTGGAGGTCGTGCCGTCATGTTGATATATATATATATATATATATATATATATATATATATATATATATATATATTTGTATAATTGGGCATGTTATCTTCTCTTAAACAAAGACCATTGAAATCGATAGTGTGCTTACAATTAATTAACTTCTTCGTTGTTTTCTGGATCTTGTTCACTATTCAATATCAAATAACGTTAAACAAATAGTGAACAAGATCCAGAAAACAACGAAGAAGTTAATTAATTGTAAGCACGCTATTGATTTCAATGGTCTTTGTTTAAAAGAATATATATATATATATATATATATATATATATATATATATATATATTTCGACTTCATATAATTGAAGAACAGTTAAAACAAAAAGAGGGAACATTCAAACGACTTGAAGAACAGTTACACAAGACTGAATGTAAGTACCAGTCCCTGAGCTTGAGTTCCGAGATACGACATCAAATCGATTCTTTTCTTTGTGAAGGTCGAGCCAGCTTCGATAATCTCGTCAAAAATAGGATTCTGAACAAACTGAACAACTTTTATGAAGGAACATCTTGCTACCAGATGATTCGGTTTCGCAGGTAAATATTTCAAGCAAGAACTTCAGTCCACATGAGAAGGAATTCCTTGACCTAGGTTTGAACTTACACTTGGGACAGAAGCATAATAAATGTGTCAAGACAACAGAACTAGAACTCCTGTATCAGTCCATTAACAAACTTGAGACAAACGGGAATGTATCTGTTAACCCTGACCTAAGGCCATTATTGCTGGCCGAGGGCACTAAAAGCAGGGGTTCAAAAACACAAAATATCTTGACACCAGAACTAAAGGAGGCTGCAAAGAATCTAAGAGAAAACAAGGAAATAATCGTTAGAAAAGCAGACAAATCCTCAAGCTATGTAGTGCTTGATACAGCGGACTATCGGTAAAAAAATTGAGGATATTTTGAGCGACAAAAATAAATTTAAACGCATTAAAAAGAACCCAACTGAAGATCTAAAGAAGAGAATAAATAATATAATCGATGCTGCCAACGCAGTCATTGATGCGGTCAAGTTTGAAAGAGAAGTCGGCGAATATGCACCAGGATACCTATATGGTACAGTCAAGACACATAAACCCAACAACCCACTTCGGCCAATAATATCTCAGCTCCCTACTCCAACATACCAACTGGCCAAGCGGTTAAACAGTCTCATCTCGCCGTACATCCCGGTGGATAACACACTAAGATCAAGTGATGAGTTTATTCAAGCATTGAACTCAGTAAAACCTACAGGTATCCTTGCATCACAAGATGTGGAGAGTCTCTTTACCAACGTGCCTGTAAAAGAAACCATAGATATCATCTTGCAAAATGTCTATCACCATGAGACGCTACCACCTCCATGCAAGCTTCCGCCTGACCTTCTCAAAAAGATGCTTCAAATATGCACCACTGAAGCACCGTTCCGCTGCCCCTCGGGGAACCTCTATCAGCAGATCGACGGGGTGGCCATGGGCTCTCCTCTCGGGGTGCTGTTTGCGAACGCCTACATGTGCCATGTGGAAGCCAAAGTGCTTGGTGGCCTTGAAAAGCCGCTGTCTCTCTACAAGCGGTATGCAGATGACATCTGCTTGCAGATTGACAACACGAAGTCCCTCGAAGATCTGAGGGCGAAATTTCAACATGAATCTGTTCTGAAATTTACTATCGAGACCGAAAACAACCGGAAGCTACACTTCCTAGACGTGGATTTCCAAGCCACAGATGGCGCGTTCATCACCAGCGTATATAGGAAGCCTACAGACAAAGGAAAATGTCTAAACGCTCGGAGTATCTGCCCACAGCGGTACAAAACAGGAGTTGTGCGCACCTACGTACATAGAGCCCTTACCACCTGCAGCACCTGGCAACTGGTGCACAAGGAGTTGCAGTATATCAAACAGATGCTAACGAACAACAACTATTCATGTCAGGAAATCGACGAGGAGATCAAAAGAGCCCTCGGGTTATTCCATGCATACCCGGACCAGAAAAGCAAAGACCACCCAAGCACAACGAAGATTCACAAGTTATTCTACTTGAATCAGATGAGCAGTGGCTACAAGGAGGATGAGAAGGTGTTGAAGAGCATAATCAGCAAGAATGTGAAACGGAACGAAGGACACAACATCAAACTACTAATCTATTACAAATCCCCAAAGTCATGCAATCTAGTTCTACGCAACAAGGAGAAGAGTAGTTTCCTGAAAGAGACTAACGTTGTCTACAAGTATAAGTGCCCCTACGGAGATTGTAAGCTCCGTGACACAGCCTCTTACATAGGACATACTACTACCTCCTTGTCGCGCCGACTAACTATGTGTAGACGCTGTCACCAATTTGTAGACGGTCCGGAGTGTTGCGAGTGTGTAGGCCGAGTGTCATTGCCGAATACTCGCCACTTCAACTCCGATTCCGTAAGACCAGTCCAAAAGTAGGCGTGATAAACTGGCATGCTGTATTTGAAGGCATCGGCGTCGTCATCGCACCAACAGCGACTCCATGACTAAGTCCGGTCGAGGGACGAAGTCCCGGGACAAATGTCCCGCCCTGGTGAAAATAAAATATTTTCACCAAACAGTACAACAGTCAAAACTAAACATGAAAACATACTAGCGAATAAACAATTATGAAACAAGACACCGACAGGAAATCCAAGTACGACGGCGATAGAAGAAATATATATATATATATATATATATATATATATATATATAAGCTCAAACTCACAAGTTTGAATCTACCGCAGGTGAAACCTCAAACCAGAGAAAAGGTACAACACCAAACAATATTAAGATACTAATGAGAAGCTGCTTTGAATTATTTCAATTACCAATTTAAACACTTTCAAACTTTGTTCAACTCACGCTCCGGTTGAAGAAATGATGCACAATAGAAGACACGCAGGTCCGTCTCGCTCGCAGTCTAGACAGGAAATGAGCCCTGGGTCACCGCATGACCCGGCACCGGAAAATGATTGACAAGCAAGGCCTAAAACAAACTTCCTAATCACGCTCGGAATTAATAACTGCAAAATTTAACTATAATTTTGAATTAGTCATAATACTCATCACTTCAATCACTTCCTAAAAGTCAAATAACAAATTTCCAAATAATGACCGGAAGAGAGGTCACGCCGCTCTGCCATCTGCCGTGTGGCAGGAGCATTGGCTAACAGGTACAGCGCCATCTACAACAAACGTACTGCACAGCAGTGAGGTACTGCTCACTCGCGGTCGGGTCAAAAGTAGGCTATCTACATATGCACCTTCAAACTGGTGGCCCGGCTGAGCACTCCAAAATCCATCCACAACCAGAACCTGACAAGGAGTGACCTCACCCAAAACACGTCCATCCTGATCAGGGAAACTAACCACAGACGACTTAAAATATTAGAAGCTGCTTACATCCAGCACTTCCTTCCCAGCATGTGTGACCAGCGAGAACATCGCGGCGTCATCACCCTCAATAGCGGTTGAACATATGTCTGGGAAAATATTTTAAGGATGCTCTAAACATCGTGAATGTGGAGGTTTCCTCGTCAAAATGAGCGCAAGATCAAATAAGAACATTCAGCGCAAAAAAGAGAGTGGTAGATTTGTATATAGGACACTTGTAATCATGTTTTTTGTACTACACGTTTAAATTTTAACAATATGTGAATAATTGTACTTGCCTTGTGTGATAACGTTACCTGACGATGATGGAGGGTCATTGAACGCGTTGTAATACATTACACATGTCATTAGGCGAAACTTTACACGAACTGAGTGAAGACCAAACGAAAGTTATTAGGAAAAAGAGAAGTTGGAAAAGAAACTTATAAAAGCAAAATATGCAATCGCATTCGATATATATATATATATATATATATATATATATATATATATTATATCAAATTTGCATCCGTTATCCAACACAACGTAGCAGTTTTGCGGAGATCAAACCGAGCCATGGGCCATGAGTCATAGAGAATATAAGAAATGGTTTGATATGTAGACATATTTCGCAACTCCCTGCCGAAAATGTTCAAGGCCTCCACATTTTCTTTTCTTGAAAATGGGTTTCAGTGCAAGAAAAATTGATTTCAGTTTGAATCTTTAAATTTCATAGGTAGATTTTGAGATCTTCGGGGGGGGTGGAAAATTGGTCCCCCCTGACAGGAATAGGGGAAGTCAGGAGCCTAATAGGAAAGTAATAGGGCTAAGGTGTGAACTATCGGAGGGGCTCCAAAGTGCATTGCAGGGGCGCTAGTGCTGTACTTGCATCCTTGGGCGGGGGGTGGGGGGGGTTCAGGTGGTTGACCGGGGGTGCCTGCTGACTTGCGTCCTGGATCTACCTATCTTCTGGGGTGAAACCAGCCCAGCCACTTTTTCCTAAAAACGTTTCCCAGTGTCAAACAAATTGTATAACAAATTGGACTGTTTTGAAACCAGAAGATGAGTTAGGAAGGCAACAATGCCTTTCTAGAGGGAAACTTTTATTGTAAGTGGGATGTTAAAGATGTTCTGGGCCCCTCACTTTTTTGTTGGTGGCGACGCTTACATTATGGAGGTTTACATGGAACAGGCATGCCGCCACAAATAAACCAAAGCGTAAACCCGTTTTTAACTTCAATTCCAGAGTCTCTTGGGGGTGCAAAGCCCGGCTATGGCTTCGAAAATTGTTTGAACACTGGTCTGCAGGATATCGCCTCAAGCAATCTCTGGAGGTCACCATGTAAACGTTATCTGAATGACCCACGATGGACCATTCAGGAAAACAAAAACACCAACCATGAGGGGTGCACAAATCCATCCAGATGTAAAAAATTCCTGATCTTTGAAATTTCGGAGAACCAACACTCTCCACACACTCTAAAAACTGAGACCCATTGAGTTGGAGCTAGCTGCTTGAATATGGTATGGGATCACAATCGGGTAGCCAACCTATTCGTTCTGAGCGTTGGGTAAAATCCTCTGTTTCTCATAAGAATCCTAACTGCCTTCTTCGTTTTTCTAGAAGAATTGTGTACAAATTCTTACAGGTTTGGCTTTGAGGATCAAAGCCTTACTAAGTTCATCAAGGAACTTGTCACAGGCTCGAGCCTCCCCCCGCCATTGCCTCTGATCAGTTTTGGCCTATGCATTAACTATAGACACAGTTTAGCGAGAGGAAAGCGAAAAGTTCTTACGCTTGCTTGAGGAGTGCGAAATTGAGATTAGTCGGCAACCTACTAGAGAATTAGTAGAAAGGTACCAAGAGCTTAAAAATGTAGTAAACGAGATTGAATTGGAAAAGGGCAAAGGGCAATGGTTTACTCAGGAGCAAAATGGGTTGAGGAGGGAGAAAAGGCTTCACGATATTTTCTGAATCTGTGCAAGAGTAGAGACATGAAGAAACAGATTAATGTACTACGAACAGATAACAATGACATAATTACGGGCAACAGGAACATATTAGGATATTGCAAAGAATTTTTCCTAAACATATACTCCAGTTGCATCGGAGGTCCCCGTGAAAGACCCCACCTAGATACCAGGTATCGATGTGATGAATTTTTAGGTGAGGCTGAATGTCCGCAACTTAGTGAGGAAGATAAGGCAATTTGTAATGCACCAATTACTAGTTATGAATGCAAACAAGCGCTTCAAGGCATGATGAACAACAAGGCTCCTTCTGTGTCCGGATTTTCTAAGAATTTTTCTTGCACTTTTGGGATGATCTAGAAACAATTATTATGAAATATTTTGAGGAAACTAGAGCAAAAGGTAAATTTTTCGTAACTCAAAGACGGGGCGTGATAACTTTAATCCCTAAACGAGGGGATCAGACACTCCTGAAAAACAAGCGAGCTATTTGCCTTTTAGATATAGTGTATAAGATTGTTGCAAAAGTGATAGCAAATAGGCTGATGCTCGTCATATCGACATTAGTTGCGCCTGACCAAACTGGTTCCATCAGGGGAAGATATATTGGCATGAGTATTAGGACTATATCCGACATCATTTATTATTGTGATGCCGATCATTTGGACGGAATCTTAATGGCGTTAGATTTTAAGAATGCCTTCAACACAGTCGAACATGAATTCATTTACGACGTCTTGGGCAAGTTCAACTTTGGAACCTTCTTCATTGATTGGGTAAAAATTTTACATCGGGATGTAGAACTTACAGTTATAAATAATGGTTTCACCTCTCAGTGGTTTAACCCGACTAGGGGTCTCCAACAAGGCTGCCCCGCTTCAAGTTTAATTTTCTGCCTGGTAGTCGAAATTCTAGCTATTAAAATACGTGCAATGACCAACATTAAGGGAGTAACTGTTTCAGGAGTAGAAATGAAAATAGCCCAATATATAGATGACACTACCGTGTTTGTAGAGAACGAATACGCGGCAAACCTAGTCTTGGATGTTACAAAAATTTTGGAGCTGTGTCGGGATTGCAGCTCAATCTTGATAAATGTTCTTTCATGTGGTTGGGAGCGCGGAAAGACTCCCAAAACACTATATGTCAACGTGTTTGTAGTCAGCAGGTCAAAATTTTAGGAATAAATTTCAGTGCCTTGTATCCTTGTGATAACTTCACGCGAGCGTTTTCTAACATGGAACAGACAATTATCAGCTGGATGCAAAGGAATCTTACTTTGAAAGGAAACATCACAGTAGTAAAATCTCTTTTGTTTCCCAGTTTATATATGCAATGACAGCCACAACAATAGAAAGGAAGGATTTAGAAAAAGTTCAGAGCAAAATAATGAAGTTTATTTGGAGAGGCCGACCACCAAAAGTTGCCCAAGGCGTACTGTACCAAGATACGGAACATGGTGGCTTAAATGCCCCAAACATACTCCATATATACAAGGCAATGCGCGTTTCCTGGTTTGGAAAGTTTGTAGGGTGTTCAGACTCAGCTCTTTCGAAAATAATTCAGAAAAGGTTAGGTATGCGGCTTGAACACATTTTAAATGTAAATTATGGCGAAGCCTGGATAAAGTCAAAGCAAATTCCATTGTTTTATAAGGAAATGCTCCAGTGGCTGCGAGAAGCAGTTCCTTTATCCGAACCGGTTAGCGGTGAGGACGTGAGGAAGCAAATCATATGGAACAATAAAGTAATATGTATTGGCGGACGGCACTTCTTTTCCCAGGCGATGTACAAGCGTGGCATATTTTTGTTGGACGATTTTTTGACAGCCGAGGACAGATATTGACCGTGAACGATTTCAAAACTAAACATTCCTCGTCAAAATGAATCCGCTAGATTATATCAGCTGGTGCAGCGCTATTCCTGCACATTGGAAGAGGCGTGTTGCAGGTTCAGAGTCACTCTCCGTAGATAATAGGTCCATCACACCCAAAATTGAAGTAAACGGCACTTTGATTTCATTCCACTTAGTAAAATCTAAATTTTTCCGATCAAAATGGTTGAAACCTGCTGTACCAACTGCCCAAAGTAAGTGGTCAAGCGAAGGCATCGACTTCGCAGGGAATTGGAGCAAAATATACCCTCTACCTTTCACGATCACAAGTTCCACAAGATTACAGAGCCTACAATATAGAATAATGCACAGGTTTTCCCCACAAGACGTTTCCTATGCATAAGAAACGTTATTGATGATCCGTTTTGTAATAGTTGTGGTAAGGTGGATAGCATTCAGCATTTTTTTCATTGCGATGAAATCCAATTATTTTGGAATGGGTTAGCTGAAAGAATAAATAGGAAGCTAAACCGGGAGAAACAGTTTACTCCTTGTGCTAAGCATATATTGTTTGGAAACATACCAGCGTTAGACGCCGTAAATCTTATAATTTTGATTGCAAAACAATTCATTGCTTACCGGGCGCTCGAGAAGAAGTAGTTCAACTAAATCATTTTATACCCTTTATTATCAAGCAATTCAAGATCGAATTAGTTATCGCTAGAAAAATAACAGGATCGACAAATTTGAGCAAAGATGGGCTCCGTTCATCAATCAAAATTCAGAATTCAACATTTAGACTTTTACCTTGGATTGGTTCTAGATGATTTTGGACTTGATTAATTCTGACTGGCCGGTGATGTCGGTCTCTCCATCTACGGGATCATCGCGTATCCGAGCTTGAATTACACGTTATTGAGTTTTGGGAGGGGGATGGGTGGGCAGAGGGTTTTGGGAGGGATATGATCGTTGTTGAACTGTTGTGACATCCTTGGTGATGTGTTGGTTCGTGTTAGCGTTCCATAATTGCTTGCATACTATTGGTGGTAATATACTCCCCCTGGGTGTGATGCCCAGTGGGAAAACGTAAAAAAACTATAGACACAGTTAAATTTCAGGGGGGGGTTGCGTCCCTTGTATTGTATCCGCCACTGCTTAAAGTGCACCTTTGATTGCTTCTTTTTGTAGAATATAATCACTATAATATAAATTTCAGTGCACTGCGAATAACAATTTTTATTAAATGATTGCATCACGGGCTCAATGTTTTCGTCAATCGAGAATTTAAGAGTGCAAAAGCACTTATTGACTGTTAAAATTTTTGTGAGATGTGAAACTTTCCTCTCTAGGACCCCTATAACAATGTAGTTATACGCCTTGCAACAACAACAAAAAACGACTCCGTGAGGACTTGTAATTTGCCAAAGGCAATGATGTCAAAACTGGTGCTCCTAATAGGTTTTGGACGTAATAACTGGATTCTACACGTCTGAAAGCCCTTGGAGCCCAATTTGCAAGACAATTAGGCTGAACAGATCCTTGTTTGGAGACATTTTTGGGGCATTTATGATAGTAGCCAAGTTTGGGAAATGGGATAGGAAATGGGAACTACGTAAAGGGCT